>CM060368.1:9840524-10388024 GCA_030545235.1 Helianthus tuberosus | reverse complement strand
GATTAATGGAAATATATCACACAAGTGTTGTACGTTTAACAATTATTACCTTCAAGCATGTACTTTTCTATCCTACAAGCACAGGGCAACCCACAGTTGTGCCACATTTGGCAACCACATGATGAATGAAAGCGCTCCAAGACATCTAGCTTCCTAATTGCCTCTCCCCTCAACAAGTCAAGGGCTGCATGGGATACTTTTCCAAGTAGGTGTTGAAACAACGGGTGTTTGTGGTGGTTCATTCTTTTTTCGATGCTTTCTCAAAAAGTCTTCCTTATTTCACTGAACTGTGTCTCAACTATATCCCGGACACAACCAACTACACGGTCCAACGAGCTCCTATCTAGGACGTATCTCTTTAAGTTGGCGTGTTGGCTCTCAACTCTGTTTGTGGTACAATTACCAAAGTTGCGCCTCTTATCAGTCCACGCAAAGACGAACATCTCCTTATAGTCTTTTAGCCAGTTATCGTACACGTATTTGAAGACTCCTAAAAAGTAAAAATAATTTAATAAAATTTGCATAGGTGAGTCGTATGTTATTAGAAAAACTTACTAGAATGTTTGCACTCCACAAGTTGCTTTCGCATGTTGCGCAAGTGGTACTCGTAGATGGGTATGGATGGAGACTCAATCAATGTCCCCCAGAATGATAAATTTTTTACCCAGTCTTCATCTGTGAAGGCACCCTTGCAGTGCTTCATAACATTCTGTTGTATGTGCCACCTGCAAAGAAGCCTGGAGGCGTCTGGAAATACTTTAGCACACGCGCCCATAAGGGCTAGGTCTCTATCCGTTAAAATCACACGTGGATCCATACATTCATCCAACATTGACTTGACCCTCTCAAGCACCCACACAAAGTTATCACCCCGTTCTTTACTAACATCGGCATGCGCGATAATAAACGATTTGTTGGTAGGCGTCATACTAACAATATGGATAAATGGCATATTGTATATATTTGTCTTGTACGTCGCATCGATCAGCATGACGTGGGGGAATGCACGCCACATGGCTCTCGAGTCCCGATGAAGAAAGAAGATCTCTGTTACGATCTCTGTTCCGGGTTCCTCCCGTGTCTCATAAATAAAGTCGTTGTTTATCAGTATGTTTTCTAGTGACTGCATGGGAGTCAATCCTTGTCTTTGTTCGGCTCTAATCTTCACCACAACGTTTTGAACGTCTTTCTGAACATGAAACCTGTGGGGGTCCTGCTTCCTTATCGTTTGAAATATTTTGCGCGGCTCCATGTTTTGAGCTGTCAGCTGCTCGATCAGTTTCATTTCGCTTGGAGTAAACATTCGCACAAACGCGTGGGCCGACAGGTCCTCACAAAGTTCGTGGTTATGTTCAATTTTTTCGTCTTTAATCTCCCAGGTTTCATACGGGTGGTTTCGCACAGCCAGCAGGTAAAACGGGCAACCGGTTTTTTTGCTTCCGGCTTTTCTAAGTGTTGCTATAGTCTGGTGATCACCACCACGATCACATTCAAGCCATACCCTCCCGGTTCTTCCCCCGGTTTTCTTTGATCGACGGGTGACAATAACGAAACCATCCGCGTTTGCTATTTCTTGTATCCGATTCTTTAGTTCATCTATAAAGTTGAAAACCTGTAACATCAACAATAATAATAATAAATAAATAAATAATAAATAATAATAATAATAATAATAATAATAAATAAATAATAAATAATAATAATAATTAAATAATAATAAAAAAATAGTAATTAATACCTGCTTTTTTAAGTACGGACTGTCTCCTCCGTATCCACCGTCTCCTCCGTATCTACCGTATCCACCGTCTCCTCCGTATCCACCGTCTCCTCCGTATCCACCGTCTCCTCCGTATCCACCGTTTCCTCCGTATCCACCGTCTCCTCCGTAAGAATATTCACACCCGTATCTATAATCCGGATACCCTTGTTGCGTCGGATAACTTGGTTGACCAGCATGGTATGAGTCATCTACAGGGGCTGTTTCATCAACAGGGGGATGCTTGTTCAAATCTAGAAACGGTCTGTTTTGTTCTCCTTGTATACTAGACACAACCTCCTCTTGCTCATTAGAATCGGGAATGCCAGACTCCTCCAAAATAAACAACCGTATCATCATTAGTAAATAATAAACGAAAACAACAACTAATTAAAACATTTAAGCTAATAACTGTTACCGGAAGGCTTTTGGGCACCCAGTTGTCGCTAGAATACTGCCCGAAGACATAGTTGCCGTCCCAGTATGATGACATTTCAACACTTCGGGATGATAAGAACACAAATGCCAATTCTTTCGAAGAAGCAGAATGAATGAAATGAAATGAAATGAAATGTTTGAAATGAAAAAACGGAACAAGAAGAAGCACGAGACGTATGAAATGTTTGAATGATCGGGTGGACAAAGAATGCACTGTATGTTGCACTTTATGTGAGACATAGACGCCTCGTATAGCTCTATACTACCCGTATAGCTTTAAGTCACTTGTCAAACGTATAGTCAAATCAGTCACTAAAGACGCCTCGTATAGGCCTATACGAAGCGTCTTAGGGCCTCGTATCCGTTCCTCGTATAGACCTAGACTCCCCGTCTGATGTGACTGATTTGACATTGTGCTTTGGAGCAGAGCTGGTCGGAAAAGCAACCCTATACGCCTCGTGTAGCTCTATACGAGGCGTCTTGGAAGGTGTGGAAATAGGCATTAAGGTGTGTAAATATGTAGACCCTTATTAAATGACGACGACAAAGATAACAACCCAAACTCATTTCAACCGAACCAACCTTGTTTAATTTTTTGGTTTTATATAATTTAGTTATTTTAATTTATTTAATTAGTTTATTTTTATTTTAATTAGGAAAAAATAAAGAAAGGATTAACTATAATAAATTGAGTATAGAAAAATAAAATGTAAAATGTGGTGATAATGAGGAAATGTAAGTATGAGTAAAGATGTTATAGGATTGGAGAGAAAAATGAGTATTTTTTGTGCATCTTGTGTAAATCTGATGTGGAGCTGAGTGTATACGTTTGTGAGTGTATTTAGCCCTTTTCACTAGTGATCTCCTAACTCAAAAGAATTAAGGAGGAACGAATCTTAGAACCTCTTAAATATCTACTAGATTCGTTCCTTCTTAATTCTTTAAAACTGTTTTTATTTGAAGATTTATTTTTTATGACATTATTGTTATTTATTGTAATCATAACTAATGCCTTAATAATTTACAGAAATTTTATAATGTTAACAAGAAAAAAAGTCCCTGTCCAACAACCCAGCTGAACAAGAGGCCAACCCAACCCGTGTTGACCTGACTGAAAAAATGACCCATAATTATATATATTTGATCATCACATCTTGCAGGTGCTCTGATACTACATAAAGCTTTGGATTGCTAATAAAATCTACAATGCCTATGGATTGATTACGAGTCCATCTAAGAGTGCACTAAATATGTAGACATCAGGTGCAATAGCTCGCCTAAAGCAACAACCTAGGAGTGCAAACCCGTCTTTGGTGCGATACAACTGACAGCAACACTTGATTGCAATGCTCATAGAATAATCATTAACAGGGACACCAAGGGAACACATTTGGTTGAAAAGGTCAAGAGAGGAAGAAAATGTTTCATTTTAGTAACAGCAGTCAACAACTGATTAAACTTAAGAACGGATGGCAAAGGTCGTCTGTGTGACATTTCATGGAACAGAGTCATGGCATCATTCAAGTTGGTAACTTTTTCAAACATGGATCGATATGAGGATACGTTGGAGTGAAGGGAAGCTTTGAGAGGACCTAACTGGATATAATTACGTCTGAATTTGACGAGAACGTGAAGAAAAAAATATGTGCAATTCATCATCGTCGCCGTCAAACACTTCAATCAAACTATGAAATGTTAGAAAGCATACTCTAATTGTATTTCTAGAAACTGGATGAAGAAAGGATAAGATGCTTAGATTTTAGTTGGTTTGCTTTTCCAATTAAAAGGATTTATATTGGACCATGAAATAAATAAAGCATCAATAATATCCATAAATTTAAATAGTATCTTATATTGGGTCATGAAATAAACTTAAGATCATCACATCTTTAGTATCATACTTGATCATTTTAGTACTAGTTAGGATTACCATGATATCTGCTAGTGCTAACTTGTGTTGCAACTTAACTACAAATCCTTTGGTTTCATTTTGCTAATCCATATATATTGAAAATATGTCGATAACACCAGATATATCAACAACATATGGTATCAAGGTACGACTTGTTTATAAACATCAAAACAAACAGTTCAAATAGAGAGCTGGAAACTTCTGAATTCAAAAATTCAGAAAAAAAAAATTGGAAGAGATAATCCGAGGTTTCAAGGAAAGCTCACCAATTGAATTCAAAAAATATCACTCTGTTGCAGAAGCCACTACTTACAGACTAGCAATCCTAGTTTGAATTATGGTCAAGCTATGATATCCGCATTGTTACATAAAAATGGAACTAGCATATATAATTGATAAACTGTGAAACATCATGTATCAAGAAACAAAAACAAAAACTAAAACATAAAGAAGATCTTGCAGCTAGCTTTCATATATTAGCAAAATATCATCAAAATACAACAAAACACAAATGCCTAAGCGTTGTGAATTCATTAAATGGACAATGCCTAGAGACCAAACACATGAAATCGAATGTGAACCAAAAACATGAAGACCAAATGGAATTTGGTAGAGATTTCCAGCTCTCCACATTTTGCAATTTATAATCTTCATCTTTCATCCCACAATTACTATTTAAGTTTCACTCCCAGTCGCACAAGCTAGGGTCGTCCAATAATTCTTTTGGCACAAGCTTACCTAACAGCTTAAGCATACTTCTATCTAGTAAACCAGCTGCGATATGATCTATAAATAACGATAAAGTCGAAGCATCAAGTGAGTAACCTCTATGATCCATTTCCTGTAAAAGCATCTCCACATCATCATAGTGCTGGTTCTTTAGACATCCTTGGAGAAAAACACGGTAAGTAACATTATTTGGTAGGTAGCCACTCTCTTCCATTTTAAGAAACAACAACTTTGCTTCCCCCAATAGACCTTCGCGACAAAAACCACCAACCATCACATTATATGTCCTGACATCAGGTTTCAAACCTTTAACGCTTAGGCCATGGAAAAGATTCCTTGCAATGTGAAATTTCCCACATTTTCCTGCCCCATCAATGAGGATATTGTACACAACAATATCAGAATTAAGCTTGCTATCACCCATTAACTGGAACAAAGAGAGCGCATCTTCTACTAGATGGTTGTTGCAAAGACCGTCTAAAATTATTCGATAAGTGCATTGGTCTGGAATTAGGCCTTGTGCGTGCATCTCATTGAAGAGTTTGCGTGCATCTACACAACGCCCAACCTGAAACAATCCTTGTAACATGGTGCTGTAAGTGACCACATTGGGTTTTAAACCTTGTCCGGTCATTTGACGAAACATTTGCATAGCCTCTTCTATATTCCGATTCTTGCAATACCCATTCAATAAACTACTGTAAGTAACAACATCAGGAACGAGACCTCTAAGTGTCATTGAATCAAAAATCTCCCTTGCTTTGATCATCTCACCTCGAAGACAGTAACCATCAATAAGTGAGCTATATGTCACTAAGTCTGGAGCCTTACCTCTCTCAATCATGATGTTGATAACAGCCTCAGCTTCTTTTACTTTACCTTCCTTGCAAAATGCATCAACTAACGCAGTAAAGGTTTTCACATCCGGAGAAATGTTCTCATCCTCCATTTCTTTTAGCATCTTTGAGGCCTCATCCCAACGACCTAACTTACAGAGACCACAGATTAAAGAGGTGTATGTGATGACATCTGGTAGAATGCCTTTCCTAAAGGGGTGTTTGGCCTAGCTTTTATTTTTTTGGCTTATGCTTATATTTTAAAGTAGCTTATGCTTATTTTCTTTCATTTGATAAGCTATTTTTAAGTGTTTGGATTAGCTTATATTCTATAAGTTGATAATTAATAATTAATCTTTAGTTGTTTGTTAAGTTATTTTGTATTATGGGAGGGGGTATAATATCATTGTGTGTAATGAGTAAAAAACCATCTTCTTCAAATAAGCTTATTCAAATAAGCTAAAAAACCATGTTCCCATAAGCTTCTTGAAATTAGCTTATATAAGCTAATAAGCATAAGCTTAAAAAGCTAAACCAAACACCCATTAGTGCTTATTTTGTAAAAATAAGCTAAAAAAGCTATAAGCTTAGATAAAAAAGCTAGGCCAAACACCCCCTAAATACCATTTCTTTAAAGAGCTTGAAAGCGTCATCTATCATTGTATCCTTGCAAAGACTATCTATAATGGTGTTGTATGTGACAATATCAGGCTTGCAGTTTGTTTGTTCCATTAGCCTGAGCAAAGCAAGTGCTGTAACGTTATTACCGAACTTGCAAAGGCCTTTAATCATTGTGCTGTACGTAACAACATTAGGTTCACAAAGTTTTTGTTTGATGAGCTTCTTGAATAACATCTCTGCTTCAAGAATCCTATCTTCAAGAACGAGTCCATCTATGAGTGCATTAAAGATGTAGACATCGGGTGCAATAGCACGCCTAAAGCAACAGCCTAGGAGTGCAAAACCGTCATTGGTGCGATACAGCTGACAACAACACTTGATTGCAATGCTGATGGAGTAATTACTAACAGGAAGGCCAAGAGAACGCATTTGGTTGAAAAGATGAAGAGAGGTAGAAAAATGTTTGATTTTAGTAACAGCGGTCAACAACTGATTAAACTGAACAACAGATGGAAGAGGGCGTCTCTGTGACATTTCATCGAACAGTTTCAGTGCATGATTCAAGTTGGTGATTTTATGAAGCATAGATCGATTCGTGGAGAAATTAGAGTGAAGAAGGAAGGGTGAGGTGATAAAATTACCTCTGAATTTGATAAGAAGAGAATTTGTGAGATTCATGATCGTCGAATCGTCAGTGTCGAAACTGAGTTGATTCTTCAAGTTCAACCTAACTATCAAATGGTGGAAAGCATGTCCTTATTGTTGTTTTTGTATTTCTTAAAAATCAAAATGGAGTCAATATCTTTTTTGAGTTACCATGGTTCATGAGATTTCCTTTTGAATTTGGTTTGGATAAACTTTTTGAAACAAGTTATTGATCTATTGGCTTTTTGAGAAGTAATAAGCTCTGATGTTTGATAACACGATTGTATGTGAGAAGAAAAGTGACTTTTCCAAAAAGTCACTTCATACTGACTTTTCAAAAAAGCCAATAAGTCAATAAGTTGTTTTCAAAAAGCTTAGCCAAACATGCCCTTAAGTTAATTGCCAAAATCATCCCGGAGGTCTGAGCAGGTTTGCCATTTTCGTCTAAAATGACACTTTTGTACCAAATTGCCCCCAACGTTTGTAACTTTTTGTCATTTTCATCCAAACCACTAACTTAATTTATTTTTTCTGTTAAGTTGAGGATATTTGGATGAGACTGACAAATATAAAACCACAGGGACGATTTTGGCAATTTACTCAAACTCTTTTAAATTTCTTTTATTTAATTAATTTTGTTACATATATAATAAAAAAAGAATATATATGCAATTTTTATATGAAAAAAATAATAGCTTTGTCACATATTTTTTTATAAATTTTCATCCAACCACTAACTAAGTTAATTTTTCTATTAAGGCGAAGGATGTTTATAAACTAAGTCAGAAATTAATTTCTAATTTTTTATGAGATCGGTTTTATAAAAATAAAATCTACTTAAACCTCTAAATTTTATAAAACTAAAATGCTGGTGGCCTTATTGAAAAAGGCCAAATAAAAAATCTTCTACTCTTTTAAATTCGCTCCTAAGGAAAAACAGAAGCCAGTGCCCCCCCCCAATCAAACAACGTATCGTTACCAAACCTTAAAATTACCCACAAAATTGAAATTATAATGCTATGAACCAAAAGTTTCTTTACTCAAGCCCCTCAGAATAAGTATTAGTTAGTTACCCTCATAATCTTAATTAAATAAATATCTTATTTCTACCAACATATTTCCTAGGTGCTCAACACATTTAAAAAATATGTAACGTTTTACAATTTTTTTCCATCTCTACAACTGATAAATACTGAAAGTTGTAATCGATTGTTATGTGTTGCACACCAATGATGTTTTCTCTTTATAAAACTGATTTATATAAAGAAGCTGTAAATTAATTTCTGTCTTAATTTATAAAATTTAAAACATCCTTCACCTTAACAGAAGAAATAAACTGAGTTAGTGATTTGGATGAAAATTTATAAAAATTATGTGACAAAGCTATTATTTTTTTCATATAAAAATTGCATGTATATTCTTTTTTATTATATATGTAACAAAATTAATTATATAAAAGAAATTTAAAAGAGTTTGAGTAAATTGCCAAAATCGTCCCTGTGGTTTATATTTGCCAGTTTCATCCAAATATTCTCAACTTAACAGAAAAAATAAACTAAGTTAGCGGTTTGGATGAAAATGACAAAAAGTTACAAACGTTGGGGGCAATTTGGTACAAAAGTGTCATTTTGGACGAAAATGGCAAATCTGCCCAAACCTCAGGGAAGATAGATTTTGACAATTAACACTTTCAATTTTATTCTCATTTTCATCCAAAATCAAAATCTGGTCAAATTTTTTGGTTAAAATTTAGTTTTTTTTTTCTTTTTCCCTCCTTTTAATAAAAGTCAAAATGGTCTTTTAACATTTTATTATAACAAATTATAGAAATCTGACAATTTTGCCCTTCATTAAAAGGGAGGAGAAAAACAAAAAAGTTGGATGTTAACTAAAAAATCTGATCAGATTTTGCTTTTGAATTAAAATGACAACAAAATTGAAACCACATGAACACAGATTCAAAAGATTTGAGTTTTGGACTAAAGTGAAAAAAGTGATCAAACCTTAAGTACATTTTGGCAGTTTACTCATCTTTTTTCTTGTTTCTCATTTATTACTTTTATCTCAAAAAAAAATGGTGAACATTATTATTATACCTAATGAAAAGCATTAAAAAATTATTCCTTTATTTTTTTTTCATTTTTTAAATGCTAATTTGAAATTTTTCTATAACTACTATTTATTCGTTATATTATACAGAACCAAAGCCCCAATTTATTTCAACTTACAAAACTGATATACTCTTAGATCAGATATTTGTTTTAGTTATTTTTATAAATCTTAACTTGGTTTATTATTTATATTAACTTAAAAAGTTTATTTTACTAGTATATTATTTATAAACTTTGAGTTTATAAATAATAAACTTCAAATCCATTTAATTTTATAAAAAAATATAAATAAAACATAAGATATTACTTTAAATTATTTTAGTCAAATATACTTCATTAAAAATTGCCCCTCTAGTTATCAAATGACATTTTAGTCAATTTAGCAAGATTTAACAAAAAAAGTTAACAAGGTTTAGCCATAATACTCAACATTGTGACAAGGTTTGGCCTTAGTACTCAATATTGTGACAAATTAGAACGTTAATACCTGATTTTGCAACAAAAAACGATTAGTACCCGACATTGAAATTTGACAGAAACCACAAGGACCAACGGTGTATTTTTTTTATTTAAAAGAAGAAAATGCTAAAGGAACGGCGAAGGGTAAAGAAATTGAAGCGTCGAATGAAATCGTGGTGGCCGTTATTAAGGAACTCGTGGAGCTAAAGATTAAAAAATTGAGGAGTTGAGGATTTAAAGAAATTGAGGCGGCAATGTCAAAAGATAACGTTTGTGATGGATATTAAAAACTTGTTTAATTTTCCATTGTATTTGAGATTTTAAGTTAGTTGTTGTATCGTTTGTATTTGATACTTCAATGGTTTTTTTTTTTTTAATTAAAAAACGCTTTTTGTTTTTTTTTTAATCTCAGGTGATCCTGTTTGGACCGAAGATAGAGAGTACGTTTTTGGCCTTGCTTTTGTACACGTTAGAACCTTAGACTTAGACGAGAGGGGTACAAGGGATAGATTTAGTACTAAAATTTGGGATCGCGATAGATTTGATGAGGAAATGAGTTTCGCAATCGAGCGTACAAAGGATTAATGTAACAATCCTAAAATTTTAAATTTAAAATAAAGTTATTATACGAATAGATCATGGGTAAGTTGAATGTTAGAAATATGAAGTACCTAGACGGGCCTAGGAACCGTTTAATAATTCAATTATAAAAAAATACATTATATTTGAACCTACTCCATTTAATATGAAACTTGGTTCAAAATGTAGATACGATTATTCTCGTTCTAATGACATATTCATTGTTTTATAAAACGTCATATTTTAAAAGTTACAAGCACCAAATGAATGAAGCAGCTAAATTAATTAAGTTAATAAAATAAAATTAAAATCAAACTAAACCTTCATATTTTGAATGTTTACGTAGCTTCAAAGAAAGAAATAAAATAATATAAAAATTAAACTAAACTAAATGTGCAGGTGTGTGCTACGTGTATGTGCATGGTAGAAGAAATTAATTGAATTCAATTAATAGTGTGTGTACGTGTAGGATGGGGTGGGCTTCAAGCATCTTGGAGAACCTAATATAAATAGGATAACACATTTCAAAAACAAATCCTCTGCCTTTTCTCTCTAAGATTCGCCAACTTCCTCTCTCTCTCTAAAAAAATTCTATATTGTTTATTTTAATAAAACCATGCCCGGTTTTAAGTATTTTAACCCCTGATCACGGATACCCTGTCCGATTGATCTAGGGCCCCGTAACGCATGTCAAGGCTCTGCCTGACTAAGTTTGTTGGGGTTCTGTCTCGTGACGTAGGGATAAAGTTGAATTGGGTTACTATACTTAATGCGAGTGCATTATATATTTTATTAAATAATTCAGGAATTATACCCAATATATAACAACCCTCGAAAACGATCCTAAACACTCCCAGATACATCATGTATGCGAGAAACGGGCCCGAATAACATTTATATTAATAAATAACAAATAAAACAAATTTCTGGGGTCGCTCGCGGGCCGCGAAACCCTTGTCTACCTTAGTCGCGGGCCGCGACAGCTCAAGATCAGGCTAACACCTGGTGCCGCCACGTGTCGATGACTCAGCAAACTTAAACCGCCCTACCATCCCTCGCGGGCCGCGAAGACCTTCACTAAATCTCTCGCGGGGCGCGAGAGAATGGTTGACCAGCCCTGTAAAAGGAGGCCATCGGCTTTCAACTGTTACTCGTTCAAATTTCTCAATCTCTCTCAAATTCTCTAATATTAGAAGTAATGCTCGGGTATAATACCCCCTAATAAGCGAAGCTCTGCCTCGTTGTAAGTATTATAACCCCCGATTACGTATTAGATACGCTGCCCGATTGATCTAGTGCTCCGTAACGGCTGTCGTGGCTCTGCCCGACGTAGTCGTTGGAGTTTCTGTCTCGAGAAGGGTATAACTAATGTAAATTGGGTTATTATATACTAACGCGTGTGCATTGTTTTAATTAATAGATTATAACCAGGAAGTCACAAGGAAAATATCTAAATTAGCAATGTGAGTAATCTTGTTTTTGTAAACTGTTTTTACAAAACCTTTAATATTTTGAAATGTAATTAGCAGTGATTGAGTCTTTGTAATACTTCAATTACTGTCAGTATGTTGGGGTTTTGTATACAAAATGTGGAACACTTTACAATTGGACAATGAGATAGCCAATGAGTAATATGACCTACCAGTCATGGATTGACAATACTGAATGAGTAATTGTGTAGATGTAAACATTATAATCGCTCTCAATACTGTGAAATGATAAAACCTGTTTTGATTAAACTGGGATTCACTAACCAGTATTTCTTGCTGATAAAATGTTTTATACACGTGTTTCAGGTAACTTAGTATGAAACCCATAAAAGCCAGCTGGAGAGCACTAAAGGCGTAGAAAAGTGGCCATAAAAGTTACCAAATTAAAAAGGCAAATTGGATTTAAATAATCCCAACTCACTGTTATTGGCCAATAATAATCCCAACTCATTTAATCACCAATAATAATCCGAACTATTCACTTTTGTTTGTAAAATACTCCCAGTTAAAAAAACACTAACTAGGTTAAAAAGGATAATTGTTTACAATAATTAGGGTTATTCCCTATAAATGTACTAAAATGAAAATCGGGTTTCGTCCCACTTATTTGTTATAAATGTATTATCAGAAAAACTTGGATTTTCTTCCATTTAATTATTTTAAACATTTTGGTGTTTAACTCTGATAAAAATATTTCATAACTACGGTCCTGATAAAAATTTCCGCTGCCAAATTAATAAACACCGATACCACCGAAACTAGTTCACGGCTCCCGCTCCCAAGGTGGGGTCAGGGGTTGTGACAGAAAGTGGTATCAGAGCCACTTGTTTAAGCTATTTAGGTGTTCTTCTACCTAAACCTTAAACATTATTGTTAGGAAATTTATACTTTATGTGCTATTCTGTGAAAAGGAAATCATAATATAAAGAAAATACAATACATACATGATATCTGAATGATTTTTATATCATCAATTTGTGTAACCGATATCTGTATTGTATAATTATGCTATGTTTAACATTATATATATATAATAGTGATATATATTAATAATGTTAGATCTTATAAATTTTATGATATATTATATATATTATACCTATGAATTTATATGAATACGATTCAATATAAATTTTGTAATATTATTATGATATTAATTTGAGTATCTTAATATTGATAACACAATTCAGATATGATACTTTGAAAATATCATAATATAAATATTTAGATAATATGTATTATACCTGAATGATTTTATATCATTTAAATTCTCAAAGATATGTAACTCCTATTTGTATCTTACAATATGTTAGGCTATAAAAATAAAAAGGGTATATATTCATAATATAATATTCAACTTTGTGATATATATATCATATCCACATATTTATGTAAATACAATTCGAAATAAATTATAATGATATTGATATTAATATCTTAATCAAAAATATAAAATAACACCCTTAGGTATGATGTCACTAAAATATCATAATATAAAATATTATTCGATGCAAGCAATATATTTTATAATTCATGATATAATCCAAAGTTTTACTTGACTTAAAAATATATATTTGTCAAAGTTTTGATAAAATATATAATTGTATTTATTTTGTTAAAATATAATATTTTAGCATACGTACAACATGTTTATTATTTAGACACAATAATTAAAAACAGGATTTTCATGATAACTCTATGAAAATATTATTTCATATGATTACGTTATATCCATATAAGCATATGTACATATACCATGAAAAATATAAAATATTTTATACTTTATAAAACTGTATTTATGAAACAGGAATATGTACAACAAATTGGTACTGTATAAGTAAATGATTTTAGTACATAATACCTATATATCAACAGGAAATAGCTTAAACTTATTTCTTAAATTATATGTAAATCAGATGCATATATATTTATATATAATTTGTATCAACATTATACATGATATTTCATTCATAAGGTAAAAATATGTACACAAACATTTAGCACGATATAACTAGATGATTTAAAATATATGTACATATATCTCAAGAGGAAACAATTTTTATCATTTGATAAGTTTAATTCATTTCTTAAACTATATTTGAGTCACATGTATATATGAGAATGATATTTCATTATTTAATACATTAAGGATCAACCTTAGAAACACCAAACTTTGTATTATCTATTATGATTCTTTAATAAGTATGGTAAATTAAGAATCAAGTCCTAAACATGTTATAACCAAAAGGAGTCAACCTGTCGAGACTAAATTGTTCTAAAAGAATCCAGAAAATTTATATCTTTATTAAATTTGTTCCTTTTGATGAATTATCCTTTTTATTTCAAAATAATATATTTAATAAATCTAATAGAAATTTATTTTGTTAATATAAAGAAATAAATAAAGTTATGTGAATAACCAGTTATGTGATTAGATTCTTATAATTTGATAAAACATATAGTAAAAGAAAATGTTAAAAATATAATATGTATATATGTATATTTATATATCTATCAACATATAACATTGATAGGTATACTTATACTTATGCTAAATATAATATGAACAACAAAATATGTCTGTATAATTATTTAGTTCTATGATAATTATATCTGAACATGTTTGCAATCCAGATGTCAAAGGAAATAGCAAGTAATCAAGAAATTCAGGCTAATAATGAAAATTCTTTGGATAAAAACACTATAGAAAATATAATAGCTCAAGGAATATCGAATGCCATACCTTCGATCATTGAAGCTATTAAGATTTCGGTGCCTATAAACGAAATTCCTATTATACACTGTAATCATACCCATTACTTCAAACCTAACCCTAGTATCAATGGAGGTCATGATATCCATATCAAAACTCCATCTTCCAAATGAAAGAAAACCATAACCTATGGCTACTCCTATAAGGAATTCCGCTCCGACAAATCATATAAGGATAAAGGAATGGAATCAGCTACCGCACAACCTACCTGCAACAATAACAAGAAGCACGCAAGAAAACACTATTCTAAGAAGGCACTTCGCTGTAACTTCTGCAAGAAGACTGGGCATACAGAGGAAGAATGTAAAAGGAGGAGGAAAACTAATGTATGTTACAAATGCGGAGACCCGGGTCATGTCACACCCCGATATTTACAGCTCAGCCCGGTGGGCCCGGCGGGGAGTATCGTGACGTAAGATTGATATCGTCATAGTCAAACATACACAGAATAACACAACGGAAGTCTTGGAATATAAAATATTATTACAAACTCAATTGTCAGGAAATACTGAAATGATAATTACATACGAGCTTGTAATATTAAATCCACAGGCGGATCTGTCGCAACCCCCGCCCCCTTATCTGTCCCGGGAACGGGCGGCCGCGAACACAGTATTGGTGGTATCGTTGTTTATCAATTTTGGCAGCGGAATTTACATCAGGACCGTAGTTAGGAAATATTTTATCAGAGTAAATACCACACTTTTATAATATTAAACATATTGGGATAAAACCCAAGTTTCATTACAAATTGATTCATAGAGATAAACTCTATTTTATTTAATAAAACATCTTCTTTTATTTAGGTAAGTTTTATAGCCACTTTATCCCAGCCTTCAGTGCTGTCCAGCTGGCTCTCACATTTTGTTACCTGAAACGCATTTAAAAATATTTTGTCAGCGGGAAATACTGGTGAGTGAATCCTAGTTTAATCAGGAAGAGTTTTATCAATTAACACAGTATTGAGAGCGATTATAATGTTTATATCTACACAATTACTCATTCAGTACTTGCCACTCGACCGTATCTATGGCTATGGTCATATCACACATTGGCTAGCCCGTTGTCCAATTGTGAAGGTTATCAAGTAATGTATACAAAACCCCATAATACTGGCAGTAATTGAAGAATTACAAAGACTCAATCACTGCTTAATCACATTGTAAAATAATTAAGGTTTTGTAAAACAGTTTACAAAAAGGTTTACAAAAGAGGATAAACTCACATTGTTGTCTTAGATTTCTTATAAGGTTTCCTGGTGATTATCTATAATTTTCACAAAGCACACGTGTTAGTATAATAACCCATTTTAACATTAGTAATACCCTCCCCGAGACGGCATTCCAACGACTACGCCGGGCAGAACCACGACAACCATTACGGAACCCTAGATCAATCGGGCAGCGTATCTAATACGTATCCAGGGGTTATGATACTTACAACGGAGCAAAACTTCGTTATTTAGGGGGTATTATACCCAAGA
The DNA here is from genome assembly GCA_030545235.1 of Helianthus tuberosus. Lineage (NCBI taxonomy): Eukaryota > Viridiplantae > Streptophyta > Magnoliopsida > Asterales > Asteraceae > Helianthus > Helianthus tuberosus. Next base: position 10,372,195 of record CM060368.1, on the reverse strand, counting down.
ATTATGCCTACTATTAGAAAATTCATAAGAGAGAAAAGATGTGAGCGATTTGAGACTGAAGCCCGAGCTCTCTATTTATAGGTGACCTTTCACCTTTTCTCGCGGCCCGCGTAAGATGAGGCCAAGGTCTACGCGGCCCGCGTAGTAGAGTAATAGGGGCTAGGGTTGCGGATTCGTCGAGTTTAGGGTTGACACGATGATGACACGTGGCACGCTATGGTTTCGTCTGAGTTTGGAGCTGTCGCGCCCCGCGTAAGATTCCTAAGGGGTCTACGCGGCCCGCGAGCGACATAAAATTTTGATTTTGATTTTATTTTTAATGATATATCGTATTTTGGGCTCGGTTTTTGCATATGGGGTGTATTTTAAGACATATTGGGGTATTTTAAAATATATTAGGGTGTCAGAAAATATTTAGGAGGGTTGTTATATCCTCCCCACCTTGTTTTAGAACTCCTCCTCGAGGTCTACTAGAACAGGTGTGGGTATTTCCTTTGCATTTCTGATTCAAGCTCCCATGTATACTCTGGTTCTCTTGTGGAGTCCCATTTCACTTTGACCAGAACTAATCTCTTATGTTTAAGATTCTTAACCTTTCTGTCTTCAATCTGTAGAGGTCTTTCTACAAACTTTAACTGCTCATTTACCTCTATATCTTTAAGAGGTACTATCAGTGATTCATCAGCTAAGCATTTCTTGATATTCGATACATGAAATACATCATGTATTCCTGCCATTTCCTCTGGCAGTTGTAGCTGATAGGCTACAGGTCCTATTCTTCTAATAATCTCAAAAGGTCCAATATACCTGGGACTTAGCTTTCCCCTTTTGATGAATCTGACTACTCCTTTCCAAGGAGAGACTTTCAACAACACTTTGTCTCCTACCTGAAATTCTAATGGCTTGCGTCTGTTATCTGCATAACTCTTTTGTCTATCACGTGCTGCTTTCAGTTGTTCCTTGACTTGAATGATCTTGTTGGTTGTTTCTTGCACTATCTTAGGTCCAGATAGTTGCTTTTCTCCAATTTCTGCCCAACAGACTGGGGTTCGGCACTTTCGTCCATAAAGTGCTTCGAATGGTGCAGGATTTATACTTGTGTGATAACTATTATTATAAGAAAATCCTATCAATGGTAAGTGATCGTCCCAATTACCTCCGAAATCAATTACACAAGCTCTAAGCTTGTCCTCCATTGTCTGAATCGTCCTTTCGCTTTGTCCGTCCGTTTGAGGATGATAGGCTGTGCTTAGATTTAACTTGGTTCCTATGGCTTTTTGGAAACTTGTCCAAAAATGAGAGGTAAAACAGCTATCTCTATCAGAAATAATTGATAAAGGAATTCCATGTAAAGAAACTATTTCATTCACATACAATTTAGCTAACTGTTCCATACTGAAAGTTTCCTTCATTGGTAGGAAATGAGCTGACTTAGTTAGCCTGTCTACAATCACCCAGATTGTATCATTACCTTTTCTTGTTTTGGGTAATTTGGTAACAAAATCCATTGTTATCAATTCCCATTTCCATACTGCCATTTCTAATTGTTGCAATAAACCTGAGGGTTTCTGATGTTCAGCTTTGACTTGTAAGAAAGTTAGACACTTGGCAACATATGCTGCTATATCCTTTTTCATTCCTATCCACCAAAAATTCTTTCTTAAGTCCTGATACATTTTATCACTTCCAGGATGCATCGTATACTTAGACTCATGGACTTCTTCTAATATATGGTGACGTAGGTTTCCTAATTTAGGTATCCACATTCTCTTCTTATGGAATCTCCAAATTCCACCCGTTCCTTGTTCTAATTCCTTAATCATTCCTTTTAACTTTTCAGTATCATCCTTGATTACTGATTCTTGTGCTTTTCTAATCTGTTCATTTAAATCTACTTGTAGATTTAATTTAAGAGATCGTACCCTTATTGGCTTTTCGTGATACTTTCGACTTAAAGCATCAGCCACAACATTGGCTTTTCCTGTATGATACTGGATATTATGTAACACCTCGTAAAATCACGTCCAATGATGTATTGACACGTGTAATAAACCCTAATAAAGTCAAACGTTGATTTTGAGGGACTAATTTTGCGAAAAGTCAAAAAATTTGATTTTAGAAGGACTAGAAGCGTTAGCATACCTAAAGTAAGTTTCTGAATAACCTCTTACGGTATTCATATTCATTATAGAGCCGCTCGTTGATTAAGAGTAGCCGTTTGCGTAATTAATTGAAAGTTTGCGCAATGAAGGGTTAAAAGCGTCAACATGTTAATTCTTACCTCTGAGTGACCTTTTAACAAACCGGGAGCTTCATGATATTTTATTATACTATCAGGAATGCCAAACATTGGCCGTCTAAAGTTTTTATGCCTAAAAGTAAAGTTACGCGCAACTTTGCAAGTTAAAGGGACTAAAAGTGTCAATGTGTTTAATTATACCTCTGAATGACCTTTTAGTGAACCCAAAGCATCGTGATGTTTAATAATACTCTCGATAATGCCTAATATGAATTAGATGAGGCTTCAATGCTATTAAACGATGATATGCGCAAGTTTGCGCATTAGAGGGACCTAAAACGTCAACTTTTGAATCTACGCCTTTTGGTGACCATTAAGCGATCGAGAGAGTAAAACTAATTAAACTCATGATTGGGAATGCCCATTATGGGCCTTTGAAGGCTTGAATATCATTAAACGGCATTTCGCGCTACCTTGTGCGATTAAAGGACTATTTGCGTCAAACTGCAAAAGTATGTCGATTCGTATGGTATCGAACCTTCTGGAATATGATCATAAGTTAAAAATGCCCTAAATATCCTTTGTATATCTTAGTTATAGGCTTAGAGGTGTTTGGTGCGCAAAAAAATAAACTTTCAAGTCCACCAGGGACTAAAAGTGTCAAAAAGTGCACAAGTTTGCATTTTCGCACATATCTTACATTCTGAAAATATCTGGACATCCAAAAATTTATGTAATCATTAAAATATTTTATTTTAGTGATCGCCATGATAAAATTCCATTCGTCGCGTAATTTGGATCGTTTTTCGCGTCCGTTCGTGTTTCGTCGTAATTAGCCGAACAACGTGACCGTACGACCAAACGAACCGACATCCGACATGTTTTTGAGCATTTTTTATGTTCCCTATGCTTAGGCATCATTGTAGAGCCTTAAAATTGGTTTAACGGGCCTCAAACGCATCAGAAAGGGCCTTAGAAGCATGCAGGGACCAAAACTGCAATTTCTGAAACATGTTGCTGAACCAGGGATCTCAGGCGGCCCGCGTAAGCCCCCCCTGAACCTTACGCGGCCCGTGTGAGTATGTCAGGGCTGCAAAACTGATTTCCCAGCTGTTTTAATCACTTGCAAATGGTATTTCTTCAATCTATGGGCACCCATAGTATTGAAAAACAGTGGGTATGAAGTGTATGGTTCAGATTTGATCACGTTTATCGAGGAACGATCCTAACGGTCCTCTAAATCCTATAAATACCACATTGAGCTTAAGCTTTCAATTGAACCTCATATCAATTCTGCTTGCTCTCTGAATTCTTGGAGGATCTTGAGCTTCTTGAGAACCTCCTTCGGTCCACTGGACTCTTGTAAGTGTCCTTTCGTGCTTAGTTTAAATTGTTTAGCGTTTATACCCGAAAAGTCAAGCGTTTTCGATAAACGCTTTGACTTTTAAATGGTTGAGACATTGTTCGCAACGAACATGGCTACGTGACCGTAATTAGGTAGGTGTTAAACCCTCAAAAGGGCACCTCCTAATTACCACGTTTACTTAGTTAAATTGTCGGGTCAAATAAAAGTCAAACGGGTTAGTTTTAAATAAAATCCAAAACTATTAATATAGAAGCCATAAAATCAGTTTTCTCACTTTAATAACTTGGTAAATATTAATTGAACATGTCTAAGCATGTTCAACCCGACAATTCTAAGTATAGGCTCGGTTCGGAACCGAAAGTCGCAAAAGTAGACTTTTGCTTTGACTTTCAGTTCTGACCCGATTTAGCTTAGTTTATACATGCCTTAGAATTCCATTAGGACCAGGTTATAGGTTGGTGTAACCCTCTGAGGTTATACAACTTGGTTCCTTAGTTATCCGATTCATATGCATGTTTCCGTTAATTGCCTAAATGTGACTATTATGCCCTTTTAACCTTGAAACGAAATTTTTGAAAATGTGAGAGGATAGAAACCTTCATTACTGATTTATAAAATTGTCCCTAAAATTTGACATCAGTTTGAGGTCTAGATTAGGAGTTATGCTCATTAGCGTAAATGAAAAAGCTTTTTATTAATTAAACGGCGTAATTAGCATAAAGTCTATCTAAACCTAGTTTTTGATACCAAACTTTTTACCTACTGATGTAAAATAATATTTTGGGATTTTTGAAGATTTTTATTTATTTTTAGGCTGAGCATAACATAGGGTTCTAGCTCTGATTCGGTAATTGCCGGTTTTGCCCTTTTGGCCTATAAAATGAGTTTTACATAACATTTTGATACCAAACTTTTTGCTACTGATTTTATATAATAAATAAAGTATTTTAAGCTTTCTGGAATAATAAAAATATAAGTTTTTCTTATAAAACCCGGAAATCGCTTAAAATCGCCTTTTTACGTGTTTTAAACGCATAGTATGTATTAAAACTATTTTAAATATATAAGACTTGATACCTACTGATATTTTTAGTAAATTTTTATAATTAAATAGTAGGCAAAACTTTTAAACTCAGAATTCTAATTTTGACCTTTAAAGCTTATGTGAAATTACCAAAATGCCCCTTCGGTGCATAGTTTGGTTATAATTAATAAATTTCACATATATGCAATACCGTACTGATATAACTTATTAAAGTAAGTATTTTTACTGATTATATCAGACCTGAAACTCAGATTCATATTTAATCTCTTTTATAACCCTTAAAATGACCAAAATACCCCTACGGGACATAAATTGGTTTTAATTTCGTTTTGGGCATAATGGAAGGTATCCTACTGATATCACAACATATTTAAGGCATATTAACTTAGGAAACCTGTAAATGACTCTTATGGTTACCCGTTACTCATATTTCGCATTCGGTTCGGTTATGTAACTAGTTTGCATAAATTGACCGAAACGGGTCAAACCTTATCATTTTTGCCTCAAAATCCAGAATGTGTTTAGTTTACCCATATTATACAAATCTCCAAACTTGTCGGGTCTAAATCACATTCTATTCCGGTCTTCGCTTTATCAGGCGTTTTGAACCGTAAACCTTTCCTTAAAACTAACCGGTCTAAGTTACAACTTAAACAAGACCCGTTAGGAATCTAATAGGTTAATAAAACCTTCGTTCCAGATTAAGAGCCCCAGTAGAGGTACTTGTGCTTGCTGATTAGAATATACGGCTGAGAATAAATTGCATTTTAAGCTCAGGTAAATACTTTTAACTTATTTTCCCTATACGGGCTTGGGATACGGTATTATAATAATACCGCTTGGTCGGGTATCGAATGTTTAATCGTATAGTGGTTAAATTATTAAGGTAACCCGTTTTAATCTGTCTTGTTTGAAATAAAAGCCTTTGGGGGTTAATGACCATGTCCCGGATATCCTTGGCATCATTATAAAATAAAAATGGCCACGTCTTATGCACGGGGTGTAGGCATACACCTGACAGTTGCATAAGGGAAACGGTATCTCACTCTCTTGTGGGCCTATACTTGTGGTGTGTCTATTAATCTTGACTCGGTTTCTAACATCGAGCCCTAAATGTATAACGAACCTGTAAATCTGTATACAAGATTATTTTTATATAATTGTCCCTGGTTATAAAAGAATTTTTGTGCCTTGAAGCATTCAAATAAATCTTCTAAAACATTTTCAAAATGAGTCAGTTAATTGTATTTACCAGTGTAAACTGACGTATTTTTCCAAAAAGATTAAGTGACAGGTATTGTACGTAATTGGCTGGGAGCTCAGGGCGTTAATAGGGAATCTTGCAAGTTCTAGATGCCTAAAGTCTGTTGAACAGTGTTTATCTTTCTGTTTTTAAGATCCGCCTGTGGATCCTTTACAGTCCGTTTGTAATACTTTGATATTACTATTTATTCGGTTTGTAATGTGATTCATCTTTTGCTTCCGCCGTGCATTTAAATTGTGTTGTTTGACTATGATGATATCAACTACGTCACGATACTCCCCACCGGGCCCACCGGTAATACGTGGAAATATCGGGGTGTGACATATTACAATCATAATCACTAAGTAATTCCATCCAGCGTCTTTGCCTCATATTCAATTCCTTTTGCCCAAAAACATACCTTAAACTCTTATGGTCAGTAAAAATGGTAAACTTACTACCGTAAAGGTAATGTCTCCAAATCTTAAGGGAAAAAATTATAGCTCCTAGTTCTAAATCATGGGTTGGATAATTCTCTTCATGATTCTTAAGTTTTCTAGACGCATATGCTATAACCTTTTGACGTTACATCAACACACATCCATAACCTAACTTAGAAGCGTCACAATAGACTGTAAAGTCTTCGGTTCCTTCTGGTAATGCTAGTATGGGTGCATGGGTCAGTCTTTGCTTAAGAATTCTAAAGGCTTCTTCTTGCTTTGATCCACATTCAAACTTAATGGATTTACAGGTTAGCTTAGTTAAATGAATGGCTATTCTAGAAAAATCTCGAATAAATCTTCTATAATAACCGGCCAATCCTAAGAAACTTCTAACCTCAGTTGGTGACTCAGGGGTTTTCCATTTGGTAATTGCCTCGATTTTGGTGGGATCTACATGAATTCCTTCATGATCGACTAAGTGTCCAAGAAACTGAACTTGTTTTAACCAAAACTCGCACTTTGAAAACTTAGCATAAAGCTTTTCCTTTCTTAATAAACTTAGAAGTGCGTGCAAATGCTTTGTATGTTCCTCTTTACTCTTAGAGTAAATGAGAATATCATCTATAAAAACAATTATGAATTTATCCAAATATGGCTTACATATTCTGTTCATCATGTCCATAAATGCAGCTGGGGCATTGGTTAAACCAAATGGCATGACAGTAAATTCATAATGGCCATATCTTGTCCTAAATGCGGTCTTAGGAATGTCCTCTTCCTGTACCTTTAATTGATGATATCCTGACCTTAAATCGATTTTGGAGAAAAATCGAGCTCCTTGCAATTGATCAAACAGATCATCGATTCTTGGTAATGGATACCGATTCTTAATCGTGACCTTGTTCAATTCACGGTAGTCAATGCACATACGCATTGATCCGTCTTTCTTTTTTACGAACAAAATCGGCGCTCCCCAAGGTGATGAACTTGGCTGTATGAATCCTTTCTCCAACAATTCGTCTAATTGTTTATTCAGTTCCTGCATTTCTGCGGGTGAAAAACGGTAAGGTGCTTTGGCAATGGTGCTGTCCCTGGTAGCAGATGGATCCTGAATTCAACTTCTCTGTCCGGCGGTAGTCCTGGTAATTCTTCTGGGAATACATCTGAAAACTGAGATACTACTGGAATATCTTTCAGTTCTTTTCCTTTAGTGTTAGTGATTATAGAAATCAAATACACTAATGACCCCTTTCTTATATAACTTGCGGTTTTCATCACAGAGATGAATTTTGTGGATCTAGATGGTTTATCTCCTTTAATTGTGATATTTTCTCCCCTTGGTGAATTTACTTGGATTGACTTTTGATCACATAAAATACTGGCTTTATTGGCTATTAACCAATCCATTCCTAATACAACATCAAATCCTACCAGATTCATTGGGTAAAGGTTTGCAATAAACTTTTGGTTTAAAAATTCTATTCTTACTCTCTGCAAGATTTCAGAAATCCTAACGGTTTCTCCATTTGCTGTCTCTACTAGACATTCTTGTGGGAGTTTAGTTAATGATTGATTAAGAAGTTTGCAAAATGAAGTATCAATAAAACTTTGGTTCGCACCAGAGTCAAATAATACTTTGGCAAAAACATCATTAACTAAAAACGTACCGGCTATCACGTCCGGAATCATCTTGGCTTCATCTGCCGTCAGAACAAATGCTCTAGCATTTATAGTGTTCTTATTGTTCGTGGCTGGAGCTATTTTTGGACAGTTTGGCTTGATGTGGCCTTGTTCTCCGCAGGTGTAGCATATCCTGTTATTTGTCTTCCTACAGTCTTCTTCCTTATGTCCAGATAGTTTGCAGAAGTCGTAGTATATGGAGCATCTTCCAGAATGCTTCCTTTTGCAATACTTGCAATAAGGTGCAGAGGTAGAACCTACATTTTTCCCACGGTTGAAATTTCCAGAGCGAAATTCTTGGGTAAGCTTCTGGGTTAGGTTCCTCCTCTGATCCTCTTCTCGTGTACGGACTAATTCATCAGTCAAGGTATTTTCTAGTTCTACAGCTTCTTCTATAGTTTGAGGTCTAGCGGCCTTGACTACATCTCTAATCTCTCCAATTAATCCCCAGATGTAACGGGAGATTAAGACTGGTTCAGGTGATGCAAGGGTTGGTACTATTCTAGCATATTCAAAGAATAACTTAGTGTACCCCTTACTATCCACTCCTGTCATCCTAAGGTTTAGGAATTTATTTGCTATCTGTTCCTTTTCATTGGGAGGGCAGAATTTCCTTTCCACCTCATCCTTAAATTCCTCCCATTCCATATTGTAAACCTGATCGGAGTATCGTGCTTCGGTCAAAGATACTATTTATAGTCCCAAATTACCCTTAACAAATAGCTAGTGGTAGTAAGGGGTCGAACCACGAAGAGTATGTGGTTTGCGAATGGATTCGATTGAATTATGAAAAGATGTCACACTTATGAAGCTTGCTATGATATGTTTTTGTATTTTTGTTTAATTGAAAGATGTGAATTAGAATTACTAAAATGATTGAATGGATTAACTACTAATGATTAACAAATTGCAAGAATTAAAATTGATTGATTGAACAATGATAAGAAAACAAGGTACACACCCGGTTCGGTAATTGAAATCCTAGGGTTTCTACACGTTTTAGGTTTGAATCAATTGCAAAGATGATTAACGGATTTAGTGTCGCGAGGCTTAGGTGCCAAAAGCTATCAACGTTATAAATAACGGACCACAATGCACTTTGTTACCAAGAACATGTAAACTCTAACATAGACAAGGCATAATTGCACATAAACATTTCATAAAGTCAAATTTAATCTTCACTCGACAATTTATGAATTCAATACAAATGCAAGACAATTGTCATAAGCTTCAAAATCAAATAGCAAATTGTCACAAACTCAAATAAAAAACAATGTTTAAACCCTAGACTTACAATAACCTACACCGGGGTGAACCTCCAAGAAATTAGCCGCTCATGGTGAAAATGTCACGATCAACGGATGATTGAAGCTTGAATTGACTCATCTTGGAACTTGTATAATGGTGAATGATGAAAGTTAGGGTTTTGGATGAGTGATGATGGTGAGTGGTTGAGTGGATTGATGGATTGATGGAACTAGGGTTTCGATTCAAGAAGATGATGTTGCTAACGTTCTTGATTCGGGTTGTAGGAATGATGTTGGATGAATGGTAGGTGATAGATAATGAGTTTAGGCTCCAAGATATGTTTCCAACTTCAAAGTGTTGTGTAACTTCCAAAATCAATACCCCCTAGCCAATAGAAATCGAGCTTAACCCCTAAATCAACCAAAATCCCGTTTCAGAAAATTGTTACCCGTCGCCGACGGCCCTCAACCCGTCGCCAACGGGCTGTGGTTTTCTCTTCTTTCTCCGACGAGTTAACTGTCTGGATACGGGAACATTTGGCCGACGGGCTTAACCGAAGGGCGTCGCCGACGGCTTGGGACCCGTCGACGACGGGCTCTCAAAACTTCGATTTCTGATTTTGCTTGTTTCGCTCCCGTTTGATCCGTAATGCGTTCCGGTGCTCCGGTTTTTGACCCGATGACTCGTAAAGCTCCCGAAAAGCTCCTTAAACTTCGTTAAACCTACATAAACACAAATCTAATTAAAAGTAGGCCATTCAAGATTAAAACTTATATAAAAACATAAAATTACACGACTACGAGCACCGGTTTTCAACCACGTATCACATCCCCACACTTGTTTTTTGCTTGTCCTCAAGCAAATCTGTTTTTTCACTTTCACGTGGGTCGAACAACGAATACACTTCCCATTCCCGAGACAAAGGTTAAGGTCTATTGTCATACAAAAGTTCAAACCTTTTACAGTTTTCACATATTTAGCGGTCAAGTGAATAATCACATATAATAATGGTTATCCAAGATTAACCCGCCCGTAAAACTAACAAGTCATGCACATCTCTCACAATGTTCTCTCAACTCGGTTTGTAAATTGGCTAATATTTATAATGTATTAGCACTACAAAGAATATTCACTCAAAACCGATTAGAACACATACCCGCATAAGCTTGCAACTCAATCATTCTCCACCATTGATCACAAACACTAAGCACAAGTCATAAGGTCTTTATGAGGGTTGTAACGGGGCTAGGCTAAGGGTAGGAATTAGGATATTTTAAAGTGGCTAAGGCGATGAAAATTCGATTTTTATTACAAACCACTAAATTAAACAAAACTACATATAAACATCAACTATGGGCAATAATCTTTCACCCTTTTATTCGACAACTACTAACACTTCTTTTTGTGTTTTTCTTCAACAATTTTCAATTTTTTTTCATAATATTTTCTGTTTTTTTTAAATGCAAACAATCAAGAATAACGATACAAATACGACTCCTATAATCGAATTTCCATCACACGGGTTTAAAAGAAAAAAAAGGTTCAAGGGTTATGGGCTATAGGGTGGTCAAACAAAAGGTTTAGGCTCAAAATGGGCGACTAGGGAATTTGTTCGGGTAAGGATAGATAAATGGTTTTAAGAGAAAAGGTTTACCCAATGCCTTAATCATTCTCGTGCTTGTATTCGGTCTATAGTCTCAAACGTATCAAAAGTTGCAAGTTCTACAATATATGACTAATGGTCCACTCAAACAAAGAAACATAGGTAATGTAATTTATGATATAAAAGTGGCTCAAAACCTCACATATCTAAAAGGGTATGGTAGGTGACATGCATAAAAGACTAGTTTCTTAGGCGGATTATTCCCAAATAACCACCCGCTAAATACCCGTTATGCTTATTAATTTGAACTTGACCATGACAAAAAACCAAATGGGTTGTGACATCCCTCGTTGACTTGGTTACTTGTGCTTTTAAGATCGCTTTTGAAACAAGAAATTTTGAAAAAATTTTGAAATTTTCCCCCATCCCCACACTTGAGGTAAACATTGTCCTCAATGTGTAGAATTTAAATGAACGGGTCAAAATCGAAAACTTTTACTACTCCCCCATCCCCACACTTGAGGTAAACATTGTCCTCAATGTGTAAGAACTAGAGTTTCAAAACGCACAAGGGATGTGACACGTCTAACCTTCCCAAAATCTCACCCCGGAAAATAAAATACAATGTACAATCCACTTATTACTAAACTAAACTAAGAATCAAAGTAAAAAGGAAACGCATGCACCTGATTTTTTTTCTTTTTTTTTTCGCTTGATGCTCATATCTTCTTCATCTCTTCATAAGAACGGTTGTCCCGCGAACATGTTGTACCTACAAATTCTAATCCTTGTGTAGAAGCATGCTTCTCACAACCATCAAAATTTGTTAGTTACTAGTTCTACCACTTTTATGAAAATATTACCAAGCCATGCGTTACTTCACTTTGATTTATGTGGAAAATAATTTACAACAACAACAAACCTAACTCACTTTCGTAGGAATCACGGTGGCATTTAGCTTACGCAACAAGCCCTTTTAAACCCCCCAATTGCTTGGGAGGACGAGAGGTCTCGTGAGGGTTATATAGGGAACACACCCACAACGTTCATTTAACTAGGCGAAAATAAATAACATGTAATAAAAAATAACGGAAACAAAATAATATACAACAACAACAACAAAAACATACCTCGCTCTACCGCTGATATCGCTCGTTGGGATCAAGTGGCGGGTTTGGCTGGTATTGATAACCAGTGAGGGCCTCAAACATCTCCCTATAGTTATCGAGTGGACTTTGCTCCCCTTGTGGTGGTGGTTGGTAGGGAATTGGGATGAAGCTTGAGCCTACCGCTTCGGGCCAGTGAGGAGTCGGGTCGGACGGGCCTTGTGGATGGGGAAGGTCGGGGTAATTGGTCCACCCCGAATGTTCGGCATATGGAGGCCGGCTTGGTAGTCTCTTTGGTGGCGCTCCTGATCGTGGAACACCTTGCTATTGTTAATCGCCATTTCATGAGAGACACATAAGGCACTCCAGCGGCGTCGTTCTAATTCTCTTGCTTCATTTTGACGCGTTGCCTCTGCTTCCTCCCATGCCCGTCTTCGGGCTGCCTCATCCTCTTGCATCTTCGCCAACTGTTCCATGTGTGACCTCTGCATTGCTTGGAACAGTTGTTGCTCTTCCACAAACTTATTCATTCTCTCCCGATGGGCTGCTTGAACTGCCCAAAACTCCTGCATTTGGGGTCCCTGTGCCTCCTCCCAGGCTTCCCTCATTCGGTTATACTCCCGGCCTTCACCTATGCATGCAGAGACATTGTCATATATCTCTTGCTGTCCCTGATCAAAATTTTTGTAAGAGGGCACCCATCTAATGTTCACAAAGCCCGCCACATCTGCATTAATTTCCCTATGCGGCCTCATGTATCTTTGTCTTGGTCTTTGTGAACCGGAGGGTTCAACTTCCTCCTCTTCATCACCCATCTCTTCATCTTCTCTCGATTCCGGTTGTGCCCCTGAAGTAAGAAACTCATACTTATGACCCATCCTGTCGGTCACAACATACTTGTTCCCTGAGAGATTAACCTCTATCTTCCAGTTCTTCCTCATGGAGGCCTTGTTAATTTCCTCCAACGGTTTAGTTACCCATAGTGATTCCGGTGGTAAGCAATTTTGTTGAACAATCATGGCACTAATGAGGCGTGCGTATGGAATAAAACGCCTCTGGGATGACTCCCGAGTAGCCCACGTATTCATCATCACTATGTGTCTCCATGACAATGTAGGGGTCCCGTATAGCAAAGAGTTCACCACCCTACAGTCACCCGCTCTAACACCTCCACGATCACCAAACCTCACCAAAATGTTCTCAACAGAAATCCCTTGGAGAATCTTTCCCTCAATCGTCATTTGATTTCTCTTTGCTTCTCCTCCATCATGGTAAGGTAAAACAACCGCGGTCATCTGCTCCGGATCACCATCATTCATATGATTATCCAAAAATTGTTGCATGGTTGGATAGTCATATGCTTGCACACCCAAAGAATCAAAGCGTGCAATGCAGTTGATTGTTTCGAAAGACATCGTCATTACCCCCCGGCTTATTTTACCAACCAATTTCCACTCAGCAGGAGGACTATCTTTATTCATAAACCTCAACGTCGACAACCACTCGCACACATCCATTAAATACACCCGCGAGGTGTTGTCTTCACACCAATCAAGCACCCTCTCCCATCCTAGGCGTTCAAACATTTGCACAATTCCGATTTGTTTAAACTCTTCAACATTCACAACTCTTTCACATAAACTCCTTTCCGGAACTGAGGTATTCACTTTGTTGACCATTTTCCATTTCCAGAGCTTGGCCTCTAACTTCCTATCTTAATAACCCGATAAGGGTTTGTTCTTCTCCTCATCCCAAACTTCGGCGCTTTTGCTATCTCTGAACTTTGCCCACGCCCAATCCTGTCTATACAGTCTCGCATCACCCTCTGCGATGGAGCTTAATTGCTCCCACTTCCTCGGTATTAAACCGGAAGAAGAACCGACTCCCGATGATGAAGCTTGCCCTGTAGTCTTTTGTCTTTTACCACCGGTCATAACTACAATCACAAACAAGCAAAACATCAATATAAACCCAAACCTTCACTAAATTCTCGAACTTTGAACATGATGTGTGATGTTAACATTTTAATTAACAAGTGAATGTAAAATCGCCTTTTAAACTTCCAAAGTCGCTCATTTTATCATATACTTATCAATTTTTACTTGTTAACTTGTAATTTCTTAAAAGCTCAACAAGGTTCAACATCAACTTCATGTTCAATCATGTAAATAACAAGTGTAATCACATCACTATGGTTACAACATGCTCAACTTCCATCCAAAACAACTAATCTTACTCAAAATCATGCTAGAACAACATACATTGTCTAAACAACCTACTCTTAAACTAAAAAGTTTAAAATTTCGGAAGAAAAACAATTAAGCATATGATAATCATGCATAAAGTTAAGGAAAATCCATACCTTTGTGTTGTTTAAACAAGAAAAACTATGAAAGGATGTAAAGCAACAAGATTGATGAACACCCCTTCAAAAACCCGAAGTTACACGCCCAGAAATCTTGCAAACTAGCAAGAATCGATGAAAACTGTGTTGGGGGGTTTTGTTCCTCTCGAAAAATCACACAAGATAGACCTAAAAATCAGGTGATTTGGTGGAGGTTTGAGAAAGGTATGAGAGGTTGAAGGTTGCTAGGGTTCTTGAGTGGTAATGAAGAAAGAGATGGGAGTGAAAGATGATAGGGACAATGTTGTGCAGTAACTTTAAGGTTTTAGGGACGAATGGATGTGTGGAGGGAATAGGGATTGAATTATGTTGAACAAATTGAGTTTAGATAGTGTTTGGTGAGGGTTTATAAGTGTTTGGATCGATTTTACCAAATAAATGACGAAACAGGTCGGAGACAAAACGGTAACCCGTCGCCGACGGGCAAAGAAAACGAGGTGTGGGGCCGACGGGTTATGTACCTGTCTATGGGATTTTTGTGCCGACGGGCTTCTAGAGAACCCGTAGCCGACGCCTACTACCCCGTCCCCGACGGGCTTCAGTTTTTTTTTTTTTTTTTTTTTTGAAAAATGGAGGAATTTTATCAAACTTTAATAAAAGGACTATATACATTAAAAGATCCTAAAAATTATTAAAATCTTTTTGTGAATTTTTATAAGTTTAAATTTTTAAACACAAAAATCGTTAACGGCCCTACCACCTCCCGAAAAATCGTGTATTGTCCTCAATGCACCTAATAAAGCTTAAAAACATACCTTACGTCTTCAAAACTTGTTCGGGATATCCGGACTTCACATAATCAAACGGGTTAGTACGAAACGAGAACGGTTAACACAAAAACACACAAACAATTAAATAATTGTACATAACTTTACAAAATTAATTACCGGTCCTTTCAGTTGACCTCATAAGTTGGCACACTTACCACGAAGTTTACCAACTCCACATTCTCATCCTTGTTCTCATTGTTACCATCAAGAAACGGTTTAAGGCGATGCCCATTGACTGTTTGCTTTGACCCATCCCTCGGGTCCTTGATTGTAACATCTCCAAGCTTTTCGACCCGTGTAATCACGTACAGGCCCATCCATTTGCTCTTGAGCTTTCCGGGAAAGTACTTAAGCCGAGAATTATATAGCCAAACCTTTTGACCCACTTCGAACTCCTTCGGCTTCAACTTTGCATCATGTGCCCTCTTCATATCATCCTTGTCCTTCGAGGCGCACTCATATGCTTCTTCCCTAAGCTCCTCCAACTCGCAAAGCTTTAACTTTCGCTCTTTTCCTGCATCGTCATATTTCATGTTAACCTCTTTTATAGCCCACCAAGCACGATGCACAAGTTCAACCGGTAGATGGCAATTTCTCCCATAAACTAAGCGATAAGGTGTAGTTCCAATAGGTGTTTTATGAGCCGTTCTATAAGCCCATAAAGCATCATTCAACTTCGTCGACCAATCCTTTCGGTCGGGTCGAACGGTCTTTTGCAAAATTTCTTTTATTTGCCTATTGGAAACCTCCACTTGACCGCTTGTTTGCGGGTGGTAGGGGGTAGCAATTCGATGGTCAACACCATACCGTTTCAAGAGTTTGCCAAAATTAAAATTCTTGAAGTGAGATCCCCCATCACTAATGATCACTCGAGGAATCCCAAATCTAGAAATTATATTTGTTTGTACAAAATTGCAAACAACAGTATGGTCATTTGTCTTGGTGGCAATCGCTTCGACCCACTTGGATACATAATCGACCGCCACCAAGATGTATAAGTTGCCATGCGAATTAGGGAATGGGCCCATGAAATCGATCCCCCACACATCAAAAATATCTACAATGAGGATCGGTTGCATGGGCATTTCATCCCTTTTTGAAATACCCCCTAACTTTTGACGTTCAACACAATTTTTAGCAAAGTTAAAAGCATCCTTGAAAATAGTCGGCCAGTAAAGACCGCTATTGAGCACTTTGTGCCCGGTTTTGTGACCACTGAAATGGCCCCCACAAGCAAATGAATGCAAGTGCATCAAGACGCTAGGAATCTCCTCGTCGGGTATGCATCGTCGAACGACTTGATCCGGACAAAACTTGAATAAGTCCGGTTCTTCCGATGTGTAGTACTTGATTTGAGATAGGAAGTGCAACCTCTTCCTTCTATCCCAATGAGCCGGCAAATCACCTGTAACCAAATAGTTAACAATATTAGCATACCATGGTAATATTCCAACTTTTAAAATTTGCTCATCGGGAAAGTTCTCATTGATCGCTTCACGGGAAGAATCCACCTCCACAACCAATCGAGACAAGTGGTCCGCAACCACATTCTCACTCCCTTTCTTGTCTCTAATCTCCAAGTCAAACTCTTGTAGTAAGAGAACCCATCGGATCAACCTCGGCTTCGCATCCTTCTTGTCCATGAGATACCTAACTGCAGAATGGTCAGAATAAACAACGACCTTAGTACCCCATATATAAGAACGAAATTTATCCAACGCATATACCACCGCAAGTAGCTCTTTCTCGGTAGTTGTATAATTTAATTGTACATCCGAAAGAGTCTTACTTGCGTAGTAAATGGCAACCGGTTTCTTGTCTACCCTTTGACCCAATACGGCCCCCACCGCGTAATCACTTGCATCACACATAATTTCGAATGGTAAAGACCAATTCGGTGATTGCAAGATTGGAGCCTCAACCAACTTTTTCTTCAAAATATTAAAGGCGTTTTGGCAATTTTTATCAAAGTCAAATGTTTTATCTTTTAACAACAAATTGCATAGGGGTTTTGTTATATCACTAAAGCTTTTTATGAACCTCCTATAAAACCCCGCGTGTCCCAAAAACGACCGAACACCCTTAACACTTGTAGGATAAGGCAAAGTGGATATGACTTGCACCTTTGCTCTATCCACCTCAATCCCACGACTCGAGACGACATGCCCCAACACAATCCCTTCTTGAACCATAAAATGGCTCTTTTCCCAACTCAAAACCAGATTTTTCTCAACACATCTTTTCAAAACTTTTTCGAGTTGGTCAAGGCATGTGTCAAATGACGGCCCAAATATTGAGAAATCATCCATGAAGATTTCCAAGGACTCCCCCACCATATCTGAAAAGATACTCGTCATACACCTTTGAAAGGTGGCGGGGGCGTTACAAAGTCCAAAAGGCATTCGCCTAAATGCGAAGGTACCGTATGGACAAGTAAAAGTAGTCTTTGCTTGGTCTTCCGGATGTATAGCAATTTGATTGTATCCGGAATAACCATCCAGAAAGCAATAAAATTTTTGTCCGGCCAATTTCTCAACAATTTGGTCAATAAATGGTAAAGGGAAATGATCTTTGGAAGTTGCAGCATTTAACTTCCTATAGTCAATACAAATACGCCACCCGGTTACCGGCCGAGTGGCGACCTCTTCACCTGCGTCATTTGTGACGACTTGAATACCCGCCTTCTTCGGAACTGTTTGTGTCGGGCTCACCCATTGGCTATCCGAGATAGGGTATATAATACCCGCATCTAGCCACTTCAATACTTCCTTCTTCACCACTTCTCGCATATTCGGATTTAATCTTCTTTGTATGTCGCGAGAAGGATTCATACCATCTTCCGTGATGATCTTGTGCATCACCACCGAGGGACTAATTCCCTTCAAATCCGCAATGGTCCACCCGATAGCGGCTCTATGGATGACCAATACTTTCATCAGCTTCTCTTCTTGCTCCCCGGTTAAGTTTGATGCGATAATAACCGGAAGCGTGCTACCTTCACCCACATAAGCATATTTAAGATGCTTAGGTAGCACCTTCAACTACAACACCGGAGGCTCTTCCAATGACGGCTTCAACTTTGTGTCGATGCTTTCCGGAAGACTTTCCACTTGATGTGTCCAAGTGGGCCTTCCTTCTTTTGCCGCCATAACCTCCAACTCTCTCACCTCTTCATCCATGCTTCGATTCATTTCTCCTTGTAACCTATCAAACATGAAACATTCCTCTATTGTGTTTTCCTCTTCGACACTAATGTCGCATAGAGGTATACACTCGTCAACAATGTCCGCCATATAGCATTCATTACCAACTAGAGGATCCGTCAATCCCGAAAAGACATTTAACCGCAACCGACGGTTACCAAAAGTCATGTCGACCGTGCCCGATTTACAATTGATTTGGGCATTCGATGTTGCCAAAAATGGTCGACCAAGGATCACCGTTGGTTGCTTGGTTCGGTCCAGAGAAACATAATCTAATACAAGAAAGTCCACCGGATAGTAAAAGTCCTCGACCTTGACTATTACATCCGTGACTATCCCACGGGGTAGTTTAGGGGTCAAGTCGGCTAACACCACGGTGGTGTTCGACACTTGAAGTGGACCGAAATCATATTGGTCATATAAACTACCCGGCAAGATACTCACACTTGCTCCAAGATCCAAAAGTGCCCGTGTCATTTTAAATTCACCAACTTGTATTGAAATAATGGGCGCCCCCGGATCTTGAAGTTTTGGTGGAAGTGCACCCGAAAGAATCAAACTTACATTTTCAGTCATATCAAGTTTCTTAGGAAACTTGTGAGTTCGCTTTTGGGTGCATAAATCCTTCAAGTATTTAGCATATGAAGGTACTTGCTTAATTGCATCTAGAAGTGGTAAATTGATTTTAACTTGCTTAAAAATTTCCCACATCTCTTCTTGTTGTGGGCCTCGTTTGTTTACCACTTTCTTAGATGGTCCCAACAAAGCTTCGGGATAAGGGGCGGTATTAACCTCCACACCCTTTTCCTTAGCCTTTGGGACGGGAATGGTCACAACGGGTGTATTATTATTAATTTTAACATCATTTTTCTTTGGACCCGTTTGACCATTTTGACCTTCATCATCACTCGCATCTTCCACCACCCCTTCAACAAACTTGGGTGATGGTGGCTCGACACCACTATCTATGACTCGACCACTACGTAAAGAAATTTTATTAATTGGTACCTCACGTGTGTTCCTCGAGTTCGACCCTTGATGCTTAGGGTTCACCGTGGTATCACTTGGAAGTCCTCCCCCACTTCCACGAACTTGAGCCATCTCTTGTGCAAGTTGCCCCACTTGCTTCTCTAATGCCTTTTGGGATTTGTCTCTCACCTCAAACTCTTTCCGCATTTCAATTTTAATTTCTTGGTTTGAATTCCGCATTTCAGTTCTAAGTTCTTGATGCGAGTTGGTGAGAGTGCTCATAGTGTTCATGATAGCGTCTAGTTTCGAGCTAATCAAATCATCACCTTGGGAGTTAGACGCACCACCCCCATTACCACTTTGGTTGTAATTCCTTTGGTAACCCCCTTGGTTACCACCTTGATTGTAATTCCTTTGGTAACCCCCTTGGTTACCACCTTGACGATTATTGTACGAAGACCCACCTTGACCTCCTTGGTTACCCGATTGAAAATTCGGGTTCATTTGATTCGAAGCATTACCATACCGGAAATTAGGGTGATTTCTCAAGCCCGGATGGTAAGTGTTGGAGTTCATGTCATATTGCTTTCGATCTCCATACACTTGGTTGACTTCCTCGGTGTAGTCACTCGACCCCGTTGGACATTGCTCCGCTCTATGTCCAATATCACCACACTCTTCACACACCTCAAATTGAACCGCACTAACTTCCTTCTTCTTCATTCGAGCCATTTCCAACTCTAAGGTAGAAATCCGATCTTTAGAGTCGAGATCGGGAAGTGACCGGGAAATGGGATGTTTCTTAGCTCGATCGGCCAATTCTTTCTCTTTCGACCGTTTACTCATTCGCTCCAAGAACTCCCAATCATCATCTTCATGGTTGCTTAGAAGGGTCCCGTTGCTCGTTGATTCAAGTCGGTTCCATGTGTTGTCGTCTAAACCCCGTACAAAACACTTGACCAACTCCCACTTCTCTATTTGATTATGTGGGCACTTTCGCATTAACTCCCTAAATCTTGCGAAGGCTTCATGCAATGGTTCGCCCGATAATTGGCGAAAAGACCTAATTTCATCACGAGCATCGTCGGTCTTTGCCATTGAATAATACTTATCTAGAAAAGCTTGTTGCATTTCTCCCCATGTGCGAATGCTATTGGCTGGAAGTGTAAGGAACCATTGCTTCGCTTTGTCTTTTAATGAAAATTGGAACAAACGAAGTTTGACCTCCTCTAGTGCGAAGTTATGCCCCCCAATAGTGCTGCAAATGGAAGAAAACTCCGCCAAATGTGTGTATGGTTCGTCGTTAGATCTTCCATTAAAATGAGGAAGTATGTTGATGTAATGTGGTTTACAATCAAACATCCTCCTCTCACGAACGATTGGTGAGTCGTTCTCGGTGACAACCGGCCTAAAACGATCATTCACTCCCTGTGGAGGTTGTTGACGACGATGGGGACCATTAACTTCTTGATCAACCACTCTTCGGTTGTCCCTTCTATCATTTCTTCTTTCATCCCTTCTATCATCTCTTCGATTCCCACCTTGGTTATCTCTTTGGTTACCTCCTCCCACGAAACGAGGAATCCGATTAGGGTTACCATTGTTGTTATTGTTGTTGTTGTAAAACCCATCATTTCGGTTCCGTTGATTGTTGTTTCGTGGTTGGCGGTTGTTCTCATAACCGTCATTTCTTCTATTCCCATACCCATAGTCATCATCCCCCACATAGTTGGCATTTTTATAGCCAAATTCCTCATCTTCATACCCTCTTGCATTGTAGCCATTACCCCGATTCACGTATCCCCAATCTTCGTCAACGTTAGCCCGATCATCATAGTACCCCCCATCGTCCGAATTTTCCGTATGAATGCTTACATGTTCCGGCGATTTGTAACCGGGAACACTAAACGACTCATCATCGGGGATGGCGTTCCTTAAATCGTCTATGTTGAAGAATGGATCTTCGTTCGCGGGATTGCCACGATCTCGGTTGCCTCGGCGGTCGGAATTGACATTTCGATCATCAAGGTTTAGGGGTAAGGAATTGTGTCGATGAAGGTTTTGTTGTTGGGGGTGTTCTTTGGGTGTTATTGGGATTTTGGTTTTGAAACGGTGGTGTGGGTGGTCCATTGTTGTTGTTACCCCCGGTCTCTCTTGAGGTAAAGGTTGAACATCTGGGGCGGGATTGAAGTTGCTTCGGTATTGGAATTGGTTTGGGTTTTGGTTTTGGTTGAAGTTTTGGTTAGAGTTTTGGTTCGCCATTGAATCGGTTTCAATGGACGGTGTATGTTGTGGTGTTTGGTTGGTTTGATTAGAAGCAAGTGTTGCTTCTAACCGGCTTGCTAGGTTTCTTCTTGCGACTCTTTCTATTTCCGGTTCGTAGACTAAAGGTGAAGTCCTCCCGGAGTTCCGCGTATGCATGCACTACCTGTAACCTGCACAAGTAACACACCCCGCGTAACAAGGAAAAAGACAAGTACAAAAAGAAAGCTAAACAAATTAAACAGATAATCACGCAAATTCAAACAATAATCCAAACACAAAGCGCACGCACTCCCCGACAACGGCGCCAAAATTTGATCGGAGTGTCGTGCTCCGGTCAAAGATAATATTTATAGTCCCAAATTACCCTTAACAAATAGCTAGTGGTAGTAAGGGGTCGAACCACGAAGAGTATGTGGTTTGCGAATGGATTCGATTGAATTATGAAAAGATGTCACACTTATGAAGCTTGCTATGATATGTTTTTGTATTTTTGTTTAATTGAAAGATGTGAATTAGAATTACTAAAATGATTGAATGGATTAACTACTAATGATTAACAAATTGCAATAATTAAAATTGATTGATTGAACAATGATAAGAAAACAAGGTTCACACCCGGTTCGGTAATTGAAATCCTAGGGTTTCTACACGTTTTAGGTTTGAATCAATTGCAAAGATGATTAACGGATTTAGTGTCGCGAGGCTTAGGTGCCAAAAGCTATCAACGTTATAAATAACGGACCACAATGCACTTTGTTACCAAGAACATGTAAACTCTAACCTAGACAAGGCATAATTGCACATAAACATTTCATAAAGTCAAATTTAATCTTCACTCGACAATTTATGAATTCAATACAAATGCAAGACAATTGTCATAAGCTTCAAAATCAAATAGCAAATTGTCACAAACTCAAACCAAAAACAATGTTTAAACCCTAGACTTACAATAACCTACACCGGGGTGAACCTCCAAGAAATTAGCCGCTCATGGTGAAAATGTCACGATCAACGGATGATTGAAGCTTGAATTGACTCATCTTGGAACTTATATAATGGTGAATGATGAAAGTTAGGGTTTTGGATGAGTGATGATGGTGAGTGGTTGAGTGGATTGATGGAACTAGGGTTTCGATTCAAGAAGATGATGTTGCTAACGTTCTTGATTCGGGTTGTAGGAATGATGTTGGATGAATGGTAGGTGATAGATAATGAGTTTAGGCTCCAAGATATGTTTCCAACTTCAAAGTGTTGTGTAACTTCCGAAATCAATACCCCCTAGCCAATAGAAATCGAGCTTAACCCATAAATCAACCAAAATCCCGTTTCAGAAAATTGTTACCTGTCGCCGACGGCCCTCAACCCGTCGCCGACGGGCTGTGGTGTTCTCTTCTTTCTCCGACGAGTTAACTGTCTGGATACGGGAACATTTGGCCGACGGGCTTAACCGAAGGGCGTCGCCGACGACTTGGGACCCGTCGGCGACGGGCTCTCAAAACTTCGATTTCTGATTTTGCTTGTTTCGCTCCCGTTTGATCCGTAATGCGTTCCGGTGCTCCGGTTTTTGACCCGGTGACTCATAAAGCTCCCGAAAAGCTCCTTAAACTTCGTTAAACCTGCATAAACACAAATCTAATTAAAAGTAGGCCATTCAAGATTAAAACTTATATAAAAACATAAAATTACACGACTACGAGCACCGGTTTTCAACCACGTATCAAAACCCTGTCACTTCCTCTAGACTGGAGGATAGTGTTCCACCATTCTAAGGCTGAATTCTTAAACAGATTAGAAGCAAACATTATCTTATCCTCTTCTGCACACTTGCTTATTTTTAAGTCTGCCTCAGTCTTTTCTATCCAGCGTAGAGTTGCAATGGCCCCTTCATTGCCCGAGAATTCCATTGGTTTACAAGAATAGAATTCTTTATAAGAACAACCATAAGGCATGGTCCTTCTTCTTTTGGGAATGGGCACTTGGAGTATAGGTCCATTGTTCACGCTGTGTTCAGGTTCAGTTGGTCGCTTACTGCTATGTTTACTTTTATTATCAGCTTCCCTAACATTTTGGATAATAAATGGCATCGCATCTATTATTCCTTGTGCCACTATGTGTTGAATTGCACTGTTATCCACTTGATTTCCATTGTTATTTTTATTCGGATTTTCATTATTCAGGTTATCATCATTCTGGTTTTCCGGGTTATTATCCAGATTCTCCTGATTCACTGGATCAGCCATCTGAATTTTTCAAACATTCACCACGTATTAATGTCACAAAACAATATTTAATATAACCAATCACATAATACGCATTTTGGTCAAAAGCGTCGATCATTGCGACTTACTCTAATTTTATAATATGCATCTAGTACAAACCAACACTGGAAATTAAAATTACAATACCAACTGAAATTAAAGTTACACTACTAGTAGTAGGCATCCGTAGTTTTTTTTTCATACACATACACACATATTTTATTATATTATATTATTACTATTATTATCACCATATCTACCATCACATTCACGGATATGGATTCATCCAGAAATCCATATTGCGCTCGTCGTACTTCCAGACGAGTAGCTCTCCTACCTGTCTCATCCTCTCGCTACTCTCTAAAATCTCCTCACCGAATGTCCTGAGTTCTTGCACATTTTCTGCACTCATTGGGCGTGCAGGTTCTAGGACTGGGTTTGGAATCTGGTGCATGGGTTCAGGGTATGGGGGTGTGGGTTCCTGATATGGGTAAGGATTCTCTAAAATTTCCCTAATGAATACATCGTTATCATAGTAGGGATCTAGAGGGTCCAAACCTGGGTAAGCTCCTAGATTCGGCATGGGTAGGTCCGTTAGCTGGTAGCGTTGCGTATAATCCCTATGATCATCAAACCACGGATCGTAGTCTGGGTCTAAGGGATTGGGTGCTGGTACCCTAGGTATCTCCTCTGGATTAAAATCATGCATTTCAACTTGATTTTCAGGGTTGTTTTCTATTTCCATTGGCTGTAACGGTTGGGGTGCTACAAGTTGCTCCAGATTAGGATCGGCAGCCGTGGTTGCTAGGATATGAAAATTTGCTAATCCCTATTAAGCATATCCTGGGTATGGGCATCTGTTTCTCTTTTAGCTGCTGCTAGCACTTGTTGTTCTTGCAACTTTTTCATTCTTTTCCTACGCTCATGTGCTCCCTTACTGAACCATCCTCTCTTTTTCTGAGGGAATGGCTCTTCAGACTGAGCCTTAAACACGAATATCCCTTCTTCATCATCAGCTGAATACCCTGAGAGGGCAGGCTGTGAAGAGGTGCCTTCGCTCTTAGGTGAGCTGGACAATTGACGATACGCGTCGGATGGTCCTTGATCACTCATATTGTAAACTAACAGATACTCAAATAACACAAAACAGTAAAATACATATATGCACGTATTTCCGTAATTTATTTCCTAACACTTTAAATAATATCTTGGTGTCAGCAGAACACTTCTGTGGCTGAATCAGTGGCTTAGCTCTGATACCACCTTCTGTCGCAACCCCCGCCCCCTTATCTGTCCCGGGAACGGGCGGCCACGAACACAGTATTGGTGGTATCGTTGTTTATCAATTTTGGCAGCGGGATTTACATCAGGACCGTAGTTAGGAAATATTTTATCAGAGTAAATACCACACTTTTATAATATTAAACATATTGGGATAAAACCCAAGTTTCATTACAAACTGATTCATAGAGATAAACTCTATTTTATTTAATAAAACATCTTCTTTTATTTAGGTAACTTTTATAGCCACTTTATCCCAGCCTTCAGTGCTGTCCAGTAGGCTCTCACATTTTGTTACCTGAAACGCGTTTAAAAATATTTTGTCAGCGGGAAATACTGGTGAGTGAATCCCAGTTTAATCAAGAAGAGTTTTATCGATTAACACAGTATTGAGAGCGATTACAATGTTTATATCTACACAATTACTCATTCAGTACTTGCCACTCGACCGTATCTATGGCTATGGTCATATCACACATTGGCTAACCCGTTGTTCAATTGTGAAGGTTATCAAGTAATGTATACAAAACCCCATAATACCGGCAGTAATTGAAGAATTACAAAGACTCAATCACTTCTTAATCACATTGTAAAATAATTAAGGTTTTGTAAAACAGTTTACAAAAAGGTTTACAAAAGAGGATAAACTCACATTGCTGTCTTAGATTTATTCTAAGGTTTCCTGGTGATTATCTATAATTTTCACAAAGCACACGTGTTAATATAATAACCCATTTTAACATTAGTAATACCCTCTCCGAGACGGCATTCCAACGACTACGTCGGGCAGAACCACGACAGCCGTTACGGAACCCTAGATCAACCGGGCAGCGTATCTAATACGTATCCAGGGGTTATGATACTTACAACGGAGCAGAACTTCGTTATTTAGGGGGTATTATACCCGAGAATTATGCCTACTATTAGAAAATTCGTAAGAGAGAAAAGATGTGAGCGATTTGAGACTGAAGCCCGAGCTCTCTATTTATAGGTGACCTTTCACCTTTTCTCGTGGCCCGCGTAAGATGAGGCCAAGGTCTACGCGGCCCGTGTAGTAGAGTAATAGGGGCTAGGGTTGCTGATTCGTCGAGTTTAGGGTTGACACGATGATGACACGTGGCACGCTATGGTTTCATCTGAGTTTGGAGCTGTCGCGCCCCGCGTAAGATTCCTAAGGGGTCTACGCGGCCCGCGAGCGACATAAAATTTTGATTTTATTTTTAATGATATATCGTATTTTGGGCTCGGTTTTCGCATATGGGTGTATTTTAAGACATATTGGGGTATTTTAAAATATATTAAAATATATTAGGGTGTCGGAAAATATTTAGGAGGGTTGTTATAGGATCTAAATCAAATACAAAGCATGTTCAACAGACATAAGACATTACAGACTTGCAAGATCCTCTACTTAACGCCCAGAAGCTCCCAGCCAATTACGAGTAGTACCTGTCACTTAGTCTTTTGAAAATACGTCAGTTTACACTGGTAAATACAATTAACCGACTCATTTGAAAATGTTTATGAAAATTGATTTAGATGCACATGGCACAAATATTCTTTTATAACTTGGGACAATTATATAACGATAATCTTGTATCAGATTCATATGTTTGTCATACATTTAGGGCCCGGGATATAAGCAGGGACAAGATTAACCGACACACCACTAATATAATCCCATGGCGGGTTACCCCAACAAGTGGGTATATCTTTTACATACGCAACTGTCAGGTGTATGCCTACGCCCCATGCTTAAGTCGTGGCCATTTACAATTGAAATGAGCCGAGGATATCCGGGACACGGTCGTTAACCCCCAATGTTTATTGTTATCAAGCAACACTGATTAAAACGAGAATATGCCATTTAACCATATTCGATTAAATGATTTTTACACCCGACCAAGCGGTAATATTTTACCGTATCCCAAGCCCGTATAAGGGAAAATAAGTTAAAAGTATTTACCTGAGCTTTTAAATGCAAGATTTATCTACTCAGCCGAATAATGTACTCAAACTAGTGCAAGTAGCTTTTACCGGGGCTCCTAATCTGGAACGAAGGTTTTTGTTAACCTATTAGATTAGTAACGTGTCTTATTTAAGTTGTAAACTTAGACCGGTTAGTTTAAAGAAGGATTTACGGTATAAAACGCTAGATTAAGTGATGACCGGAATAGAATGTAATTTAGATCCTACAAGTATGAAGACTTGTATAATATGGGTAAACTAAATACATTCTGGATTTTAAAGTAAAAATGATAAGGTTTAACTCGTTTCGGTAAGCTTACGTAAACTAGTTACGTAAGTCTAACCATACGCGTATAAGCGATAACGAGTAACCGGATGTCACACCCCGACTTTCCACGTGTCACCGGTGGGCCCGGTGGGGAGTATCGTGACGTAGTTGGCAACATAATAGTCAAACAACACAATCATATAAATGCACAGCGGAAGCAAAGGATATTTATTATTACATTCCGAATATAACGTAATATCAAAGTATTACAACGGAAAGTAAAGGATCCACAGGCGGATCTTAAAACATATCATTTGTTCAACAGACTTTAGACGCCTAGAACTTGCAAGATTCCTTATTAGCGCCCTGAGCTTCCAACCAATTTCGTACAGTACCTGTCACTTAACCTTTTTGGAAAATACGTCAGTTTTCACTGGTAAATACACTCAACTGACTCATTTGAAAAGAGTTTAAGAAAATTGATTTAGATGCACCAGGCACAAAACCTTTTTGACACTTCGATTAAAATGCACAGAGGCAAAATTAACCTTTTATAACTTGGGAAAATTATTTGTATATAATCTTGTATACAGTTTTACTTATTTGTCGTCCGTTAGGGCCGGTTTGTAGGGCCGGACTAGATTAACTGACACGCCACAGGTATAATGCCCACGGGCTATCATCCCCTAAGTGGATTACCAGTTCCGGTATAACCCACAGGGATGATACCTCGGAGTGGATTACCAGTTTTTACATAATGCAGCTGCCAGGTGTATGCCTACACCCCGTGCTTAGGTCGTGGCCATTTCGTAAAATGATGCCAAGGATATCCGGGACATGGTCATTAACCCCCAAGGGCCATACACCAAATAAAATAAAATAATACATATTAAACAGGGTATGTAGATACATCAATCACAATCCGATTTAATGACTACATACACCCGACCAAGCGGTACTTTTATAGTACCGTATCCCAAGCCCGTATAGGGAAAATAAGTTAAGAGTATTTACCTGAGCTAGCTCCTGTCTTAAATAGCAAGAATCTAATAACCCAGCCGTAGTCACTTAAGTAAGCGTAGGTACAATTTACCGGAAAGCTCTAGTCTGGAATGATGGTATAAATAATTAATTAGAATGCTAACGGGTCTTTAATTAAGCCTAAGCTTAGACCGGTTAGTCTTACAGGGAGATACGGTTCGTACGCACGATTAAGCGAAGACCGGAATAGAATGTGATTTAGACCCGACAAGTTTGGAGACTTGTATAATATGGGTAAACTAAACACATTCTGGATTTTGAGACAAAACCAATAAGGTTTGACCCGTTTCGGCTAGTTTATGTAAACTAGTTACATAAACCGAACCGAACGCGCATGAAGCGTAACGGGTATCCGTAAGAGTCATTTACAGGTTTCCTTAGATAATATGCCTTAAATATGTTGTGGTATCAGTAGGATACCTTCTATTATGCCCAAAACGAGTTTATTCTCAATTTAAGCCCCGTAGGGGTATTTTGGTCATTTACCTAAGGCATATATACCACCCGTCATACAACTACTCGAACGATGTGACCATAAGGTCACTTAATGTGTTTGGTCGGATCCTAATGATCGACCAAACGGGTCGGGTTCGAAAGTATAAGCGATTGTTTAGATCGCTTACCTTTACGACCCTACATAAGCACTAAACTAAAGTGACGAGCTAAGCATGTTGAAACATGCTTAACTAAGTTAGAAAACAAGTTTGGTATCAAAACAAACGGTTTTGATACCCATAAGTAGTTTGGTTACAAAATACGCAAGAATACGTATTCTGGTCGAAACTACGGCTCGTCACTGAGCCTAGATAACGTGGTAATCAGTAGGTATAGTCACTAGGGACTATAACCATCGTGATCACGCTCACGTTATGAAGTTCAAACGAACTTCGCATCGACCATAAACTGGTCAATGCAGAAAGTCAAACAAAGTTTGACTTTCGGACTCGAAAAACGATAAAAGAACGAAAGAATACTTACGAAGGGTCCCCGAAAGCTAATCTCGATCAAAATAGCTCAGGTATGAAACAATGGTTCCAACTTAGAGCCTTTTTGATCAGATTTGTGGGTTTAACAATGAAAGGCATGGGGTATTTATAGTTTTCGGTCCACCGTTAGGATCGTTTCTTGGAGAAGAGGGCACGATCAAGGCCGTACACTTGTCGGGAAGTTGTGGTGCCTAAATTGCCACTAACCATAAGGTATCAACACTTGGCAAGGGATTAGGAAGTGGTTAACAGCTGAAAACAGGCTGTTACATACTCTGCATCTGGTCTGGAGACCCCTAGCGCACCGCTACGCTAAAAGTGTAGCGCACCGCTAGGCTTAAGTTTGGCAGATTTTCACTTTTGGTCCCTGTCATGCATTCAGCCCATTTTCGACACGTTTAAGGCCCGTTAACCCCATTTCAAAGCTCTAAAATGAAGTTAAAGTATAGGGAACTTAAAATGTGTTCAAAAATATCTCGGATGTCGGTTCGTTTGGCCGTACGAACGCGATGTTCGCTTAATTACGACGGAATGCGCATAAGCGCGAAAAACGAACCAAATGACGCGACGAATGGATTTTTCTTAAGGCGAACACTAAAATATAATGTAGTCATGCTTACATAAATTTTTGGATGTCCGGATGTATTCAGAACGTATGTTATGCGCGAAATTGCAAACTTATGCACTTTTTGACGCTTTTAGTCCCTGATCCTTCTACACTTGATCTTATCATGACTTCTTGCACTTTGAGCCCTCTAACTTGACTTTTAAGGACCTTAAGACATAACCAAACTTTGTTAAGTCCTTGGGTAACTTTATGGTTACCTGAAAAGTCATAAATTTCAACGTTGACGCTTTTAACCCCTCGCACGCGAATTTGATCATAACTTTCTCATACGATAACGAAACTTTATGAAATTTATATCGTGCATTCTAGTGAGCATAATTAACCGTTACAAAGCTTCGGGTTTGTCAAAAGGTCACTCAGAGGTATATTTTGAACATGTTGACACATTTAACCCCTGTAGTTTGTAATCTCTCACTTTTTGCTTCGTATGATCCATGATTCATTCTTTTGAAGGTATGAGCATCATGTAGGGTTAATGTACAACATATTTATTCACTGTTGACATTTAGAACTCGTATTTTCATATACTTTCCATGTTTGTCAACTCTAGTCCTTTTATAACATTCTTTCACACGTTCAAACTTTATGACACGTGTCAACACATTATAGGACGTGAATTTTCGAGGTGTTACATCCTCACCCCCTTAAAATAAATCTCGGCCCGAGATTTACCGAAATAAAGGAAGTATTCTCTGCCTAATAATGGCAACTTACAGATGATTAGGAATTTGTATGATCTTATTTGTTGTTTCCTGGGCAACGTTCAGATCCTTATAATTGGACTTACCAATCTATTGTCTTAATAAACATTTAACATGCCATTTATACAAGGTCTCCAAGGAGCCACCTTGATACTTATATGGCAGTTATTTTAGAAAAGCTTATCTTAAGGTGAGATGATTATTTCAACCATTGCTCAAAATTAATCCTACGGAATAGCTAACCTTTACAGTTAGTCGATCAATTCGACGATTTTGGGCAGCTGATGGCGATTCTTAATCGTCGCCTAATTAGGGTTGCGGTGAACAATGCCTTAGCAAAATGAACCGTCTTTCTTATCTAGTAGATATCAAACTCTGAGCATATCGAGTTAAGCTATATGAATCTCCTATCTAAAAATTTACTTAATCAGGTTTTCGGTTATTCCATAATCAATATGGAATTCTTACAACACTCTAACCCAAAGTGGGATGTTAATCTTAACTCCACCTGCCTCTAGGGAGGTAAACAGGGTAAACTTAGGAGAAGATGATCTAAGTACAAGGAGGTTGCAGAGATTTTTATATCTCAGGCTCCAGTTCACTCATCGCTGCTCGTGTCGAATAAGTGACACATTTATGTTACTAGTCCACGAATTCCTTAATCGGGAATATTTACTTGGACAATTATATTATGGATATTTTCTTTGAATGCTACTAGTCGACATTAGTACAATATGACCATTGGGATATCTCAGGAGTTCCATGCATTAAACCTCCATACTGATCAGGCATGGAAGCAATCTATGGGACACACTAGGATACGCCAATCCTCATATGACACTTTCATCAAACATAGTTTGGCATTCGCAGGCGATAGAAAACAATGAGAAATAATTAAAATAATATACGTTGTCGTACTCTATGCAAAGAAAGAGTGCTCTTAGATTTTTGGAAAGATTCCTTTATAAGGATGACTGTTGTGATTTTCTCGAATCACATTTGTCAAGAGTGCTAACACGTTCCTAAGTGTTAACAAGGATCTGAATCCCTTGAGTAGGTTTTACCATCTTGGCCGCGTAGGCTAGGTTTCACCTTTAAGATTCTTTTTAAAATGCATACTGGCCGGGAAGGAAGGATGTTTATTTCACTCAGGATTTTTATCATAAATCCCAATTTATAAGTTAGTAATAGCACAAATGGCCTAGTCGCGTAGACAAGTTAAATTTATAAGCCATGATTTCAGAGAATCGTGGTATTAAGGTTTGAATCAAAGTTCATTACCTTTTCCTGACAGGGAGCTGTAGGCTACCACTGTCTTTAGTCTCAGAGGACATCAACTATAGCCCGTAGGCCCCTCCCTTCTAAGGGATGTTTATTACGGAATTGCCCCTTAGGGAAAATTCATTAACCATGGTAAGCAGAGACCATATTTGGTTAATTTATTAATCATATAGATTTAGGATTTCTATTATAGTTTATCCTAATTAACAGTTTTATTAGTGGCACTCAATGGCCTGGTCACATGGACAATTATAAATTATAAGCTTATGATTTCAGAGAATCAAAGCATGAAAGTATACTGGCACAAATGGCCTGGTCACAAAGGACAATTTTTAAATTATAAGCCATGATTTCAGAGAATCAAGGTCTTTAAGTATATTAGCACAACTGGCTTAGTCACAAGGACATATATAATTTATAAGCTATGATTCAGAGAATCAAAGCATGAAGGTATATTGGCATAATAGGCCTAGTCACGAGGACAATTTTAAATTATATGCTAGGATTTCAGAGAATCAAAGCATTTGAGGTTTGAACCTAGTTCATTACCTTTATCTGACAGGGAGTCATAGCTACCACTGTATTTTGGCTCATGTAGAAATGAGCAAGGCCCGTAGGCACTATATTACCACGTATGGTTAAAATATGATCATCTTAATTGATGACGTAAACCCAGGATTCAGGGATCATTAAACTGGGTTAGGAATCTTTTGAAGAATCCCAAATAAAAATGACGTGTGTGATTTTAATTGAATCACATCTGCCAGGAGTGTTAACATGTTTTAAGATGTTAACAGGGATTTGAATCTTTTAAACAGGTCTTACCATCTTGGCCCGGTCTTATAATTGACCCTAAGGCTAGGTTTCACACTTAAGATTCTTAATTTAATTAACGCTGAACAATTTTTAAATTGAGGTGTTAATATTGATCTGAATCTAATTATGGAACTACCATCTTGGCCTGGTCTTAAAATGACACGTGACTAGGTCTTGTCCTTTTTAGATTTTGCCATTTTATTATAATGGTAGATCTTGCAAAAAGGAAATGTTATTTTCCATTTATTTAATATTTCTTGTTTAGAATGAAAGTTTAAACTTAATCATTCCACTATATAAAATAAAAGTATAAAGTTGCCCTAAGCGGGACTTAAAAGGAATAATATGTCCTCGGAGGGACTGAAAGATAATTATGTCCTTATAAGGACTATTGAGGAAACGATTTTTCAGCAAAGGAGTTTCTTCTTCATTCAATTCCTGAATGCTTTCTCCTTGGTTGCACGTCTCATCTTGGTCGCTGTACGAAGCTCAGCATTTCAAGGCTCCGGGTGTGGAGAATCCCCAGTTCAGCTTCCTCGCTTGGCGACGTATCCAATAACAATTTTGAAAGTAAAATTTCTAGATTAGGATTTGAGAATATTCCTAAGTTAAGTCTAGACTCAGAAGTTTAGAATTGTGCAATTGTGTAACTGAGATTAAACACTAAGGCTAGTGTTTAATTCGCTCAGTGTTGGCTCTGATACCAACCTGTCACACCCCGACTTTCCACGTGTCACCGGTGGGCCCGGTGGGGAGTATCGTGACGTAGTTGGCAACATAATAGTCAAACAACACAATCATATAAATGCACAGCGGAAGCAAAGGATATTTATTATTACATTCCGGATATAACGTAATATCAAAGTATTACAACGGAAAGTAAAGGATCCACAGGCGGATCTTAAAACATATCATTTGTTCAACAGACTTTAGACGCCTAGAACTTGCAAGATTCCTTATTAGCGCCCTGAGCTTCCAACCAATTTCGTACAGTACCTGTCACTTAACCTTTTTGGAAAATACGTCAGTTTTCACTGGTAAATACACTCAACTGACTCATTTGAAAAGAGTTTAAGAAAATTGATTTAGATGCACCAGGCACAAAACCTTTTTGACACTTCGATTAAAATGCACAGAGGCAAAATTAACCTTTTATAACTTGGGAAAATTATTTGTATATAATCTTGTATACAGTTTTACTTATTTGTCGTCCGTTAGGGCCGGTTTGTAGGGCCGGACTAGATTAACTGACACGCCACAGGTATAATGCCCACGGGCTATCATCCCCTAAGTGGATTACCAGTTCCGGTATAACCCACAGGGATGATACCTCGGAGTGGATTACCAGTTTTTACATAATGCAGCTGCCAGGTGTATGCCTACACCCCGTGCTTAGGTCGTGGCCATTTCGTAAAATGATGCCAAGGATATCCGGGACATGGTCATTAACCCCCAAGGGCCATACACCAAATAAAATAAAATAATACATATTAAACAGGGTATGTAGATACATCAATCACAATCCGATTTAATGACTACATACACCCGACCAAGCGGTACTTTTATAGTACCGTATCCCAAGCCCGTATAGGGAAAATAAGTTAAGAGTATTTACCTGAGCTAGCTCCTGTCTTAAATAGCAAGAATCTAATAACCCAGCCGTAGTCACTTAAGTAAGCGTAGGTACAATTTACCGGAAAGCTCTAGTCTGGAATGATGGTATAAATAATTAATTAGAATGCTAACGGGTCTTTAATTAAGCCTAAGCTTAGACCGGTTAGTCTTACAGGGAGATACGGTTCGTACGCACGATTAAGCGAAGACCGGAATAGAATGTGATTTAGACCCGACAAGTTTGGAGACTTGTATAATATGGGTAAACTAAACACATTCTGGATTTTGAGACAAAACCGATAAGGTTTGACCCGTTTCGGCTAGTTTATGTAAACTAGTTACATAAACCGAACCGAACGCGCATGAAGCGTAACGGGTATCCGTAAGAGTCATTTACAGGTTTCCTTAGATAATATGCCTTAAATATGTTGTGGTATCAGTAGGATACCTTCTATTATGCCCAAAACGAGTTTAATCTCAATTTAAGCCCCGTAGGGGTATTTTGGTCATTTACCTAAGGCATATATACCACCCGTCATACAACTACTCGAACGATGTGACCATAAGGTCACTTAATGTGTTTGGTCGGATCCTAATGATCGACCAAACGGGTCGGGTTCGAAAGTATAAGCGATTGTTTAGATCGCTTACCTTTACGACCCTACATAAGCACTAAACTAAAGTGACGAGCTAAGCATGTTGAAACATGCTTAACTAAGTTAGAAAACAAGTTTGGTATCAAAACAAACGGTTTTGATACCCATAAGTAGTTTGGTTACAAAATACGCAAGAATACGTATTCTGGTCGAAACTACGGCTCGTCACTGAGCCTAGATAACGTGGTAATCAGTAGGTATAGTCACTAGGGACTATAACCATCGTGATCACGCTCACGTTATGAAGTTCAAACGAACTTCGCATCGACCATAAACTGGTCAATGCAGAAAGTCAAACAAAGTTTGACTTTCGGACTCGAAAAGCGATAAAAGAACGAAAGAATACTTACGAAGGGTCCCCGAAAGCTAATCTCGATCAAAATAGCTCAGGTATGAAACAATGGTTCCAACTTAGAGCCTTTTTGATCAGGTTTGTGGGTTTAACAATGAAAGGCATGGGGTATTTATAGTTTTCGGTCCACCGTTAGGATCGTTTCTTGGAGAAGAGGGCACGATCAAGGCCGTACACTTGTCGGGAAGTTGTGGTGCCTAAATTGCCACTAACCATAAGGTATCAACACTTGGCAAGGGATTAGGAAGTGGTTAACAGCTGAAAACAGGCTGTTACATACTCTGCATCTGGTCTGGAGACCCCTAGCGCACCGCTACGCTAAAAGTGTAGCGCACCGCTAGGCTTAAGTTTGGCAGATTTTCACTTTTGGTCCCTGTCATGCATTCAGCCCATTTTCGACACGTTTAAGGCCCGTTAACCCCATTTCAAAGCTCTAAAATGAAGTTAAAGTATAGGGAACTTAAAATGTGTTCAAAAATATCTCGGATGTCGGTTCGTTTGGCCGTACGAACGCGATGTTCGCTTAATTACGACGGAATGCGCATAAGCGCGAAAAACGAACCAAATGACGCGACGAATGGATTTTTCTTAAGGCGAACACTAAAATATAATGTAGTCATGCTTACATAAATTTTTGGATGTCCGGATGTATTCAGAACGTATGTTATGCGCGAAATTGCAAACTTATGCACTTTTTGACGCTTTTAGTCCCTGATCCTTCTACACTTGATCTTATCATGACTTCTTGCACTTTGAGCCCTCTAACTTGACTTTTAAGGACCTTAAGACATAACCAAACTTTGTTAAGTCCTTGGGTAACTTTATGGTTACCTGAAAAGTCATAAATTTCAACGTTGACGCTTTTAACCCCTCGCACGCGAATTTGATCATAACTTTCTCATACGATAACGAAACTTTATGAAATTTATATCGTGCATTCTAGTGAGCATAATTAACCGTTACAAAGCTTCGGGTTTGTCAAAAGGTCACTCAGAGGTATATTTTGAACATGTTGACACATTTAACCCCTGTAGTTTGTAATCTCTCACTTTTTGCTTCGTATGATCCATGATTCATTCTTTTGAAGGTATGAGCATCATGTAGGGTTAATGTACAACATATTTATTCACTGTTGACATTTAGAACTCGTATTTTCATATACTTTCCATGTTTGTCAACTCTAGTCCTTTTATAACATTCTTTCACACGTTCAAACTTTATGACACGTGTCAACACATTATAGGACGTGAATTTTCGAGGTGTTACACCGGATAAGTCATGAACAAGTTCCATATGCCAATATACTTTAAACAAGTTATATTATCAGTAGGATATCTACTTGTATGCCCGTTAAGGTTTTAAAATCA
The DNA here is from genome assembly GCA_030545235.1 of Helianthus tuberosus. NCBI lineage: Eukaryota > Viridiplantae > Streptophyta > Magnoliopsida > Asterales > Asteraceae > Helianthus > Helianthus tuberosus. The sequence continues at coordinate 10,335,394 of CM060368.1, read as the reverse complement.
AACTATGCCTCATAAGGGCGTTTCGGTCATTTTACGACGTATAAAAGAAACTTGTGTACAATCTGATGTTACGACCATAAAAATTCTTTGAAAATAGTTTATTTATGATATAATATCAGTATGATATCAAACATATGTGTGTTTTATAGTTTAAAACAAAACTATGCTCCGTAGGGGCATTTCGGTAATTTCACACATAGTTTTGAAGGCTAATTTGGGAATCTGAGTTCATACCCTATACCTACTGTAAAAATATTTAAAATGATTTATAAAATCAGTAGGTAAAAAGTCTTGATCTGTAGTTATGGTTTAAAACCATACTACGCGCCGAAACGGCGTTAAAGTCGCTAAATGACGATATTTGCGATCTTTTAGGAAAACTGATGTTATGATCAGATTTATATGACCAAAATATGCTAATTAATATAATATATCAGTAAATAAAAGGTTTTGTTTGAAAATCATGCTTTTAAATCATTTCAGGTGCAAAAAGGGCATTATCGTCATTTAAGGACATAATTCAAGAACATATGCGAAAACTCAATTTGTAAACTGAATGGACATCCAAAATTATCCTAATTATGATATTACATCAGTAGGAAATGAGTTTTTTATGAAAAATTATGCTTAAAACCGATTTATGCGCCTAAAGGGCAATTTAGTCAATTTAAAGCATAAATTACGATATTATATGCAAACTCAGTTTATGATCAGATTTGTAACATCAAAATTAAACATGTTAACATATCAGTACCTAAGTTGTTTGAAAGCTTATTGGTGTCTAAAACCTTATTTTTGCTAAAAAGGGCATAACGGTCAAATTACGGCATATTAATGGAACTTGCATAAAATTCAGATTGCAAATACGATTATGTAATATAACCTTAGAGGTTATGCTACATAATAATATGATCATAACTGAACCTAAAATCAGTATCAAACTGTAACACCTCGTAAAATCACGTCCAATGATGTATTGACACGTGTAATAAACCCTAATGAAGTCAAACACTGAAATTAAGGGATTAATTTTTCGAAAAATCAAAAACTTTGATTATGAAAGGACTGGAAGTGTTAACATACCTAAATTAAGTTTCTGAATAACCTTGTACGATATTTATATTCACAAATGAGCCACTTGTAGATCGAGTGTAGCCGTTTGCGTAATTAATTTAAAGTTTGCGCAATGAAGGGTTAAAAGCGTCAACATGTAATTTCTTACCTCTGAGCGACCTTTTAACAAACTGGGAGCTTCATGATATTTTATTATACTCTCGGGAATCCCAAACATTGGCCGTCTAAGGTTTTTATGCCTATAAGTAAAGTTACGCGCAACTTTGCAAGTTAAAGGGACTAAAAGTGTCAATATGTTTAATTACACCTCTGAATGACCTTTTAGTGAACCCGAAGCATCTTGATGTTTAATAATACTCTCAATAATTCCTAATATGAATTAGATGAGGCTTCGATGCTATTAAACGATGATATGCGCAAGTTTGCGCATTAGAGGGACCTAAAGCGTCAACTTATGAATCTACGCCTTTTGGTGACCATTAAGTGATCGAGAGCGTAGAAATAATTAAACTCATGCTTGGGAATGCCCATTATGGGCCATGGAAGGCTTGATGTCAGTAAACGACATTTCGCGCTACTTTGTGCGATTAAAGGACTATTGGCGTCAAACTGCAAAAGTATGCCATTCGTATGGTAACGGACCTTCCAGATTATGAACTTGAGTTAAACATGCCTTAATTATCCTTTAAATAGCTTAGTTATAAGCTTAGAGGTGTTTGGTGCGCAAAAATAAACTTTTACGTCATGCAGGGACTAAAAGTGTCAAAAAGTGCACAAGTTTGCATTTTCGCACATATCTTGCATTCTGGATATATCCGGACACCCAAAAATTTATGTAAGCATTAAAATATTTTATTTTAGTGTTCGGCATGATAAAATTTCATTCGTCGTGTAATTTGGATCGTGTTTCGCGTCCGGTCGTGTTTCGTCGTAATTTGACGAACAACGTGACCGTAAGGCCAAACGAACCGACATCCGACATGTTTTTGAGCATGTTTCATGTCCCCTATGTGTGGGCATCATGGTGGAGCCTTGAAATGAGGTTAATGGGCCTTATACGCGTCAGAAAAGCAATTAAAAATAGTTCAGGGACTGAAACTGCACATTCTGGAAATTATTTGCAGGGCTGGACTGTTAGGCGGGCCGCGTAAAGCCACACAGACCCCTACGCGGGCCGCAAGACCTGCACAGATGCAGAAAACAGCTGCATAACTCCGTTTTAGTTGCTGGTTTTGTTGAATCTAGTTTCCTATACTCACATACAAGATCCTAGGGGCTGCCCACTGAATTAAAACATGGTTTTATACCTGTCATGATCTGGTTATAACATCCCGACACTTGTCACGATCCTACGAAGACCCAAAAACTATAAATAGGAGGTGGTTTTCTTTGTTTAAGCACACCACTTTCCAAAATCTGCTCATTACTCTCATCTAGGAGGAGCCTGAACCTTTGGGAACCTTCATTCAGTCCTTTGGACCCTTCGTAAGTATTCTTTCATGCTTTGTTTAATTTGTTTAGCGTTTATAGCCGAAAAGTCAAGCGTTTCGATAAATGCTTTGACTTTAAAACGGTTAAGCCATTGTTCACAACGAACATGGCTACGTGACCGTAATTAGGTAGGTGTTAAACCCTCAAAAGGGCACCTCCTAATTACCACGTTTAATTAGTTAAATTGTCGGGTCAAAATAATTAAAATAAAAGTCAAACGGGTTAGTTTTAAATAAAATTCATAACTATTAATATAGAAGCCATGAAATTAGTTTTCTCACTTTAATAACTTGGTAAATATTAGTTGAACATGTCTAAGCATGTTCAACCCGACAATTTTCAGTTTAAAGCTCGGTTCGGAACCGAAAGTCGCATAAATGAACTTTTGCTTTGACTTTCAGTTCTGACCCATTAGAGCATAGTTTAGATATGCCTTAGAGCTCTTTTAGGACCAGGTTACATGTTGGTATAACCCTCTGTGATTATACAACTTGGTTCATTAGTTATCCGATTCATATGCATGTTTCCGTTATATGCCTAAATGTTGACTATTATGCCCTTTTGACCTTAAAACGATATTTTTGAAAATGTAAAGGAATAGAAACCTTCATTACTAATTTATAAACTTGCCCTAAAAATTTGACATCAGTTTGAGGTCTAGATTAGGAGTTATGCTCATTAGCGTAAATGAAAAGCTTTTTATTAATTAAACGGCGTAATTAGCATAAAGCCTATCTAAACCCAATTTTTTATACCAAACTTTTTACCTACTGATGTAAAATAATATTCTGGGATTTTTGATGATTTTTATTTATTTTTAGGCTGAGCATAACTTGGGTTATAGCATTTATCCGGTTATTGTCGGTTTTGCCCTTTTGGCCTATAAAATGAGTTTTACATAATATTTTGATACCAAACTTTCTGCTACTGATTTTATATCATAAATAAAATATTTTGAACTTTATAAACTGATCAAAAACTCATATTTCCTATTTAAACCCGAAAATCGCTTAAAACTGACTTTTACGCGTTTTAAGCGCATAGTATGAGTTAAAACAATTTTTGGCATATGAAACTTAATACCTACTGATGTTTGAAGTAAATTTATATATTCTAACAGTAAGCAAAAGTTTTAAGCTCAGATTTCCAAATTTGACCTTTTAGGCTTATGTGAAATTACCAAAGTGCCCCTTCAGTGCATAGTTTGGTTATAAATGATAAATTTCACATATAAGCAATACTCTACTGATATAACTTTCTAAATTAAGTATTTTTACTGATTACATCAGACCTGAAACTCAGATTAATATATAAACTCTTTTATAAGCTTTAAAATGACCAAAATACCCCTACGGGGAATAATTTGAGTTTAAAATCGTTTTGGGCATAATGGAAGGTATCCTACTGATATCACAACATATTTAAGGCATATTAACTTAGAAAACCTGTTCATGATTCATTTGGTTACCCGTTACGCACTTTTCGCGTTCGGATCGGTTTATGTGACTACTTTGCATAAATTAGCCGAAACGGGTCAAACCTTATCATTTTGTCTCAAATTCCAGAATGGGTTTAGTTTACCCATATAAAACAAGTATACAAACTTGTCGGGTCTAAACCACATTCCAATCCGGTCTTCGCTTAATCTAGCTTTTGAACCGTATATCTTCTTTTAAAACTAACCGGTCTAAGTTTAGGCTTAATTAAAGACCCGTTAGGAATCTAATAGGTTATTAAAAACCTTCGTTCCAGATTTAGGAGCCCAGTAAAAGCTATCTGCATTTGCTGATTGAATATGGTTGAGATAAATTGAATAATTTGCTCAGGTAAATACTTTTAACTTATTTTCCCTTTTACGGGCTTGGGGTACGGTATATAAAATACCGCTTGGTCGGGCATTAAATTGTTAATCATATGAAGGTTAATTTATTGAGATGACCCATTTAAACTGTTTTGTTTGCTTAAAGCCTTTAGGGGGTTAATGACCATGTCCCGGATATCCTTGGCATCATTCATTAAAATGGCCACGACCTAAGCACGGGGTGTAGGCATACACCTGCCGGTGCATATATATAATAAGATATAACTGTCGGTTTGAGAATAACTCACCGCGGGACTATATCATGTGGTGTGTCAATTAATCTTTAACCCGGTGTCAACCCGGGCTACTGAACGTATAACAAACATGTAATTCTTTGACAAGTTTATATATAAATAATTATCCCAAGTTATAAAAAGTTTTGTGCCATGTGCATTCAAATCAATTTTATTAAACTCTTTTCAAAATGAGTCAGTTAATTGTATTTACCAGTGTAAACTGATGTATTTTCCCAAAAAGGCTAAGTGCAGGTACTAATCGGAATAGGTCGGCTACTCCTAGCATCAATAAAGAGTCTTGCAAGCTTAGATGTTAAGATCTGTTGAACAATTATCTTTTATTTGATCCGCTTGTGGATCCTTTACATTCCGTTGTAATACTTTGATATTACTTTATATCGGTTTGTAATATATTCATCTTTTGCTTCCGCTGTGCATTAAATTGTGTTGTTCTGACTATGATGGTATCAACTACGTCACGGTACTCCCCACCGGGCCCACCGGTAATACGTGGAAATATCAGGGTGTGACAGGTTGGTATCAGAGCCAACATTGAGTGAATTAAACACTAGCCTTTTGTGTTTAATCTCAATGACACAGTAGCACATTCCTTGACCTTCTGAGTCTAGACTTAACATAGGAATACTCTCATCTCTATTCGGAGAATTATTGCTTCCAATTCTATATATTTTTAATATGTCGCCAAGAAAAGGAGCTGTAATGGAAATTTTCCCCATCCGAAGCTTAGGAATGCGGAGCTTTGTACTGCGACTAGGATAAACGTGCGACCAAGGAGAAAACATTCAGAAATAAAATGAAGAAGACACTATTTTTGCTGAAGTACGTTTCCTTAGTGAGTCCTTATAAGGGCATACTTATCTTTCAGTCCCTTCGTGGACAACATTGTTTCTTTCAAGCCCCGTTTAGGGCAATTCTGTACCTCCTTTGGAATCATTGGAATGTTTTATCTAAATTTTATTTATATCATTATATATGAACATAATAATAACATTCCTTTTATAAGATCTACCATTATAATAAAATGGCAAAATCTAAAAAGGACAAGACCTAGCCCATGTGTCATTTTAAGACAGGGCCAAGATGGTAGTTCCTCAATTAGATTCAGATCCTTATTAACATCTCAATTTAGGATTGCTCCGCGTTAAATATTAACAAGAATCTTAAAGGTATAACCTAGCCTATATGTCATTTCAGACAAGGCCAAGATGGTAAAACCTATTCAAAAGATTCAAATCCTTGTTAACATCTGTAAACATGTTAACATTGCTGGCAAATGTGATTTGATAAAATCGCATAAATCATCCTTATACTGGATTCTCCCGAAATCCTTTCTTATTTTGTGAATTAAGCATCCATTAGGGATGTAATGCTTACGGGCCATATTTATTGTCATATAAGACAAAAGACAGTCATAGCCTACAACTCCCTGTCAAGAAAAGGCAATGAACTACGTTCAAGCCTAAATACCTTGATTCTATAAAATCATGGTTTATAATTTAAAGTTGTCCTTGTGACTTGGCCTTTTATGCCATAATTATATTTTAATTAAATTTAGGATAATTATAATGAAAATCCTGAATAAAATAAATATCATTCCTTTCCTGCCAGTATATATATTAAAAAGAATCTTAAAAGGTATAACCTAGCTTGAATGTCATTAAAGACCTAGCTATGATGGTAAAACCTGTTTAAAAGAGATTCAGATCCTTGTTAACATCTGAAAACATGTTAACACTCCTGACAACAGTGATGCGATAAAATCACACTTGTCATCTTTATATGGGGAACTTCCAAACCCCCTTATTTAGCGTAAATGATCAATAGGAATCATGGCTAATAAACGTCGAACATGATATATACATCAAAACATCCATTTAAGATGTACGACTACGGGCAAAGATGTATTCATGATAAAGATAGTTTTATTTCATAACTTCTTGCCAAAAAGGCAATGAACTATGAAATTTTTCCGATCCAAAGGATCATTGATTATGTTTTAAATTATCCTTGTGACAAGATCTTTGTGCCATCTAAAAAGGGTCCTTAAAGGCAAGCCTTTGCGCTATACAAAATGTCTATACGACATTGGCAGTTGTGACTTAGATCCCCTGTCTAATAAAAATGAAGGATTAGATTCCGTTTAAACGCCAAAGATGGTTTATTTAAAAACCTAGGCAAAACATAATCAAAATAAATTTTTATACTATCTATTGGCCTATATGGTTTGTTTACACCATGGCAATTAAATCATCAAATTCGACGATTCGTTATATAATTAAATAAATTATTATTTCTTGATTCTTAGCCTTCAAAGCTTCACCATGGCTGATTCATATGAAGCCCACAATCATCCACTTGATCAGAATAATGATGCAAGACTGAACTTAACGGGCACTGAGTTACAAGCTATGTTAGACACAGCCGTAAACAAAGCCGTGGACCGAGTATTAAAGGATCATAAGCGAAAGTGCGATAATACCCCAAATAAGGGTTACAAAAAGGGTAAGACCGGTTCAAACTATAACCAGTCCAAGCCAAATGAGGCAAAACCCAAATGTAAAACCTGCGGGAAGCAGCACTTCGGAAAAATGTTTCCATAAGCAAATCAGGGGATGTGGCATCTGTAAGAAGACATGTCACAAGACTCATGAATGCAAGGACTTGAAGAACGCCACATGCTATGGTTGTGGCGAGAAGGGGCACATAAAGACCCGCTGCCCAAAGAAGGCAACTAAAAGGAAAATGCACTTTAGATTCACAAGCCAAGCCTTATGGAATCTGTAATAAGGAAGGGCACAAAACTTTGGAGTGTCAAGACATAAAGGACGCAACCTGCTATGGTTGTAATGAAGTAGGGCACATCAAAACTAATTGCCCAAATAAAACCAAGAAGCCTGGAGAGGCTGAGAAGACCAAAGCTGGGGGCTCTCAAATGAATGCTCAAAAGGCCGTTCAGGATAACAATGTCACAAGTGCTTTCCTTATCGAAGACGTTTATGCTAGAGTATTTGATTCGGGTGCAGATAAGTCTTTCGTTGACAATAGATTTTGTAAACTATTAAATCTGCCTGTTAAAAACCCTAAGCGTTAAGCATGGAGTAGAATTGGCCAATGGTACCTCAGAGACTGCTTCAGCAATATTAGATGGATGTTTTATATCCATTAGGAATCATTCTTCTCCGTTGTCCTTGTTCCGTTAAAATTAGAGGGACTCGATATAGTGATAAGAATGGATTGGTCGTCTTATAACCAAGCCCATATTGTGTGTGATAAGAAGCAAGTAATTAGCAAAACTCCTTATGATGAGCCTTTTGACAATTCAAGGAGACACATGGTACGGATTGCCTAAACACTTGTTGAATTAGGTATTTAATACCAAGCTTTGAGTATGGAAAACTCAGAAGAGACAAACAACAGTCGCGATGCTAGAGATGCAACAAATGTTAATGGTGCATCAAATGTGAACCTCAATGATTAATGGAGTTAATCTCCAAAACTGTAATTAACACAGCTGTTAGAAAGGCTATGATAAAAGTCATGAAAAGATTCAAAAAACCGAATGCTGCTTACTCTAAAACACATATCGCTGCTCATGAGAAGAGCTTTATTCATACTTCAAATGCGAAGAATAAACCAAACAAAATCATATATGGCGAGGAGCCCCATTCCTTTTTAGGATGTACTTAAAAGTACTTCATCTCTTGGAAGTCAAGAGACTTCAATAGTAAAAAGGAGCCATCGATTGCAGGAAATTGTTGGATGAAGTAGGAACCATTAGGTGTATCAGCGGTTATGCTGGAAAGGACACGGTGAGGTATGCATCACAGTCATTCGATGGCAATACCCTTAATTAGTGAGGACATTAATGAAGTCCACAAGAAAGATCCTCTTATACAATATGGGATTATCCAAGTTTTAAGGACCTTATTAGAAGAACCTATTATCCGCATCACGAAATGGAAAAAGATGGAATAAGAATTTTCTGACTCTCACCATAAAAGTTCTAGACTGTCGACAGTATGTTACAAATTTTAATTCATTGACTGAGATAGTACCCTATTCCATTTACCCAAAATCTAAGCTTAATGCAAATAATTATTGGTGGTTAGCAACGGCAATAAGAGGGCACATTAAGGTTTCAAATCCTGCTCATTATAAATCCATTATGGATCTACCTCAGCTACTCACGTTACATAGATTAAGAAACAACCAGTCAAAGCTGAGTCTGCCCTAAAATTTGTCAAAGATTTTACAGCTAAGTTTAAAAGGATTAAGAATGGAGGCGTTTAACCCTCCTGATGAATGATTAGAGGCAGTTCACATTAATAATGACACCAGATAAATCCCTTATTGTGATTTTATTGCTAGGAGTTACATTTGGTTTCAGGTGCTGCTGAGTCTCTCATAAGACCATAAGCTTAGCAAAACTTTTAGAAATTCTCCCATAAGAACCCCAGAGATTAAGTGTAAGGTAAATCTTACAGGCGAAATCATAAGAAACCATTTCTTCTGTTCCTGTCAGAAACCTTCGGTCGTAAAATTCTAGAAGCATCCTCTCTCTAGGTGTAGTACGTCAGCATATGTAGTTGATATCTCTTTGATCTCTATCGATTGCGAATACCAGACGGTATGAAAAAAATGCCACATGAGGATTGATGTATCTTAATAAGTTCCATAGATTGCTTCCATGTCTGATCAGTATGGAGGTTAAATGCATGGAACCGCAAGGATATTCCAATGGTCATCTGGTACTAAAGTCAGCTATTGGTATTCAAAGAAGATATCCAGAGTGGAATTGTCCAAGTAAATGTCTTCGATTAAGGAATTCGTGGACTCGTAACATAAATGTGTCACTTATCGGACACAGAATACGATAGATGAACTGAAGCCTGAGATTTGGAAAATCTCTGTAACCTCCTTGTGTCTTGATTATCTTCTCCTAGGACTACCTTGTTTACCTCCTGAAAGGCAAGTAGAGTTAAGATTTTTATCCCATTTAGGGCTGTATTATTATGAAATCTCCAAGACGGCTAGTACCATCATTGGAAGAATCGAAACCCTGATTAAGTGAGTTTTAAAATAGAGGATTCATATAGCCTAACTCAATATTCTGAGAATTCGGTATAGTCAATTAAGAAAGACGGTTCATCTTGCTTATGCATTGATTACCGCAACCCTACTTAAGCAGCAATTAAGAATCGCCATCAGCTGCCCAGGATCGTCGAATTGTTCGACTAGTTGTAAGGATTAACTATTCCTTAAAAATTAGTTTCAAGCAATGGTTGGAATAACCATCTCACCTTAAATTTTTTCTATAATAGTTGTTATATAAGTATCAAGACTGCTTCTTTGGAGACCCTGCATAGATGGAATGATTAAACATCTATTGTTAGACAGAAGATTAGTAAGTCCAATTTTTAGGATCTGAAAGTTGCCTTGGAAACAACGAATAAGATCATACAAATCCATAAGCATCGGTAAGTTGCCAGTATTCGGCAGAAAATCAAGGATTAATGAGAGTAGCAACCCTCCTAAGTTCTTGTTAAGGAATAAGATGCAACAAAAGATATCGGGTATACGTGAACGGCAAATGTGGTGGCGGATGCTCTGAGCAGAAAAGCGGACTACGTCCCAATACGAGTAAGGTTGATGCAGCTCGTGGTGACCTCGGGTATACTTGAACGTATTCGAGAGGCGCAATTAGAAGCAGTGAAAGAGGAAAATTGGAAGAAAGAAAGAATAATCGATCAGTTGAAAGATTTGTCGGATGGGAATAACGGGTTGAAGACTCGATCCGGAAGGATATGGGTTCCACATACTTGTGGGGTGAAGGCGCTTCTACTTGATGAAGCTCATAAATCCCGATATTCAATTCATCCGGGTGCGACCAAGATGTACAATGACCTGAAACAAAATTATTGGTGCCCTGGAATGAAGAGGGATGTGGCGAAGTATGTGGAAAAATGCTTGACATGTCTACAAGTCAAGGCGGAGCACCAAAAACCATACGGAAAACTCCAACCGTTAGAAATCCTGGTTTAGAAATGGGAACATATTACAATGGACCTATTAACCAAATTGCCTAAGACAAATTGTGGTTTCGATGCCATATGGGTAGTGGTGGATAGATTGACGAAAAGTGCTCACTTCATTCCGATTCGTGAGACTTATACGTCAGAAAAGATGTCGGAAGTTTATACTAACGAGATAATAGCACGTCATGGAGTACCGGTATCCATTGTGTCTGATAGGGATACTCGGTTCACTTCAAATTTCTGGCGATATTTCCAAGAGCAAATGGGAACCAAATTGTTCATTAGCACTGCGTACCATCCTCAGACAGATGGACAGAGTGAAAGAACAATACAAACATTGGAAGACATGTCACGAGCGTGTATAATCGACTTTGGAGGAAGTTGGGATGTTTACCTACCGTTAGTCGAGTTTTCGTATAATAACAGCTACCATTCTAGTATTAAGATGGCACCGTACGAAATTCTCTATGGAAGGAAATGCCGATCCCCGGTATGTTGGGGTGAAGTGGGTCCACGTGAACTCGCCCACCAAGATATAGTACGAGCCACTAATGAAAAGATTGATGTGATTCGGGCACACTTGAAAGCGGCCCAAGATAGACAAAAGGCGTATGCTGACAAAAGGAACATGCCAATCGAATTCCAGGTTGGCGACAAAGTTATGCTGAAAGTATCGCCGTGGAAGGGAATAATACGATTCAGAAGAAGAGGAAAGTTGAGTCCAAGATTTATTGGGCCATTCAGGATCACTGAACGGGTTGGTAAAGTAGCTTATCGTCTCGAATTACCCGAGGAGTTGAGCGGGATTCATAGCACATTCCACGTGTCACATCTCCGAAAATGTTTGGCGGACGAAACTGCTCGTATCCACTACGATGATATCGAGGTGGATAACAGCCTCAACTATGCAGTAAAACCAATTGCGATTTTAGATCGTAAAGAGAAGAGTTTGAGGAACAAGGTGATTAATCAAGTCAAGGTCAAGTGGGAGCACAGGAAGGGTTCCTACACTACGTGGCAGTCCGAAGAGGAGATGCGAAGTCTCTACCCTACGTTATTTGGTACGTACTTCGGTTTCGGGGACGAAACCCTCTTAAGGGGGGTGGACTTGTAACACCCCGAAAAGTGCAAATCTATTTATTTTAAATATAAAGTTGATAAATAAACTAGTTAACTAACTAGGAATTTAAAATAACCTAGTTAGGTGAAAGCCTAGTAGTAACCTACAAATGGGTTAAAACGCTAAAATTAGAACCAAAGGAAAGTTTAGGGACCAAGTGTGTTCAAAATGAAACTAATATTAATAAAACCTAAATAAATAAAACACAAACACATTGTGTCTGTGTTTGGTGGAAATCGACCAGAGCAGGGGCGACCCCAAGCTCCAACCAAACCCTAGTTCAGCCTAAAATCTCTAGAATTGAAGGATCAAACGCAGTCCAAATCGAAATCCGAACTAAGATTACTGATCCTCATCACAAGAGAATTACAAGGTATGTAAAATTTTGAGAAAACTCTTAGCTTGAAATTCTCATGATTTTGGATAATCTGAAATTAGATGTTGCATGTGTGTTGTTTGGTTAGATTAGGGATGATATAGTGTCTAGAAGTGAAACCTAGACAACTACATGTGAAATCATGTCCAAATTCAGGAAATTCCATGAACACATTGAAGGTGGGTTGTGGGTTTTACAAGATGAAGATGAACACTAGGGTTTAGAATGATTATTCTAGTGTAATTTGATCATAGAAAGTGATTTCAGAAAAATATGATGTTTAAATACTATATGAAGGCTTTATTGATGTTAAGTTAGCTAATTAACAAGCTATGAACTTAAATATGAAAGATATAAAAATTCTGCCCTTATAGTGTTTGTTCAAATGCCTCAAAGAAGGCTTGAAACTGAATTGTTAAGTTAAAAACGCATAATTATGATGTATGACAAAATGTGCGTTATGTATGTGAAACAAAGAGTTCTAAACATAAGGTGATTGAACTCTATAGGAAAGGAAGCCGGGGCATCTAGCGGGCAAACCGGTGTGGACGCACGTTTGAAGGGCTTGCTTTGAAGGTATGTAACTTGATTCGTTACATTTGGGTAAATTTCGATATTTAGCATATACGTAGTTAGATCGTGTATTAAAAGTTGAGTTGGATTAAAGCGATGATATTCGCTATGTCTAATAATAGACCAAGAATTTGGTTAGACCTCATTGGTAGTCATCAAAATGGAGGATTCCTTAGATGAGCCAAACGGGTCGAACGATCAAATAAGGTATGGTAATACATTGTAGTATGGTTACTCGGTCTTGTTATTATTGACAATGACATATAGAATACGAGGACTTAATATGTTGGGTTGTAGGAATGAAATCCGAGAAGTTGATCCAAGTAAATAAACAAATCAAACAAAAGCATAACACATCAGAGTCCACCGTAAATTACAGTACACACCGTAATTTACGGTAGACAACAGATGGTTACGGTGGGTTTCCCCTGAGTTACGGTGGAACTAGAAATCCTCATAAGCTACCGTAACTTACGGTATCTACCGTAAGTTACGGTAGAGCTTTAGAAATCATGTTGAGTTTTGTATTTCTTTGTTAATTCGAATCCGTTTTAGACGTAGTTTCGAATATGTATTATTTCTAAGTATTCTAATACTAATGTTTAATGTAAACATTTCAGCTTTTAGGTAACCAAGGACTACGGATGACGGTCAAGCAAGCTTTGAAGAACCGAACACAACTTTTGAAGCTTCCGCGTTAATTTACTTTGTTTAGACAATGTTTATGATGTAACTAGTTTGCAAAACAACTTATGAATGTTTGAATTAGTCGGTAGTTGACTAATGTTTGTTACTTTAAAACTTTATTTTGAAACCTATGTTTTAAAATAGGTCATCTTTTATATAAATCTTATGAATTTTATCTAAATGCGAGTATAAATTTAAGGGTGTTACAAGTTGGTATCAGAGCTTAAGGTTGTCAACAAGTGTTCGGTTCAAGCTTGATCAATCGTCCGGTGAGAATTAACTTATTATGCTAATAAATTAGGTCTTATGTAAGAAATGAGAAATGAATTGAGATGCATGCGAAGAGTGTGTTAACACACTCAAACCCGGAAAATGCATTAAATGTGAACGGTTAAAGCAAGTTAGGAACTTGGCTAAACTGAAACAAATGAAGCAATGTTATAAATGAAATGTTTAACGTTTAAATGTAAACATTTCAGTTTCAAGATGTCTGATGGGAATGATGATAATTCGGTGCAAACAAGCACCGAACAAATGAAAGAGATAATTGCCGAAGAGGTAGGAAAGGCAATTGAAGGAAGCCTATCCGGGTTTATAGGCAAAATTCAAAGTACGGTGTTGTCGCTTGTCGAAGAGCGAGTTAAAAGGTTGGAGGATATTGTCAACCTTATGATGGAGAAAACGGGAGAACGTAAAGGATGTTCATATAAGGAATTCATGGCGTGTAAACCACCAATCTATAACGGGGAGGTTGACCCGATAATTTGCCAAAGGTGGATAAGTGATGTCGAAGGGGTGTTTGAACGGACCCATTGTGATGTAGGCGACTTTGTTGCTTACGAAACGGGTCAATTGAGGGGCCAAGCCAAGGATTGGTGGGATAACAAAAAGAAGGAAATGGGAGCCAAAACGGCAAGGGTTATGACTTGGGACGAGTTTAAGGTACCATTCCTTAAACACCATAGTCCCAAAGCGGTTATTAACAGGATCAAAGAAGAATTCATCCAGCTAAGCCAAAAGGGTGAAACAATTGATAAGATCACGGGCATCTTCATGGATAAGCTGAGATTTTGTGACGAGTTAGTCACCACTGAAGAACAAAAGATATACTACTATTACAACATGCTGAGTGCCGAGTACCGGGAGTTTATGACTCCGTCAAAATACGAAACCCTCACGGAGATTATCAACACCGCCCGGGAGCGGGAAATCGAGTTAAAGAAACAAGTTGAAAGAGGTGAACGAAGGGCACAGGATGTGAATCCAAGCCCTACAAAGAAAGCTAGAACTGCGGAATCGGGAAAGAAAGTGGATGCTAAAGGCGGATCGCCAAGTTGCAAAGTATGTGGAAAGGGGCACAAAGGTGAGTGCCGCTTCAAAGACAAGCCGTGCCCGGTATGTGGAAAGACGGGGCACACTGCATCACTATGTCCCGGGAAAGTTTCTGTTTGTTACAAATGTTATCAACCCGGCCACAAAAAGTCTGAATGTCCCGAGTTGATTGGGAAGAGAGACACAAAAGAGTCTCCAGCAGAAGTTCCCAAAGCGAAGGCTAGGTCCTTCCAACTTACCGCGGCTGAAGCGAAGATAGAACCCGATGTGGTTTCAGGTATATTCACAATTAACTCAATTCCAGCA
Organism: Helianthus tuberosus; assembly: GCA_030545235.1. NCBI lineage: Eukaryota > Viridiplantae > Streptophyta > Magnoliopsida > Asterales > Asteraceae > Helianthus > Helianthus tuberosus. The sequence continues at coordinate 10,320,282 of CM060368.1, read as the reverse complement.
CGTGTACTGTTTGATACGGGTGCGAATAAATCCTTCATTTCGCATGGATTTATTCGACATCCTTCTTTTGTATTGACGAAATTATATGTGCCCTTAGAAGTTGAAATAGGGGACAACAAAAGTTTTATAGTTTGTGATGTTTGTCGAGGCTGTAAATTAAGCATCGACGATGAGGAATACTCGATTGACTTAATCCCGATGTCCATGGGGGAATTTCAAGTAGTCGTTGGGATGGATTGGCTATCTCAGCACCATGCAAAGGTCGTGTGTTTTCATAAAGAGATAAAACTAACATCTCCGAGCGGGAAACACGTCACCATCTATGGCGAAAAAGGAGGCAATCCCGTAGTATGCTCAATGTTGAAAGCCCACAAGCTTATGAAGCGAGGATGTAAGGCATTCATGATATACGCAAATGAGCCCGAGAAAGAATCACGAAAGATTGAAGATGTACCGATAGTACAAGATTATGAAGATATGTTTCCGGAGGATTTACCGGGGATACCGCCTGAACGGGAAGTGGAGTTCGGGATCGAATTGATTCCGGGCGCAAAACCCGTAGCAAAAGCTCCGTACCGACTCGCACCGTCGGAACTACAAGAATTGATGTCCCAAATTCAAGACCTGCTTGATAAGGGATTCATAAGGCCGAGTGTGTCTCCTTGGGGCGCATCGGTATTGTTCGTGAGAAAGAAAGACGGAAGCATGCGCATGTGTATCGATTACAGGGAGTTAAACAAACTCACGGTAAAGAACCGATACCCGCTTCCGAGGATAGATGATTTATTCGACCAACTACAGGGTGCGAATTGGTTCTCAAAAATTGACCTTAGATCGGGGTATCACCAACTAAAGGTCAAGGAAGAGGATGTGCCGAAGACGGCTTTCCGCACGCGATACGGACATTACGAATTCCTCGTAATGTCATTTACGCTAACAAATGCACCCGCGGCTTTCATGGACCTCATGAACCGGGTTTGCAAGCCAATGTTGGATAAGTCGGTCATCGTGTTTATCGACGATATTTTAGTGTATTCAAAAAGCGAAGCTGAACACGCACATCACTTACAAGAAGTGTTAGAGACACTTAGACGAGAAAGGCTGTATGCGAAATTCTCTAAGTGTGCCTTTTGGTTACGGGAGGTACAATTTCTGGGCCACATCATAAGTGCTGACGGAGTATTGGTGGACCCGTCAAAGATCGAGGCTGTGTCAAAATGGAATTCCCCGAAGAACCCTTCGGAAATTAGAAGCTTTTTGGGGCTCGCGGGATACTATAGGAGATTCATTCAAGATTGCGTCACCGCTAACAAAGCTAACTCGGAAGAAAGAAAAGTTTATTTGGGGTGTCGACCAAGAAAGAGCGTTTCAAACGTTAAAAGAGAAGTTAACACAAGCTCCGGTACTGACATTGCCGGACGGGGTTGAAGATTTGGTGGTTTATTCGGATGCTTCACTATCGGGGCTCGGATGCGTTTTGATGCAACGGGGCAAGGTGATAGCTTATGCCTCGAGGCAATTGAAGATACACGAGAAGAAATATCCCACGCACGATCTTGAGTTGGCTGCAGTGGTATTTTCCTTAAAAATATGGAGGCACTACTTATATGGGGTAAAGTGCACCATATTCACCGATCACAAGAGCTTAAACTACTTCTTCGATCAGAAGGAGTTAAATATGCGACAAAGGCGATGGTTAGAAACGGTGAAAGATTTCGACTGTGAAATACACTACCACCCCGGAAAGGCAAATGTGGTGGCGGATGCTCTGAGCAGAAAAGCGGACTACGTCCCAATACGAGTAAGGTTGATGCAGCTCGTGGTGACCTCGGGTATACTTGAACGTATTCGAGAGGCGCAATTAGAAGCAGTGAAAGAGGAAAATTGGAAGAAAGAAAGAATAATCGGTCAGTTGAAAGATTTGTCGGATGGGAATAACGGGTTGAAGACTCGATCCGTAAGGATATGGGTTCCACATACTTGTGGGGTGAAGGCGCTTCTACTTGATGAAGCTCATAAATCCCGATATTCAATTCATCCGGGTTTGACCAAGATGTACAATGACCTGAAACAAAATTATTGGTGGCCTGGAATGAAGAGGGATGTGGCGAAGTATGTGGAAAAATGCTTGACATGTCTACAAGTCAAGGCGGAGCACCAAAAACCATACGGCAAACTCCAACCGTTAGAAATCCCGGTTTGGAAATGGGAACATAATACAATGGACCTATTAACCAAATTGCCTAAGACAAATCGTGGTTTCGATGCCATATGGGTAGTGGTGGATAGATTGACGAAAAGTGCTCACTTCATTCCGATTCGTGAGACTTATACATCAGAAAAGATGTCGGAAGTTTATACTAACGAGATAATAGCACGTCATGGAGTACCGGTATCCATTGTGTCTGATAGGGATACTCGGTTCACTTCAAATTTCTGGCGAGATTTCCAAGAGCAAATGGGAACCAAATTGTTCATTAGCACTGCGTACCATCCTCAGACAGATGGACAGAGTGAAAGAACAATACCAACATTGGAAGACATGTTACGAGCGTGTATAATCGACTTTGGAGGAAGTTGGGATGTTTACCTACCGTTAGTCGAGTTTTCGTATAATAACAGCTACCATTCTAGTATTAAGATGGCACCGTACGAAATTCTCTATGGAAGGAAATGCCGATCCCCGGTATGTTGGGGTGAAGTGGGTCCACGTGAACTCGCCCACCAAGATATAGTACGAGCCACTAATGAAAAGATTGATGTGATTCGGGCACACTTGAAAGCGGCCCAAGATAGACAAAAGGCGTATGCTGACAAAAGGAACATGCCAATCGAATTCCAGGTTGGCGACAAAGTTATGCTGAAAGTATCGCCGTGGAAGGGAATAATACGATTCAGAAGAAGAGGAAAGTTGAGTCCAAGATTTATTGGGCCATTCAGGATCACTGAACGGGTTGGTAAAGTAGCTTATCGTCTCGAATTACCCGAGGAGTTGAGCGGGATTCATAGCACATTCCACGTGTCACATCTCCGAAAATGTTTGGCGGACGAAACTGCTCGTATCCACTACGATGATATCGAGGTGGATAACAGCCTCAACTATGCAGTAAAACCAATTGCGATTTTAGATCGTAAAGAGAAGAGTTTGAGGAACAAGGTGATTAATCAAGTCAAGGTCAAGTGGGAGCACAGGAAGGGTTCCTACACTACGTGGCAGTCCGAAGAGGAGATGCGAAGTCTCTACCCTACGTTATTTGGTACGTACTTCGGTTTCGGGGACGAAACCCTCTTAAGGGGGGTGGACTTGTAACACCCCGAAAAGTGCAAATCTATTTATTTTAAATATAAAGTTGATAAATAAACTAGTTAACTAACTAGGAATTTAAAATAACCTAGTTAGGTGAAAGCCTAGTAGTAACCTACAAATGGGTTAAAACGCTAAAATTAGAACCAAAGGAAAGTTTAGGGACCAAGTGTGTTCAAAATGAAACTAATATTAATAAAACCTAAATAAATAAAACACAAACACATTGTGTCTGTGTTTGGTGGAAATCGACCAGAGCAGGGGCGACCCCAAGCTCCAACCAAACCCTAGTTCAGCCTAAAATCTCTAGAATTGAAGGATCAAACGCAGTCCAAATCGAAATCCGAACTAAGATTACTGATCCTCATCACAAGAGAATTACAAGGTATGTAAAATTTTGAGAAAACTCTTAGCTTGAAATTCTCATGATTTTGGATAATCTGAAATTAGATGTTGCATGTGTGTTGTTTGGTTAGATTAGGGATGATATAGTGTCTAGAAGTGAAACCTAGACAACTACATGTGAAATCATGTCCAAATTCAGGAAATTCCATGAACACATTGAAGGTGGGTTGTGGGTTTTACAAGATGAAGATGAACACTAGGGTTTAGAATGATTATTCTAGTGTAATTTGATCATAGAAAGTGATTTCAGAAAAATATGATGTTTAAATACTATATGAAGGCTTTATTGATGTTAAGTTAGCTAATTAACAAGCTATGAACTTAAATATGAAAGATATAAAAATTCTGCCCTTATAGTGTTTGTTCAAATGCCTCAAAGAAGGCTTGAAACTGAATTGTTAAGTTAAAAACGCATAATTATGATGTATGACAAAATGTGCGTTATGTATGTGAAACAAAGAGTTCTAAACATAAGGTGATTGAACTCTATAGGAAAGGAAGCCGGGGCATCTAGCGGGCAAACCGGTGTGGACGCACGTTTGAAGGGCTTGCTTTGAAGGTATGTAACTTGATTCGTTACATTTGGGTAAATTTCGATATTTAGCATATACGTAGTTAGATCGTGTATTAAAAGTTGAGTTGGATTAAAGCGATGATATTCGCTATGTCTAATAATAGACCAAGAATTTGGTTAGACCTCATTGGTAGTCATCAAAATGGAGGATTCCTTAGATGAGCCAAACGGGTCGAACGATCAAATAAGGTATGGTAATACATTGTAGTATGGTTACTCGGTCTTGTTATTATTGACAATGACATATAGAATACGAGGACTTAATATGTTGGGTTGTAGGAATGAAATCCGAGAAGTTGATCCAAGTAAATAAACAAATCAAACAAAAGCATAACACATCAGAGTCCACCGTAAATTACAGTACACACCGTAATTTACGGTAGACAACAGATGGTTACGGTGGGTTTCCCCTGAGTTACGGTGGAACTAGAAATCCTCATAAGCTACCGTAACTTACGGTAGAGCTTTAGAAATCATGTTGAGTTTTGTATTTCTTTGTTAATTCGAATCCGTTTTAGACGTAGTTTCGAATATGTATTATTTCTAAGTATTCTAATACTAATGTTTAATGTAAACATTTCAGCTTTTAGGTAACCAAGGACTACGGATGACGGTCAAACAAGCTTTGAAGAACCGAACACAACTTTTGAAGCTTCCGCGTTAATTTACTTTGTTTAGACAATGTTTATGATGTAACTAGTTTGCAAAACAACTTATGAATGTTTGAATTAGTCGATAGTTGACTAATGTTTGTTACTTTAAAACTTTATTTTGAAACCTATGTTTTAAAATAGGTCATCTTTTATATAAATCTTATGAATTTTATCTAAATGCGAGTAGAAATTTAAGGGTGTTACACCTATTATGGAGGTCAACTTGGGAGCTTGGAGAGACTCCAGATATGCTATAGAAGTTAAGTCCATTATGCGACAAAAAGTACTTCCATCATTTTAACAAATCTCGAGTTCGAGATTTCTTTTAAGGGGGTGAGGATGTAACACCTCGTAAAATCATGTCCAATGATGTATTGACACGTGTAATAAACCCTAATGAAGTCAAACACTGAAATATAGGGAATAATTTTTCAAAAAATCAAAAACTTTGATTATGAAAGGACTGGAAGTGTTAACATACCTAAAGTAAGTTTCTGAATAACCTCGTACGATATTTATATTCACAAATGAGCCACTTGTAGATCGAGTGTAGCCGTTTGCGTAATTAATTGAAAGTTTGCGCAATGAAGGGTTAAAAGCGTCAACCTGTAATTTCTTACCTCTGAGCGACCTTTTAACAAACCGGGAGCTTCATGATATTTGATTATACTCTCGGGAATGCCAAACATTGGCCGTCTAAGGTTTTTATACCTATAAGTAAAGTTACGCGCAACTTTGCAAGTTAAAGGGACTAAAAGTGTCAATATGTTTAATTATACCTCTGAATGACCTTTTAGTGAACTCGAAGCATCGTGATGTTTAATAATACTCTCAAGAATGCCTAATATGAATTAGATGAGGCTTCGATGCTATTAAACGATGATATGCGCAAGTTTGCGCATTAGAGGGACCTAAAGCGTCAACTTTTGAATCTACGCCTTTTGGTGACCATTAAGCGATCGATAGCGTAGCAATAATTAAACTCATTCTTGGAAATGCCCATTATGGGCCATGGAAGGCTTGTATGTCAGTAAACGACATTTCGCGCTACTTTGTGCGATTAAAGGACTATTGGCGTCAAACTGCAAAAGTATGCCGATTCGTATGGTAACGGACCTTCCGGATTATAAACATGAGTTAAACATGCCCTAATTATCCTTTAAATAGCTTAGTTATAGGCATAGAGGTGTTTGGTGCGCAAAAATAAACTTTTACGTCATGCAGGGACTAAAAGTGTCAAAAAGTGCACAAGTTTGCATTTTCGCGCATATCTTGCATTCTGGATATATCCGGACACCCAAAAATTTATGTAAGAATTAAAATATTTTATTTTAGTGTTCGGCATGATAAAATTTCATTCGTCGCGTAATTTGGATCATGTTTCGCGTCCGGTCGTGTTTCGTCGTAATTAGACGAACAACGTGACCGTACGGCCAAACGAACCGACATCCGACATGTTTTTGAGCATGTTTCATGTCCCCTATGTGTGGGCATCATGGTGGAGCCTTGAAATGAGGTTAACGGGCCTTATACGCGTTAGAAAAGCCATTAAACATAGTTCAGGGACTGAAACTGCACATTTTGGAAATTATTTGCTGGGCTGGACTGTTAGGCGGGCCGCGTAAGGCCACACAGACCCCTACGCGGGCCGTGAGACCTGCACATATGCAGAAAACAGCTGCAGAACTATGTTTTAGTTGCTGGTTTTGTTGAATCTAGTTTCCTATACTCACATACAAGATCCTAGGGGCTGCCCACTGAATTAAAACATGGTTTTATACCTGTCATGATTTGGTTATAACATCCCGACACTTGTCACGATCCTACGAAGACCCAAAAACTATAAATAGGAGGTGGGTTTCTTTGTTTAAGCACACCACTTTCCAAAATCTGCTCATTACTCTCATCTAGGAGGAGCCTGAACCTTTGGGAACCTTCATTCAGTCCTTTGGACCCTTCGTAAGTATTTTTTCGTGCTTAGTTTAATTTGTTTAGCGTTTATAGCCGAAAAGTCAAGAGTTTCGATAAACGCTTTGACTTTTAAACGGTTAAGCCATTGTTCACAACGAACATGGCTACGTGACCGTAATTAGGTAGGTGTTAAACCCTCAAAAGGGCACCTCCTAATTACCACGTTTACTTAGTTAAATTGTCGGGTCAAAATAATTAAAATAAAAGTAAAACGGGTTAGTTTTAAATAAAATTCATAACTATTAATATAGAAGCCATGAAATTAGTTTTCTCACTTTAATAACTTGGTAAATATTAGTTGAACATGTCTAAGCATGTTCAACCCGACAATTTTCAGTTTAAAGCTCGGTTCGGAACCGAAAGTCGCATAAATGAACTTTTGCTTTGACTTTCAGTTCTGACCCATTAGAGCATAGTTTAGATATGCCTTAGAGCTCTTTTAGGACCAGGTTACATGTTGGTATAACCCTCTGTGATTATACAACTTGGTTCATTAGTTATCCGATTCATATGCATGTTTCCGTTATATGCCTAAATGTTGACTATTATCCCCTTTTGACCTTAAAACGATATTTTTGAAAATGTAAAGGAATAGAAACCTTCATTACTGATTTATAAACTTGCCCTAAAAATTTGACATCAGTTTGAGGTCTAGATTAGGAGTTATGCTCATTAGCGTAAATGAAAAGCTTTTTATTAATTAAACGGCGTAATTAGCATAAAGCCTATCTAAACCCAATTTTTGATACCAAACTTTTTACCTACTGATGTAAAATAATATTCTGGGATTTTTGAATATTTTTATTTATTTTTAGGCTGAGCATAACTTAGGGTTATAGCATTTATCCGGTAATTGTCGGTTTTGCTCTTTTGGCCTATAAAATGAGTTTTACATAATATTTTGATACCAAACTTTCTGCTACTGATTTTATATCATAAATAAAATATTTTGAACTTTATAAAGTGATAAAAAACTCAGATTTCCTATTTAAACCCGTAAATCGCTTAAAACCGACTTTTACGCGTTTTAAGCGCATAGTATGAGTTAAAACTATTTTTGGCATATGAAACTTAATACCTACTGATGTTTTAAGTAAATTTATATATTCTAACAGTAAGCAAAAGTTTTAAACTCAGATTTCCAAATTTGACCTTTTAGGCTTATGTGAAATTACCAAAATGCCCCTTCGGTGCATAGTTTGGTTATAAATGATAAATTTCACGTATAAGCAATAACCTACTGATATAACTTATTAACTTAAGTATTTTTACTGATTACATCAGACCTGAAACTCAGATTAATATATAAACTCTTTTATAAGCTTTAAAATGACCAAAATACCCCTACGGGGCATAATTTGAGTTTAAAATCGTTTTGGGCATAATGGAAGGTATCATACTGATATCACAACATATTTAAGGTATATTAACTTAGGAAACCTGTTCATGATTCATTTGGTTACCCGTTACGCACTTTTCACGTTCGGATCGGTTTGTGTGACTACTTTGCATAAATTAGCCGAAACGGGTCAAACCTTATCATTTTGTCTCAAAATCCAGAATGGGTTTAGTTTACCCATATAAAACAAGTATACAAACTTGTCGGGTCTAAACCACATTCCAATCCGGTCTTCGCTTAATCTAGCGTTTGAACCGTATATCTTCTTTTAAAACTAACCGGTCTAAGTTTAGGCTTAATTAAAGACCCGTTAGGAATCTAATAGGTTATTAAAAACCTTCATTCCAGATTTAGGAGCCCAGTAAAAGCTATCTGCATTTGCTGATTGAATACGGTTGAGATAAATTGAATAATTTGCTCAGGTAAATACTTTTAACTTATTTTCCCTTATACGGGCTTGGGGTACGGTATATAAAATACCGCTTGGTCGAGCATTGAATTGTTAATCATATGAAGGTTAATTTATTGAGATGACATGTTTAAACTGTTTTGTTTGCTTAAAGCCTTTGGGGGGTTAATGACCATGTCCCGTATATCATTGGCATCGTTCATTAAAATGGCCACGACCTAAGCACGGGGTGTAGGCATACACCTGCCGGTGCATATATTTAATAAGATATAACCGTCGGTTTGAGAATAACTCACCGCGATACTATATCATGTGGTGTGTCAATTAATCTTTAACCCGGTGTCAACCCGGGCTACTGAACGTATAACAAACATGTAATTCTTTTACAAGTTTATATATAAATAATTATCCCAAGTTATAAAAAGTTTTGTGCCATGTGCATTCAAATCAATTTTATTAAACTCTTTTCAAAATGAGTCAGTTAATTGTATTTACCAGTGTAAACTGACGTATTTTCCCAAAAAGGCTAAGTGCAGGTACTAATCAGAATAGGCTGGCTACTCCTAGCATCAATAAAGAGTCTTGCAAGCTTAGATGTTAAGATCTGTTGAACAATTATCTTTTATTTGATCCGCCTGTGGATCCTTTACATTCCGTTGTAATACTTTGATATTACTTTATATCGGTTTGTAATATATTCATCTTTTGCTTCCGCTGTGCATTAAATTGTGTTGTTTGACTATGATGGTAACAACTACGTCCCGGTACTCCCCACCGGGCCCACCGGTAATACGTGGAAATATCGGGGTGTGACACAAACTAATCTAATTCGGTTCATAATCGAAAGTCAACACAGAAGTCAAACTTCGCGACTTTTGGTTGCGAACTGACCCTAAAACTGGAATTGACGAGCCAAACATGTTTACACATGTTCTAATAATTATTACCAAGTTGTTTAAATGACAAAACGTATTTTAGAACACTTCTAAACTCATATCGCAATTATTTCAAAAACTGACCCGTTGGCTTTTTAAAACAATATTATGTTGACTCGTCAATTGACCAAGCAAACGTGATTCTTAGGAGGTGCCCTTTTGAGGGTTTAATATCTACCTAATTATGATCATGTAGCCATGTTCGTCGCGAACAATGACTTGACCGTTTACGATCTAACTAAAAGTCAAAGCGTTTAACGAAACACTTGACTTTTCGGCTTTAAACGCCAAATAAAAGAACTAGTCATGAAAGGAACACTTACAAATGGTCCTAGGGACAGAAGAACACTCAAGGGAAGTCCCCAATTGTTTAGGGTCTTCCAAGTTTGAGAGCTAGAGAAGAAAGAATGAATGGTGCACTTTGAAAATGAAATTTCAAGGCCTTTATATAGTTTTTGAGAAATAATAAGATCATGCCATGTGTTTAGGGAAATCATGAGATGATTACAAGTGTTATACTAGGTTTTTAAAACCATTAACATGTCCATAGATTCATCAAATGGTTTTAGTTATGTGTGGGCTTCAAGTAAAGGTATAATAATAATAATAATAATAATAATAATAATAATAATAATATGCTCATCGTGACCAATATTAGGCACCCGGGAGTATGACTGAGCATCACGGAGTTCCCGGTTCGTTTAAAAGGTCTCTTAAAGGTGTAGATTTACACGTTGACGTTTTTAGTCCTTTTAACGCACAAACTTGTGCGTATTATCGTTTAATGGCATCAAAGCCTTAAACGGCCAATATTAGGCATTCCCGTGAGTATTATCAAACATCACGATGCTTCGAGTTCGTTAAAAGGTCACTCAGAGGTAAGAATTAACATGTTGACACTTTTAACCCTTTTAACGCACAAACTAGTGCGCATTATCATTTATCGGCATTAAAGCCCAATATGGCCAATATTATGTATTCCCCATAATACAATCAGATATTATAACACTCCGGGTTTGTTAAAAGGTCACTCAGAGGTATAATTAAACATGTTGACGCTTTTAACCTTTCGTCGCGCAAACTTTTAATTAATTACGTAAACGGTTCCTTTCGATCAACAAGTGGCTCAATTATAATTATGAATATCGTGTATTGTTATTCAGAGGCTTAGTTTAAGCATGTTAACACTTCCAGCCCTTCTACATTAAAAGTTTTTGATTTTTCGCAAAATTAGTCCCTAATAGTCAACGTTTGACTACATTAGGGTTTAGTACACGTGTCAACACTTCATTGGACGTGATTTTACGAGGTGTTACAGGTCACATCCGTCTCTACTGCCCGAAATTATCTAAGGAACCCGACAACCAGGCTAGAAATCCAGAGGGAGTTAAGGAAAATCCATAAATATTTACAATACCAGAGACAACCGCAAAATAAGCACCATTATGTTTCGACTATACTTGATGTGTGCTAAACAGACTATAAAAATTTACTATATTAGACTCTCTAAGCTAGACACTAAAAAACTTTAATTCTAGACTCGACCTAAAACCACACAATCGGCAAGTGTACCGATCAATGTAGTATAACCCTAGGAAGTCCGGATATCGAACCACGAGACTCTATGTATCACGTAAACTAGACTCTGACAGACACGACTAAAACTTGTTTAATTGTTTTGGGGGGGGGGGGTTACGGAAAAACTAAGGAAATCTATATTAAACTACTAAATTAACTAAAGCTAGACTAAATACGAATGAAGACTAAGGGCTTTTCTTATATGGAGAACGAGACCACCTAGACAAGAATCCTGGATTGCTTTTAAAGAGTTACCGATTAAGTTAAATGCATGAATTACGGAACCGGGATCTTAAAGTACTAAACCTATTAAGAACCAACTAAGCCTCTCGACCCTTCTCAAGGAGAAACCTGTGGAACTACCTAGGCTGTTAATCCTACCGGTTATTAGACGCCTTTCCAGTTGTCTAATTATTGTGTAAGTACCCTAATGTTGACCTACTTTTTTCCAATCATAGATCTAGGGTAGTTTGAATTAATTAACTTGACTTGATAGACTAATAAAACCGACAGGTAAACTAAGACACGACCTTTTCCAAGGACTATCTAAAGCAATTCGCCGGGTAAGACCTACCAATAGCCCCTCACTTTCCAGGTATTAGGACTAGTAGAACACTAAGACTTAGCAAATTATTACCAATTACTTCTAGGGGTTATCGGCCGATTCTCCCTAAAGAGTTAAGGTTTTCTAACGTGATATAGACACTCACCGAAATCCTATACCCTAATATGACTCTATATTGTGATAAGGACCGTCACTAAGAATCATATGAAGCAAATAATAACAATAAACCAACTCAAAGCATGCATATACATCAAATCATTAAATCGAACCTCTCACTAATCACAATCAATCCATAACAATCATGCAATTAACAAAAATGGTAAAAACTCTATATTAATCCATTCATCAAGTCTAGGTGGTTTAGAAAATCTAGCCAAGAAACATAGCCACTAAAAAGAAACAAGTCTTGAATAATAAACAATCCATAGTAATCAAGTTTAAAAACAAAAAAAAGCTATTAAAAATTGAACACTAATAAATTGCAAACCCAGACGTGAATCTTGATTGCGGCTTGAACCCTCAAACCAATAAAGCTTCAAATTTTCTGCGTCTGATGTACCCAGCCGATCATATGATACGCGTCCCAAAAGTCCCTGACGTCAACTTCTCGTCCAAGATTTTTTTATTAGGTTGGATCCATCCGCATCTATACATATAATAAAAGAAACCAATTGATGGACACGTGTTGATACGAGAGACATCTATTTTTTAGTTTTCTTGCCATATATTTATGTTTATTTTTATCTTAAAAATTACAAGTTTTAAAATAATTTATCAATTTATCACATATTTTAAGTCGACGTTTATCTATAACTATATCTCTATATTTATATTTATCTTATAATATAATCTTTATACTTATCTTTAGTTTATTATTTTGCGAGTAAATTGCACAAAATGTCCTTTGTGTTTCCTCAAACTTGCAGGTTTCAGCCTTAATGTTTAAAACTTGCTAAAAACATCCTTTAAGTTTATTTTTGTTGCTGGTTTAATCCTTTATGACTAATCAAGTTAATTATCTCAGTTTATTTCCCTCACATGCCTAACATGTGAGGATCCCACTATCGTTTGATGACCGACATCAACTGACTCGCAAAATGGAATGGGGATGTGGTGCAAACGCAAAACTGCCTGAAACCCAAGCAAAATTGCCTCTGTTTTCACCGAAGATGTAGTCCAAACACAATTGGATCTCTTAAATTTATGGGGCCATTCACATGGAGCAAGCCCCTTTTCATTCCGAGCTATCTACATCCACTCGGAGGAAAGATCCAGCCCGCGTTTCTCTGACTAAATGCCAAACAAGCCATATTTGTAGGTTGATAGTCTCATGTTAGTTCTGTATGTGAATTCAAATTGAAAAGTGCATATCATTTTTTGTAATTGTTTTCCTCTTTAGTTTTGATTACTTGATTGAGATTACATGTATTAAGTAGGAAAGAATAAAAACTAATATTTAGGTACAAAGCAATGGGTCATGAATGGGGAAAGAAGAAATAAGTGGATTTAATGGACTTTTGTAATACACAAGTTTATATCCTAATAATAGAAAAATAAAAAAAACAAAGTAAAATGTTCTAATATGTAAATAGTATATCAAAGTTCTTTTTATCAAAAACGTATTTTGACGACTGTATGTGTTAACTGATTACATTTCAACTCATGTTATACACGGGTAATTAAAGATGCAACCTTTTTTATTATATAAAAATATATTTAATCAACCCGTGTAATACACGGGGTTCTAACCTAGTAACAATATATTTAATACTAGATAAAAGGCCCAAAGCCACTGATTTCACGAATCTGCTAGACTTTTATATTTGATGCTTGGCGGCCCACTTTTTCTTTTCTTTGTATTTTGTGCAAACCCAAATATTTAATCCAATATTGATGCCAGCCTCCCAAAACCGTGTATACTTGCAACTGATCTTGATTCCTTTGCTAATTCACCTTTTGTCTTTGCTTTTTGTCCAAGTATATCTATTGTTAGATATATGATCATAACAATGTAATTAATAACTGTCCAGAAGCCCAAATACCCCCACAAAATAATAATAGCCTTATAATAATTATAATATATATCTTTGAAGCAGCTTTCGTCTAATGGGTATCTTAGCATCCCAAATTCATGCGGCCCAACACCAATAAATTAGAAGAACTCAAATTATAAAACCATATATTGATGTGGGCCTAGCTCTTTCTCTCGATCCAAATATACGTATATTTTGTGGCAGCTCTCTAACTTATAAAATAGAGATAGTGGCTTTGGCCCACTCACAGAAAATGGCGGCAATTTTACTTCGGTCACTAGCGGCCTACTCCACTCAACTGACTAATTATTTATTTATTATTCTTTATCACTCCATTTGCACCAGGACCTGCCAAAACACAAAATAATATAATAAAACACTAAAACTAAATAAAAATAAATAAAACCTATATAATAATTATACAATTTACACGGGACAAATATGTGTATTTTACCCCACATCAATACTTAAGCTAGTTGACTTTTGATTTCAATCAAAACTTCACCAATAAAAGATCTTTATTTTTCTTTTATAGAGCCAACTCTCATTTGTCTCATCTCTTAACAAATTCTTATGTCGTACGTACATTGCTTGTCATGCATGTGAATTCACTTCAAAAGATCATTTATTCATGAGTTTTAATAAATATTTCGTTATACCCATTCTGATAATCTATATGATTTCGTAATATTGACTTTTGATAATCAAGTCAATAGATTTCTTGGAAAACTCCTTTTCTTTTCAAAGTTACTTACCAGATTTTCATTGAAACCATTCCTTGTCAATACGTATATCCATTGATGGAATATGCCCAAACCAAGCTCAATTGTTTGCACTTGTTCACAATATACATTCAATTCAAAATCCCATATGATGAATTGAGATCATCATATTCAAGGTTATCTCATTATTTGAATCATAGTAAACTTGTTTAAAATCTTCAATTTCGATGTATCATTTGTTAAAATACAACACCTTGCGGTGGCGATTTCTTTAAAACTTGGACTCATTTCATTTTCGCACATGAGGTACGAATTTATCTATTTATTGATTCATTATCCTAAAACAGTCTTAATGCAATTTTGTGTTAAGATAAAAGTACCTAAATTCTTATTCCAATGTACCTCCAACATTTCTTTCATCTTTGAATTGATCCTATAATATTCATTTCTTTCTTCATTCGAACATCCTATCTTTTGAATATCCAGATTCACTTCATTAAAACTTTAAGTCAATTTCAAGAACGGTGAATTCGTTCGGTCACCATAATCATTGAATTCTTTCAAATCATTACGATATCTTGCGGTGTTTGTATAAATTTGTAACCTATGCCAATCATAAATCCTCATCACATCAATTCATATGTCCTTCGTTTGACTCATCATTCTAGTAGTCTTGGTACAATTATGTATTAAGACAATGATACCCTAAATTCTATTGTATTATCCGGTGCATCCCTACCATTTAAATAAACGTCACTAATTTCTAGTTTGATTTTTGACAAATCATTTTTCATACTTCTATTTTCAATTTGAGATTTTTGATTCAGAATCTCCCTCAATATTGATGATCAAAGTAAGTTCTTTTCGGACATTGAATCCTATTGTTCCTACAAGTCATTGCATTTCGAATTCTATGCCTCTCTTTTGATTTGTGAAACTTAGTCACCTTGATAATGGTATCATTTCATCTCATTCAGTTAACATCAATTCCTGAAACTAAGTTTTGAGACCATTGAATTCCAATTATCCTATGATATCCTTATATTCATCTTTCGATTCTAACCCAGACACCTTGATAACCAACTAAAAGACGTGACGTAACCCCAAGAAGATATCGTAGCCCAAATCTCGAGGACGAGATTTAAAACAAGGTGGGGAGGATGTAACAATCCGAAAATTTTAAATTTAAAATAAAGTTATTATACGAATAGATCATGGGTAAGTTGAATGTTAGAAATATGAAGTACCTAGACGGGCCTAGGAACCGTTTAATAATTCAATTATAAAAATACATTATATTTGAACCTACTCCGTTTAATATGAAACTTGGTTCAAAATGTAGATACGATTATTCTCGTTCTAATGACATATTCATTGTTTTATAAAACGTCATATTTTAGAAGTTACAAGCGCCAAATGAATGAAGCAGCTGAATTAATTAAATTAATAAAATAAAATTAAAATCAAACTAAACCTTCATATTTTGAATGTTTACGTAGCTTCAAAGAAAGGAATAAAATAATATAAAAATTAAACTAAACTAAATGTGCAGGTGTGTGCTACGTGCATGTGCATGGTAGAAGAAATTAATTGAATTCAATTAATAGTGTGTACGTGTAGGATGGGGTGGGCTTCAAGCATCTTGGAGAACCTAGTATAAATAGGATAACACATTTCAAAATCAAATCCTCTGCCTTCTCTCTAAGATTCGCCAACTTCCTCTCTCTCTCTAAAAAAATTCTATATTGTTTATTTTAATAAAACCATGCCCCATTTTTAAGTATTTTAACCCCTGATCACTGATACCCTGTCCGATTGATCTAGGGCCACGTAACGCATGTCAAGGCTCTGCCTGACTAAGTTTGTTGGGGTTCTGTCTCGTGACGTAGGGATAAAGTTGAATTGGGTTACTATACTTAATGCGAGTGCATTATATATTTTATTAAATAATTCAGGAATCATACCCAAGATATAACAACCCTCGAAAACGATCCTAAACACTCCCAGATACATCCTGTATGGGAGAAACGGACCCGAATAACCTTTATATTAATAAATAACAAATAAAACAAATTTCATGGGTCGCTCGTGGGCCGCGAAACCCTTGTCTACCTTAGTCGCGGGCCGCGACAGCTCAAGATCAGGCTAACACCTGGTGCCGCCACGTGTCGATGACTCAGCAAACTTAAACCGCCCTACCATCCCTCGCGAGCCACGAAGACCTTCACTAAATCTCTCGCGGGGCTCGAGAGAATGGTCGACCAGCCCTATAAAAGGAGGCCATCTGCTTTCAATTGTTACTCATTCAAATTTCTCAGTCTCTCTCAAATTCTCTAATATTAGAAGTAATGCTCGGGTATAATACCCCCTAATAACCGAAGCTCTGCCTCGTTGTAAGTATTATAACCCCCGATTACGTATTAGATACGCTGCTCGATTAATCTAGTGCTCCGTAACGGCTGTCGTGGCTCTGCCCGACGTAGTCGTTGGAGTTTCTGTCTCGGGAAGGGTATAACTAATGTAAATTGGGTTATTATACTAATGCGTGTGCATTGTTTTAATTAATAGATTATAACCAGGAAGTCACAAGGAAAATACCTAAATTAGCAATGTGAGTAATCTTCTTTTTGTAAACCTTTTTGTAAACTGTTTTTACAAAACCTTTAATATTTTGAAATGTAATTAGTAGTGATTGAGTCTTTGTAATTCTTCAATTGCTGCCGGTATGTTGGGGTTTTGTATACAAAATGTGGAACACTTTACCATTGGACAATGGGATAGCCAATGAGTAATATGACCCACCAGTCATGGATTGACAATACTGAATGAGTAATTGTGTAGATGTAAACATTATAATCACTCTCAATACTCTGAAACGATAAAACCTGTTTTGATTAAACTGGGATTCACTCACCAGTATTTCTTGCTGATAAAATGTTTTAAACACGTGTTTCAGGTAACTTAGTATGAAGCTCATAAAAGACAACTGGAGAGCATTGAAGGCTTAGAAAAATGGCAATAAAAGTTACTAAATTAAAAAGAAGAAGTGTTTACAATAATGAGGGTTATTCCCTATAAATGTACTAAAATGAAAATCGGGTTTCGTCCCACTTATTTGTTATAAATGTATTATCAGAAAAACTTGGATTTTCTTCCATTTATTATTTTAAACATTTTGGTGTTTAACTCTGATAAAAATATTTCATAACTATGGTCCTGATGAAAATTTCCGCTGCCAAATTAATAAACACTGATACCACCGAAACTGGCTCCCGCTCCCAGGGTGGGGTCAGGGGTTGTGACAATTAAATATTTTCAAAGATGATGTCGTCAATGCTTAAAAGATTTCACAGAATCTACTGTAGATGGATAAACAATTTGGCTGACGATCAAAACCATGAGACTGTTGTTGAAGAATCATGTGCCGAATATGCACGAGTTGATGGAAGGCGGTTTACTAAGTTAGAAATTTGGAAGTTTATAGTCGACGTCGGCTTTACTTAATTTTATTTTATTTATGTAAGTTTTTAAGTATTAATAGATATGTTTTTTAGGTATTTGTATTTTTAAAAGATTTTAAGTAATAATAAAAATGTATTTTTAGTTGTTTATATTTGTTTTAGAGTTAAATGTCTGGTTAGTCCCTATGGTTTGCTAATATTGCAGACTTGGTCCCAGTGGTTCAATAATTACACACTTGATCCTATTGGTTGTAATTTTTGCACTTGAGTGATCCTTATCACTAACCTATGTTAAATATCTCAGTTAGGTATGTATTAAATTATTATATTGCCCTTAACAATTAAAAAAACAAAAAGAAATGGGTCAACCCTGTCATCTTCTTCTTCTTCCTACCCCATTTCTCTATCTCTAAACCCACCACCACTTCCACCTTCAACTTAGACCATTGGGTATGGGGAGGATAGTCTCTTTGGAGACTACGCGCCACGTAGGCGCCATGTCATCACGGGAGGAGGAGCATCCTCTTGGGGACTACCCAAGGGTGTGGAGGGGAAGGAATGACAACCCAAGAGAGTTGTACCTTGTGCCATAATACTTGTACCCTGCAAGAGATTGAGAGAGAGAAAGCAAATATGTGGGGGCCACAAAAATACAACCAGCCAATCATCCCGGCTCGTCTCCATCGTCTCTTTTCCGCCGGAAGTGCCGAGACGGGCCCTTGAGGGGCGGTGTGCGACGGTCCAGGGACGGGGCCCGTACCCCATGGTCTTACCACCACCACCACCTCCAAAGATAAATCATTCAAGTGGGCCACCCCCACCATTACCCCACACCTCCTTCTTCTCCACACCACCGCGAATCTCCACCTCCACCCCAAATCCACTTCCGCCTCCACGCTAAAACCCACAATTTCCGATTGGGACACATGGACCCCATTAATTCTCGTACAAGTACAGTTGCAACTTCATGAAAGAATAATTTAATCAAGTGATTATTTGATTAGATTAACACATTTCAGGAAGCTTTTTTATCTTTTTCAGTAATGAATCAATTCAGGTAACTTATTTCTTAATCTTTTTGCCTAAGTGGGTGTTTGGCCTAGCTTTTTTAACAAAGCGTATAGGTTTTTTAGCTTTTTTTTTACGAAATAAGCTTAACTTGGTGTTTGGTTTGGTTTTTTAAGCTTATGCTTATTAGCTTATATAAACTAATTTGAAGATGGTTTTTTAGCTTATTTGAAAAGCTTATTTGTGTAAGGGCAAATGATAGAAAATAAGCTATAAGCTAATCCAAACACTTAAAAAGAACTTATCAATTGATTTGATTAACATGATGATGGTCATCATTTCCTTCTTATGTTAGTAAATGAGTCATGTTTAATGAAGATTTCATCTGGGTTTTGTTAATTTCGTTAGTTATCCAATTAAATTTATTAAAAAAACACAGAGTAATTTCATATTTTTATGAAGCTCTGTGTTCTTTTTCAATCATTTCAATTTGTTAATGATTTTGATGTGTGGGATAATCAATAATAATGGCGAATGTTCTGAATGAATTGTTTTGAAATTCAATTGATATGCTTTACTTGAGTTCGTTTGTTATATGGTGAAATTTACCTAGAAAACATATTAGTTTGGGCTTATGTGTGAAATTGTGTAAAACAAAGTAACTCTCTGTTTGATGAATTTGATGTGTTTGATAACTAATAAGTAATAACTGAGAACAATGGTGAAATTTGTGAAATTGAAATGAATTTATTTGTGTTTGTATATCAGGACCAGTACAGGTGTTGGCGGTGTGAGTGGGTCCGGAGTAACAGGAACAAGTTTATAGAGACAAGGGTAGCCAAAAGACAGTGGATGAAGTTTTGAAGTGGATTTGGGTTGGAGGTGGAGGTGGGCAGTGGTGTGAAGAAGAAGAAGAAGAAGGTGTTGGGTACTAAAATGCAAGGTTGAAGGTGGTGGTGGTCGGGGGTTGAAGGCGGAGGTGGTGGTGATGGTGGGTTTAAAGAGAGGGGGTAGGAAGAAGAAGAAGAAGAAGAAGATGAAGGGGTGGGCCCATTATCTTTTTATTTTTTTAATTATTAAAGGAAATATAGTAATTTAACACATACCTAACTGAGATATTAAGGATCACCCGACCCGAGTGTAAAACTTACAACCGTCAGGATCAAGTGTGTAATTATTGAACCAACGGAAGCAAGTCTGCAATATTAGCAAACCATAGGAACCAACCAGGCATTTAACTCTTTGTTTTAAATTAAACGGTTTAATTAAAAAAAGGGTTTTGGAAATGGTTTGGGCCAAACCGGTTTTGGGCCTGACCCAAATCGATTTGGATGGGCTCGGGGATTTCACCGGTGAAGTCAGTTCTTAACTTGCACGGTTCGGGAAAACCGGGTTTATAACAGCCTCTACTTCTTCTACTTTACCTTTCTTGCAAAAAGCATCAACTAATACATTAAAGGTTTGCACATCTAAGAGAAATCCTCTCATCGTCCATTTCTTTAAGCAACTTTGAGGCCTCACCCCAACGACGGCTACAAATTAAAGAGTTGTATGTGATGACATCTGGTAGGATGCCTTTGTGAAAAAAGCATTTCTTTAAAGATTTTGAACAAATAAAAGCATAAAGTTCATCTAATATTTTCTTATTTTCTTCTTGATTTTTTAATAATTAACATAAAAATAATAATTCTATTATATTTCAAGTTATATCATAGGCTTTAACACTAGTTATCAACCAAACAAACAATATACTTTTAGGCCTTTAGCTAAGCTTTCAAATTTGACCCGTTATCAACCAAACACATCCCAAATCGACCCGTATTCATACGTATTCATACAAATACGTTAAAAATTACAACTCTAATCTCTCTAAAGCATGTGCAAATAAAAAGTCTTATAACAGAATTCAGCGGACAACATATCAACCCCTAGTCATCCTATGACCCCATGGACGCAATTTAGCATTGTACAATACTGTCACACCCCAGATTTCCACGTATTACCGGTGGGCTCGGTAGGGGAGTATCGTGACGTGGTTGGTAACATATTAGTCAAACAACACAATATTTAAATGCACAGCGGAAGCAAAGTATAGATTCATTTCAACCAAACGATATTGTAATATTAAGTATCACAAATAGTTGAATATAAATCCACAGGTAGATCAAAATAAAAGGAAACAGTGTTCAACAGTCTATGACATCCAAGCTTGCGAGACTTATTGTGGATGCTAGGAGAGAAGCCAGCCTATTACGCGTAGTACCTGCACTTAACCTTTTTGAGAAAATACGTCAGTTTACACTGGTAAATACAATCAACCGACTCATTTTGAAAAGAGTTTAAGAAAATGAATTTAAGGCACAAGGCACAAATAATATTTTATAACTTGGGATAATTATTTGAATATAATACTTGTAAAGGATTTACATGTTTCTTATGCGTTCAGTAGCCCGGTTCGAGCCGGGTTAAAGATCAATAGACACACCACATTATTTAAATGAGACACCGACGGGCGTACGCCTACGCCTCGTGCTTAGGTCGAGGCCATTTCGTAAAATGATGCCAGGGATATCCGGGACATGGTCATTAACCCCCCAAAGGCTTTAAGCAAACAAAACAATTTAAACGAGACATCTCAATACTTTAACCATCATACAATTAAAGATTCAATGTCCGACCAAGCGGTATTTTATATACCGTACCCCAAGCCCGTATAGGGAAAATAAGTTAAAAGTATTTACCTGAGCAAGTATAAATCACAATCAGCGAGTGCAAGTATCTTTTACCGGGGTCTCCTATTCTGGAACGAAGGTTTATAATAACCTATTAGAATCCTAACGGGTCTTTGATTAAGTCTAAACTTAGACCGGTTAGTTTTAAAGGAATACACGGTTCGAACGCATGATTAAGCGAAGACCGGAATAGAATGTGATTTAGACCCAAAAAGTTTGAAGACTTGTTTAATATGGGTAAACTAAACACATTCTGGATTTTGAGATAAAACCGATAAGGTTTGACCCGTTTCGGCTAATTTATGTAAACTAGTTACATAAACCGAACCGAACGCGCACGAAGCGTAACGGGTAACCATAAGAGTCCTAAACAGGTTTCCTAAGTTAACATGCCTTAAATATGTTGTGATATCAGTAGGATACCTTCCATTATGCCAAAAACGAGTTTAACCTATAATTAAGCCCCGTAGGGGTATTTTGGTCATTTTAAAGATTATAAAAGGGATTAATTTAGCTTCTGTGATTCGGGTCAAAATTAATCAGTAAAATGACTTATCTTAACAGGTCATATCAGTTGGTGTTAAGTCCTTTGTGACAAAAAAGTTTTAAACCCTTACTATGCGCTTAATACGCTTATAAAGTCGTTTTAAGCGATTTACGGGTTAAAATAGGAATCTGAGTTTCCAGGTCAGTTCATAAGGTTCAAAACACTACATTTATTATTTAAAATCAGTAGCAATTGGATTGGTGTCAAAAGGACTTGTAAAACTCATTTTATGGTCGAAAAGGGTATATTCGGTATTTACCGAATCAAGGCACTAATCCTAGCTTATGATCAGTTTAAAAATAATTAAAAATCTTCAATAATCCCAAAATATTATATTACATCAGTGGGTAAAAGGTTTGGTGTCAAAAATTGGGTTTAGATAGGTTTTATGCTAATGACGCCGTTTAATTACTAAGAAGCGTTCTAATTACGTCATTAAGCATAACTCCTAATCCAGACCTCCAACTGATGTGAAAATTTACGGACATGCATATTAATCAGTAGCAAAGATTTTTGTTCTTTCACATTTCCAAAAATCTCGTTTTATGGTCATAAGGGCATTATGGTCAATATTTAAGCAATTAACGGAAACGTCGGACAATTAAGGATTCAAGTGGTATAAACGCATAGGGTTATACAATCATGTAACTAGGTCCTAATGGAACTTTAAGGCATGTCTAAACCTATCCAAATCGGGTCAGAACTGAAGTCAAAGCAAAAGTCAAAGTTTTGCGACTTTCGGTTCCGAATCGGCTCTAAACAGAAAGTTGTCGAATCAAACAAGCTTAGACAAGTTCTTATACTTATTACCAAGTCATATGAATGATAAAATAGGTTACACGCCTTTTACATTGTTAATCATGCGTTAAATCTAAGATTACATTTCTGTTTACTTTTTCTAAGCATCTTTGACTCGACAAAAGACCTAGTTAGGATGGGAATCAGTGGGTGCCCTTTTAAGGGTTTAAAGCCCACATAATTACCAACTTATAACTACCTTAAGTTTGACTAATCGCTGGACCATTAGCGATTAATCAATAATTCAACCGTTAATTACGACGGTTTGACTTCTAGGCTATAAACTAAGCAAAAATTAATTAGAGAAGTTTAGGCATACTTACAAGTGTCTAATGGATGATTAGAAAGGCTTGGGGTCTGCTCTTGTGCTCCTCAATTGATCAGAAGTGAATGCAAGAGTGTTTGCAAACTTGGAGGCCTTATATAGTGATTGTAATCACCTTAGATTGTTGCCATGCAAGTCTAGCAAGGTTCCCATATCACCAACAAGTGTCCTAAGGGCTAAAAACCATCCTAGGCAGCCCATGGTATGCATTACAAGACTTTGGAGTCGGTTACAAGCTGAACATGCAGCTGTCTGTTATGTTCTGCATCTGTAAGTCTGTCGCGGCCCGCGTAAAGGTCTTCATGATCTTACGCGGCCCACTTGGGACCCCGGCTCAGGTTTTGAAGTTTTCATTTATTGCATGTTTAGTCCCCGGTCCTCCTAAACGTCGCTTTCACTTCATTTCTTGCATTCTAAACCTTTAATACTGACATATAGGGGCTTTAAGACTTATACCCACTTTGTGAAGCCCTTGGTCACTTTGTGTTTACCCGAAAAGTCCTAAATTTCCATGTTGTCGCTTTTAACCCCTCGCACACGAATTTTATCATAACTTTCTCATACGATAACGAAACTTGGTGAAATTTTTATCACACATTATGGTGAGCATAATCAACCGTTACAAAGCTTCAGGTTTGTCAAAAGGTCACTCAGAGGTATAACTTAAACATGTTGACACATTTAAGCCCCTGTAGTTTGTAATCTCTCACTTTCTTTCATATTTAGCTTCGTATGATCCATGATTTATCCGTTTGAAGGTACGAGCATCATGTAGGGTTAATGTAATGTATATTTATTCACTGTTGACATTTAGAACCCGTGTATTCACATACTTTCTAGGTTTGTCTTTAGTCCTTCAAGAACATTCTTACACACGTTCAAACTTATGACACGTGTCAACACATTATAAGACGTGAATTTTCGAGGTGTTACATCCTCACCCCCTTAAAAGAAATTTCGACCTCGAGATTTACTGAAACAAATGAGGGTATTTCTCTTTCATAGTGGACTCTACCTCCCACGTGTATTCGGGACCTCTACGGGCATCCCATTTGACCTTTACAATCAGTACATGCTTCCTTCGAAGCTTCTTAACCTGTCGATCCTCGATCGACAATGGTTTTTCCACAAATTTCAAGCTCTCATCTATATGAACATCCGTATGTGGTATGACCAGTGATTCATCAGCGAAACACTTTTTCAGATTGCAGATGTGAAATACATTGTGAATTCCACTGAGCTATTCTGGTAAGTTTAACTTATAGGCAACCGATCCGACACGTTCGATAACCTCGAAAGGTCCTATGTATCTTGGGCTCAACTTGCCTTTCTTACCAAACCGCATCACTCCCTTCCAGGGTGATACTTTAAGTAAGACTTTATCACCTACTTCGAAGTGAAAAGATTTACGCTTTGAATCAGCGTAGCTCTTCTGCCTATCTCGGGCAGCCTTGAGACGGTCACGAATCTGGACAATCTTGTCCGTCGTTTCAAAGACTATCTCCGGTCCTGATAATTGGACATCTCCAACTTCTGCCCAACAAATGGGCTATCTACACTTTCTACAGTATAAGGCCTCGAAAGGCGCAGCTTTAATGCTGTTATGGTAGCTATTGTTGTAGGAGAATTCTATCAATGGCAGGTGGTTATCCCAACTACCACCTAAATCAATCACGCATGCTCGAAGCATGTCTTCCAAAGTCTGTATAGTACGCTCACTCTGACCGTCTGTCTGAGGATGGTAAGCCGTACTAAAATTCAAACGTGTGCCCAAAGATTGTTGGAAGCTCTTCCAAAAATGTGACGTGTATCTAGTATCTCTGTCAGAGATAATAGACACATGTATGACATGTAAAGCTACAATCTTATCCACGTACAGTTGGGCTAACATGTCGGAGCTGTAGGTCTCCTTAATGGGTAGGAAATGTGCTGACTTAGTCAGTCTGTCTACGATAACCCATATTGTATCATTTCCTTTCCTTGTTTTGGGTAACTTGGTGATAAAATCTATAGTTACCATTTCCCATTTCCAAGTGGGAAGTTCAGGCTGTTGTAGCAAACCTGACGGCCTTTGATGTTCTGCTTTGACTTGCGCACACGTCAAGCATTTAGCTACATAGGTAGCTACAGACTTCTTCAAGCCTATCCACCAATAGTTTGCCCTTAGGTCCTGGTACATCTTATCATCTCCCGGATGAACAGAATATTTAGAACTATGGGCTTCTTGGAGGATAATATCTCGAAGTCCTCCATAGATTGGAACCCATATTCGTCCATTCAATCTCAGAATTCCGTCTTTGCCAAGAGATAACTGCTCCTCAGTTACTCCTAGCTTTTCATTAGGATAGTTAGCTTCCAACACAGCTTCCTTCTGTGCAGCTAACAACCTTTCATTCAAACTGTTCTTAATTTCAATGCTCTTGGCATTGATTCGGATGGGTTTCACCCTTTCCTTTCGACTCAAGGCATCAGCGACTACATTCGCCTTGCCGGGATGGTATCTGATTTCACAATCATAATCATTCAAAGTCTCCATCCATCGGCGCTGCCTCATGTTTAAATCCTTCTGATTAAACAGGTGCTGGAGGCTCTTGTGATCAGAATAGATCACACATTTGATTCCATATAAGTAGTGCCTCCAAAGTTTTAGTGTGAATACAACGGCACCCAACTCCAAGTCATGGGTGGTGTAACTCTTTTCGTGCACCTTTAACTGGCGTGAAGCATAGGCAATGACTTTGCCTTTCTGCATAAGCACACATCCCATCCCGGTGTGTGATGCATCACAATAAACTACAAACTCCTCGATTCCATCAAGCAATGTCAATACTGGAGCATTGCTCAATTTTTGTTTCAGAATATCGAAGGATTCCTGCTGCTTAGGACCCCAGTCAAACTTAATCTTCTTACGCGTCAGTGAAGTCAGGGGTGCAGCAATCCTTGAGAAGTTTTCAATGAATCGCCTATAGTATCCTGCCAAACCTAGGAAGCTACGAATTTCCGTAGGCGTCTTTGGCTCTTGCCAATTCATGACAGCTTCAACTTTAGCGGGATCTACTTGGATACCACGCTCACTAACAACATGTCCGAGAAATTGGACTTCTCGAAGCCAGAATTCGCACTTCGAAAACTTGGCATAGAGCTTTTCTTTATGAAGTAGTTCCAGAATGCAATGAAGGTGCTTCTCATGGTCAGCTTGGTTCTTCGAGTAGATGAGGATGTCATCGATGAAGACGATGACGAATTTATCCAAGTAAGGCTTGCAAACGCGATTCATGAGATCCATAAATGCGGCAGGTGCATTTGTGAGCCCAAAAGGCATTACTAGGAACTCGTAATGACCATAACGAGTCCTAAATGCAGTCTTGTTTACGTCTTCATCTCTAACCTTCAGTTGGTGATAGCCTGACCTTAAGTCAATCTTAGAGAAGAAACTTGCCCCTTGAAGTTGATCGAACAGATCATCGATTCTGGGCAAAGGATACCTATTCTTGATAGTGACCTTATTAAGCTCACGGTAGTCGATGCACAGACGCATCGATCCATCCTTCTTCTTGACAAATAAAACTGGTGCTCCCCAAGGAGACGAACTAGGTTTGATGAAACCTTTGGCTAGCAAATCATCTAACTGCGTTCTCAATTCCTTCATCTCTGTTGGTGCCAACCTATAAGGCGCCCTTGCTACTGGTGCTGATCCAGGAATAATGTCAATTCTGAATTCTACTTGTCTATCTGGTGGCAAACCAGGTAGTTCTTCAGGAAAAACTTCAGGGTATTCAGAAATGACGGGGATATCCATAATCTTGGGCTTCGGCTCATCAATAATCACTTGTGCCATGTAGATGACACAGCCCTTCTTCAAACACTTAGAGTCCTTGAGTATAGACATTTGCTCAGGCAGCCCATACTGGGTATCTCCCTGGATAGTAAGTGATTCACCAGATGGAGTCTTGATCATCACTTGCTTCTTATTGCAGACAATCTGGGCCTGGTTATCAGATAACCAGTCCATGTCCAACACTATGTCAAAACCGGCTAGTTTCAAAGGAAGTAAGGGCAAAGGAAAAGAGTGGTTCTTAATGGATATGAAACATCCATCTAATAACGTTGAGGTGGTTTCTAAAGTGCCATCTGCTAGTTCCACCTCATACTTCACACTTAAGGTCTTAACAGGTAATTTCAACAATTCACAAAACTTATTATCTACAAACGACTTATCAGCGCCTGAATCAAATAACACTCTCGCATAAACATCATTTACGAGGAAGGTACCTGTTATCACATTGTCTTCCTGGACGGCTTCCTTAGCATCCATCCTGAAGACCCTAGCATTGGTCTTCTTTCCTTCTTCAGCTTTCTTTGCAAACTTTGGGCAATTTGTCTTTATGTGCCCCTTTTCGTTGCAACCATAGCAGATCGCATCCTTCATCTTTTTGCAATCCAAGGTCTTGTGTTCCTTGGACTTGCATAACCCACATGCAAAAGTTTTTGATTGTGAATGCGAGTTTGACTCATATCTGCACTTCCCGAAGTGCTGTCTCTTGCAGATTTTACATCTGGGTTTGTCACCCGACTGCTGACCATCCTTTCTAGATCCTGACCCCTTCCTGTGGTCATTGTTTCCCTTATGCTTCTTGTCTGAACGTCGTGAGTTGTCATCCTCACGCTTCCTCTTTTCGGTATCGGTGTTCCTCTGCGATTTCTGCCTGACCGCATCCAAGGTAAGAGACAATGATATGTCTGCTGCAGACCGAAAAGTAGCTGGTCTGGAGGCCTTCACACTTGCCTTGATCTCCGGGGCCAAACCCCCAATGAAACGGGCTATACGTTTGGGTTCTGGAGTTACCAAATATGGAACCAACCTTGACAGGGTGTTGAAACTGGTAAGGTAGGCCTGACAGTCTAGGTTTCTCATGACCAGCGACAAGAAGTCAGCTTCAATTTTCTCAACCTCATGCTGAGGGCAGTAGTTTTCCTTGATCAGTGACATGAACTGTTCCCAGGTCATATTGTACAACGGGACTTTCCCCGTAGCTTGGATCAAAGATCTCCACCAAGCTAATGCTTCTCCCTTAAAAGACTGAGACACGAATTTCACAATATCCCTATTATTGCAACCACTTATATCCACAACCGTATCCATCTCGTCCAACCAAGTCATGCAATCTACTGCTCCTTTTTCCCCAGTGAAATCCCTGGGTTTGCACGAAACGAAGTACTTATAGGAGCAACCCTTATTACGGGGTTCTTGATTCTGTACGACTCTTTGGGATGGAGCACTCCTCTAGTTTGATGAGTGGTGAGAATTACTGTTGTGGGTAGTGTGGGTCTTGGAGGGTGTTCTAGAGTGTGGTGCAGATCGGGTCCTTGTATGGGTACCACTGGAATCATGGAGCTGTCTATCCAAAGCTCGATTAACGGCATTATCTATCATTGCCTGTAATTCTGCACCCTCTACATTTACTCGGGCATTATGATGCTCTCCCTGCGGGTGACTATTGATCTCGTCTGAGTCGGCCATGTAGCTTGAACTGTTACATATTGACAATAATTTATTGGTGAGTTTATTATAGAATTGTCTTTTATGGCATTTTATTAACCGTGGTAAACGTAGACCATATATGGTTAATTTATTACTCACATTTATTTAGGATTTTTATTATAATTTATCCTAATTATAAAACAATAACAGTTTTATTAGTAGCACAAAAGGCCTAGTCTCAAGGACATTTTTAAATTATAAGCCATGATTTCAGAGAATCAAGGCATGAAGGTTTGAACATAGTTCATTACCTTTATCAGACAGCGTCACAGACTATTACTGTCTTTTGTCTCATATGAAAATGAGAAGGGCCCGTAGGCATTATATTACCAATGGATGGTAAAAAGAACTGATCACCTTTATTGATGATTTAAACCCATGATCTATAGATCATTAGTTTAGGTTAGGAATCTTTTGAAGAATCCTATTATAAGAATGGCGTGTGTGATTTTGACGGATCACATCTGCCAGGAGCGTTAACATGTTTTCAGATGTTAACAGGGATTGGAATCTTTTATACAGGTCTGACCATCTTGGCCAAGTCTTATAATGACATGTAGGCTAGGTTTTACCTTTAAGATCTTTATTTAATATTTACTAGGCAGATCATTTTTAAAAGGAATGATTTTATTTCGTTTATATCATGTATAATATATAAATGCATAGATGACAGAAATAAAAAAATTTTAAACTTAACATTCCATTAAAATTTAAAAGTAGTACACTTTGCCCTAAACGGGACTTTTCATAGAAACACTTGCCCACGCAGGAGCTATACCGATAATACAAGTCCTCACAGGGACTGTTTACAAAAATAAATGTCCACGCATGGACTAATAGAGACAAGTCCTCGTAGGGACTAAGTACAAAGATAGATGTCCACGCAGGGACTACATACACACATAAATAAATGTCCACGCAGGGAGTTAATTTAAACAAGGAAATACAATAATACATATTGGGATTTAACGATCCCGTTTCTTCTTTCCTTTCAACAAACTTGCTAAGCCACTCATGAATCCCTGATTCTTCCTACGTTCTCTCTAGAAGTCTCGCTCAACCCTTTCCAGCCTTTGACGGAGATCCTCCTGCTCTGGTGGGGAAAACCGTGGTGGCTGGTGCTGTAGTGGTGGCTGAGTAGGTCCACCCATTTGTGGGTCTTCATATAGTGGCGGGTAGTGGCTGCCACTAGAGTGTTGAGGGGTGCTGAAATGAAACTCCCCTCATCGTGCTGACATCCGTGCGCCAGTCCTCCTACGTCTTGGTGGTTCTGGAGGTGCTAGATGAACTGGCGGCGGTGGAGGCGGTGGCGTGACTGCCACGAAACGTGGATCCCCAGAGGGATCCTGCTGCTGCTGGTGAGGCGATGAATGGTGAGATGGCGTATAGTACCACTCACACTGGTTGAACCGTGCCTGGTGACTATCCGGACCTTGGTAGGGTGATCCGTGAAAAGATGAACCATCAGAGATCTCAAAAGGATGGTTCGGGGTTCCGGTTGCAGTCTCGACGGGATCCGTATCCTCGTCCATGTCCATCGCTTGATCACCGGAAAAATGATCCTCCGGTCCTAGTGGGTTAAAGCCCCCTTGTTCTGGTAGGTAGTCTGCCGGGTTAAACTGGCCCTGAAAGACAGGAGTAGGGTCGCCAAAGGAATTGTGCGATAAGGATCGCTGTAGGGGTTTGTATGAAGGTTGCGGGTTGTTGGGCTCATTCTCGGACTGAGGCCCATAGGAGTGATGATATGGAGGCGTTGAGCTTTGCGACGTAGATCGTCTGGCAGGCTCCTCATAAACCCTCCAAGGTTCTCGCAGATCGGCACTCCTTGTAGAAGAAGGAGTTCGCCGGTGCGAAGGTCCGGCCTCGTGGTCGTTGGGGCGCTCATTGGCCATTTTCCTCGTTCTCCTCGCCTGAATCTTGGCGGCATTGATAAACCTGTCAATATAACAAAGGTAACAACAAGGAGAAATAAAGGACAAAGTTAAAAAATAAAAACATTTTGGATTATTCCTAAGTTCTTTGTCTAGACTCGAAGATTTAGGAATGTGCAATTGTGCCATTGAGATTAAACACAAAAGGCTAGTGTTTAATTCACTCAATGTTGGCTCTGATACCAACCTGTCACACCCCAGATTTCCACGTATTACCGGTGGGCCCGGTAGGGGAGTATCGTGACGTGGTTGGTAACATATTAGTCAAACAACACAATATTTAAATGCACAGCGGAAGCAAAGTATAGATTCATTTCAACCAAACGATATTGTAATATTAAGTATCACAAATAGTTGAATATAAATCCACAGGTAGATCAAAATAAAAGGAAACAATGTTCAACAGTCTATGACATCCAAGCTTGCGAGACTTATTGTGGATGCTAGGAGAGAAGCCAGCCTATTACACGTAGTACCTGCACTTAACCTTTTTGAGAAAATACGTCAGTTTACACTGGTAAATACAATTAACCGACTCATTTTGAAAAGAGTTTAAGAAAATAAATTTAAGGCACAAGGCACAAATAATATTTTATAACTTGGGATAATTATTTGAATATAATACTTGTAAAGGATTTACATGTTTCTTATGCATTCAGTAGCCCGGTTCGAGCCGGGTTAAAGATCAATAGACACACCACATTATTTAAATGAGACACCGACGGGCGTACGCCTACGCCCCGTGCTTAGGTCGTGGCCATTTCGTAAAATGATGCCAGGGATATCCGGGACATGGTCATTAACCCCCCAAAGGCTTTAAGCAAACAAAACAATTTAAACGAGACATCTCAATACTTTAACCATCATACAATTAAAGATTCAATGTCCGACCAAGCGGTATTTTATATACCGTACCCCAAGCCCGTATAGGGAAAATAAGTTAAAAGTATTTACCTGAGCAAGTATAAATCACAATCAGCGAGTGCAAGTATCTTTTACCGGGTCTCCTATTCTGGAACGAAGGTTTATAATAACCTATTAGAATCCTAACGGGTCTTTGATTAAGTCTAAACTTAGACCGGTTAGTTTTAAAGGAATACACGGTTCGAACGCATGATTAAGCGAAGACCGGAATAGAATGTGATTTAGACCCAAAAAGTTTGAAGACTTGTTTAATATGGGTAAACTAAACACATTCTGGATTTTGAGATAAAACCGATAAGGTTTGACCCGTTTCGGCTAATTTATGTAAACTAGTTACATAAACCGAACCGAACGCGCACGAAGCGTAACGGGTAACCATAAGAGTCCTAAACAGGTTTCCTAAGTTAACATGCCTTAAATATGTTGTGATATCAGTAGGATACCTTCCATTATGCCAAAAACGAGTTTAACCTATAATTAAGCCCCGTAGGGGTATTTTGGTCATTTTAAAGATTATAAAAGGGATTAATTTAGCTTCTGTGATTCGGGTCTGAATTAATCAGTAAAATGACTTATCTTAACAGGTCATATCAGTTGGTGTTAAGTCCTTTGTGACAAAAAGGTTTTAAACCCTTACTATGCGCTTAATACGTTTATAAAGTCGTTTTAAGCGATTTACGGGTTAAAATAGGAATCTAAGTTTCCAGGTCAGTTCATAAGGTTCAAAACACTACATTTATTATTTAAAATCAGTAGCAATTGGATTGGTGTCAAAAGGACTTGTAAAACTCATTTTATGGTCGAAAAGGGTATATTCGGTATTTACCGAATCAAGGCACTAATCCTAGCTTATGATCAGTTTAAAAATAATTAAAAATCTTCAATAATCCCAAAATATTATATTACATCAGTGGGTAAAAGGTTTGGTGTCAAAAATTGGGTTTAGATAGGTTTTATGCTAATGACGCCGTTTAATTACTAAGAAGCGTTCTAATTACGTCATTAAGCATAACTCCTAATCCAGACCTCCAACTGATGTGAAAATTTACGGACATGCATATTAATCAGTAGCAAAGATTTTTGTTCTTTCACATTTCCAAAAATCTCGTTTTATGGTCATAAGGGCATTATGGTCAATATTTAAGCAATTAACGGAAACGTCGGACAATTAAGGATTCAAGTGGTATAAACGCATAGGGTTATACAATCATGTAACTAGGTCCTAATGGAACTTTAAGGCATGTCTAAACCTATCCAAATCGGGTCAGAACTGAAGTCAAAGCAAAAGTCAAAGTTTTGCGACTTTCGGTTCCGAATCGGTTCTAAACAGAAAGTTGTCGAATCAAACAAGCTTAGACAAGTTCTTATACTTATTACCAAGTCATATGAATGATAAAATAGGTTACACGCCTTTTACATTGTTAATCATGCGTTAAATCGAAGATTACATTTCTGTTGACTTTTTCTAAGCATCTTTGACTCGACAAAAGACCTAGTTAGGATGGGAATCAGTGGGTGCCCTTTTAAGGGTTTAAAGCCCACATAATTACCAACTTATAACTACCTTAAGTTTGACTAATCGTTGGACCATTAGCGATTAATCAATAAGTCAACCGTTAATTACGACGGTTTGACTTCTAGGCTATAAACTAAGCAAAAATTAATTAGAGAAGTTTAGGCATACTTACAAGTGTCTAATGGATGATTAGAAAGGCTTGGGGTCTGCTCATGTGCTCCTCAATTGATCAGAAGTGAATGCAAGAATGTTTGCAAACTTGGAGGCCTTATATAGTGATTGTAATCACCTTAGATTGTTGCCATGCAAGTCTAGCAAGGTTCCCATATCACCAACAAGTGTCCTAAGGGCTAAAAACCATCCTAGGCAGCCCATGGTATGCATTACAAGACTTTGGAGTCGGTTACAAGCTGAACATGCAGCTGTCTGTTATGTTCTGCATCTGTAAGTCTGTCGCGGCCCGCGTAAAGGTCTTCATGATCTTACGCGGCCCGCTTGGGACCCCGGCTCAGGTTTTGAAGTTTTCATTTATTGCATGTTTAGTCCCCATTTATTGCATGTTTAGTCCCCGGTCCTCCTAAACGTCGCTTTCACTTCATTTCTTGCATTCTAAACCTTTAATACTGACATATAGGGGCTTTAAGACTTATACCCACTTTGTGAAGCCCTTGGTCACTTTGTGTTTACCCGAAAAGTCCTAAATTTCCATGTTGTCGCTTTTAACCCCTCCCACACGAATTTTATCATAACTTTCTCATACGATAACGAAACTTGGTGAAATTTTTATCACACATTCTAGTGAGCATAATCAACCGTTACAAAGCTTCGGGTTTGTCAAAAGGTCACTCAGAGGTATAACTTAAACATGTTGACACATTTAACCCCTGTAGTTTGTAATCTCTCACTTTTTTTCATATTTAGCTTCGTATGATCCATGATTTATCCGTTTGAAGGTACGAGCATCATGTAGGGTTAATGTAATGTATATTTATTCACTGTTGACATTTAGAACCCGTGTATTCACATACTTTCCAGGTTTGTCAACTTTAGTCCTTCAAGAACATTCTTACACACGTTCAAACTTATGACACGTGTCAACACATTATAAGACGTGAATTTTCGAGGTGTTACAGGTACAATGTCTTTATGCGCACACAAACAAACGGGTTCGTTCCATATTATTATTATTATTATTATTATAACAAAAAGAAAAATTAAAGCAACTTTACACCTGCTTCCCTTAAGGAATCAATGACTGCTCATCCCTAGTTAAAATTATGCTATCAAGTATTCTATGATCTAATTCCCAGCTGAGAGAAAAAGTTGTAGCCTTGCTTAAAGAACTAACCAAACCTAAGAAGAAGGTATGTTATGCATAACTGTTAATCACCATTGATCCAGCTATAAATTCAAGCTATTTTTTTTTCTAAAATAAAAGTATTTTCCATAAATGGTTGAGAGTTCCAAATTAGCAAATTACAAACAAGTGGCAGGTAAACGGGCAACAAGCTGCGCCGCAACCCCCTTTTGAATTGCAAAACCAATCCTACTAAAGATGAAACGACCCTTAAAGGTTGAGAGATTACTATTCACAACCTGTTGGACCCTGTTTAGAAATTCCACAGCCTCTGGGGCTAGGGAACCAAATGTATCAAAAGCGAATGGGATAAACACATGTTGATTCTCTAAACAAGCCTTCTCGTGTTTAGCAACTTTGCTTGATTCCGCTTTCAACGCAGCTTGGCCAGCAGCAAACCCATTATCCCTGAGCCCAACAAGAGGGGACACTCCTGTAAGGTCCACACAAGCGTGTTTTCCCCTGGCCCACCCAAACACAAGAATATCAAGAGTAGACCTCCCATCGAGCGGATCCATCAGAAAGTTCACCGGAGCCTCCTTTTTCGACGAAATCCCCACCCGCTTTAAAACATCAAACAGAATATCCCTTACCAAATCATGTCTGTATTTAAAACCAGGCAACTCCTTACAATGCACCGCATGCTCGCCAAAAGTATCTAAACAAACCTTGCGGCAAACTGGGCAAGGCTCATCAACCGGAAACAGAGGGATCATTAGCCGGTACTTAAGAATTGTCCGGTATTCCACTGCCGACATGTGTTGGCCTAGTCCTTCAATGGGGATGACTGTCAGGAAATCCTGAGCATGAGGAGCCCGGAGACAATCGAACACGGCTTTCTGACGAGGGGATAGACTAAACTTCTCTCCCAAACTTTGGACAGTTCTACTAAAGCATTCTGGGCTTTAGGAGGGGCGGTGTCCTTATTAGAGAAACCGCCAAGATCGAAATCTGGAAGGGACATATGCATGCAATCCAACGCACACACATAATCAGAATCTAACCTGACAATACCACAGTCCCGAAGAATGTGGTCCTGCAAACTCCAAGATTGTGCCCTCGAGGCCACGAAAGCATACGTAGATACATCCTCAGCCGAACATAAACCCAAACCCCCAAAACGGGTCGGAAGGGATGCAAGCCTCCATTGAAGATCCCCAAAAAATGGACCCCTGCAAACCACAATATCCTCGATAGCTCTCCTAAGGTCTTTGTCAAAAACCGAAACAGCCTCCCCAATAAACGTGGGTTGGCACGTTCTGAGGCCGAATAACAACTTAGCAACACCCATGCAAGAGCGCAGTAAGAGGAGCTCGCATTGAGGGTCCCGCAGATGTGGAAGATAGCTCATCAGATCCACTGCACAATATGCCCTTTTCACAGCCAAGCTACTGATAAAACCCGCATCCCGACTAACAGCGCCCCCGAGGAGTTTGACACCCGACGCCGGCCCTCCAATCCCACTAGGAAACAAACCCTTTTGCGTCTTAACTCCATTGCACGATGGCCAAAAAACTTCTGTTTTCTTGACGTTAAGTTGAAGCCCCAAACAAGGCCCCTTAGTCCTGATGATTTCTAAAGCTTTAGCCACCTCTTTAGCATCTCCTATAATCGTACCATCATCCAAGTACCAAGCATGGAAGAGTAACTTGCATCTATCTCGTATCTGATGAATGAGGGGATGCAAAACTAAGGCAAAGAGAAGAGGCCCTAAGGGGTCTCCCTGCTGAACCCCGGTGGTGGACCAAATATGGTCGTCTCCGACATATAATCTAGCCGGCTGTCCATATAGAAAATCCACCCATAAAGAAATGGACGGGCATCGGGTCCGAACTTCTGACAAAAGGGCGGTTCTATCCACCAAGTTGAAAGCATTAGAGAAATCAACAGTAATCATGGCCAACGACCCATGTTGGTTTTTGTATGAGTGATTGTTCTTACTCTTCTTCTTCTTCAGTATACAAAACATATATATATATATTTCTAACAAAGCCTATATATACACTTGCAGCAGCAGCATCATTAAATTAAACACCACTATCGAATCATTGTATTGTTTTGAGAAAAGAATATATCGATTTTAAATTCACAACCTAAACAAAATATAAAAAATAAACAGAATCAAAAGCACTACTGACTGAGTAGCTATCAACAAAGCATTCTAGTACTCAATGCATACACCTGGTAAATTCCTGTTCAACTAAAAAACATCAAACGTTACCCTACGATCAATTGCAAGTTAACTTGATTTCACGACAAATTATATACCTATATTAATTTCAAACATAACTGAACAACAGTGTTTTAACGGAAACGGTATTAACGGCGTCAACAACTTTACTTCCTCACTTTGTCATCATCTAGAATCCCTCACTTTGCTTAGGGTGATACTATACACACCCCCCTATTTACTAATTATACCCCCTATAAAAACATCACATCCATCAATCCATCCATCAATCATTTCCTTTTTGTTTTTAGTCTTTTTTGTCTTTTTGTTGTCTTTTTATTATATTTTAGTGTATTTTTGTTATTATTATTATTTACTATTAGTTTTTTTTTTTGAACGGCAAATTTGGATCACTGACGGACCACTGGAGTATCATCGTGCCACCAGAGGAACCACCCGATCATATCCATCTCCACTAAGCTCACACCAATTCAGGAGGAAACCCAATAAACATGGGAAAACCCCCTTGTGGGAATCGAACCCAGGACCTATTGGTCCCAAAGTCTTATCCCACCACCAAGATGCCACTAATTATTATTATTATTATTATTATTATTATTAAAATTGAAAAAAAAACCGTGTAAAGTTGATATGCAATGATTATGTCTTATCCTCAAATTATTGGTGCATTTGAGAGAATAAATGAAAGTGGAACAAACTCAAATTATTGGTGCCTCAAATAACCGTGTAGTTGATATGCATTCGTTTCACTTACTTCTTTTTTGATGTAGGATTCACTTACTTCTTTTTTGAGGAGCTTCGGTAGTAGCCTTATGACCCTTTAAAAGAGGAGCTTCGGTAGTAGCCTTCGCTCTCTACAGTTAAAGAGATGTCTGGATTTTCAACAGATCAGGTATAGTTTTTAATTCCCATGTTTCAAGTTTCAACTTAGTTATATAATCTAGCTAGGTTAAGGGTCTTGTTTTAGTTTAAATGAATTTGTTTGGATAATATATATTTTGTAACTACTCAAGCTTGTTCACCTAATATTTTGTAACTAATATTAGTTCACTTTTAGGTGTTCAAGTCTCGTGAAGAGTTGATGGAATGGGTTAGAAACACCGGACGTAGTCTTGGTTACGCTATTGTGACTAAAAGATCGAAAGCTAAAAATGGCTACGTGTCTAAAGTTGTACTTATGTGTGATCGTGGTGGTGTGTATAAATCAGATAAAGATTCAAGTAGAGAGACCGGCACTAGAAAGATAAATTGCCCGTTTGAAATGGTAGGGAAATTTTCAGGATCGGGGTTTGCACCTGAAAAACACTGGATGATTATGCCAGAGGCAGGATTCTTGATTGCGAACAAGTTTAATGTGATCGTTCATTTTTTATCTCAAGAAAAAAGAAACAGTTCTACTTGTTTTTCGCTTTGGAGAGGCCCTCACGAGTTCCCAGAAAAAAAAATAATTACAATTGCACACGTGAATGGTAACCATTTTATAATGGTAGAATTGCAAGGAGAGTGTCCAATTGCCAGCACAAACAACCTATGAAAATTAATGAGAGAAAATGATGCAGCTGGCTGGGAGAATATATTTGAATCACGTCAAAATATGTATAAGTCTTGGATAGCACAACCTGCTACATTTGGGGGGTGTATAGATTAAACCTCGGTATGTAAATTATTAAATGATAATAATTTTGTAAAAAAGTACTTATTTTTATATAGCTTTTGTTACAGCTATAAATATAAATTGATAAATTATAACAATAAAAACTAATAATAAATAATATATCATTACTACTACTAATAATAATAAATATAATATTAATAAATATAATAATAATAATAATAACTAATTAAATAATAAACAAATACTAAATAACTAATAATTAAATAAATGAATAAAAAAAACAACAAAAAGACAAAACAGGCTAAAAACAAAAACTAAATGATTGATGGATGTGATGTTTTTGATAGGGGGGTGTAATTAGTAAATATGGGGGTGGGAATAGAATGAGCCCTTTGCTTATTCACCTAGAAATTGGAGTGAGAAAGATACACGGAAGAGAGAACTCCAGAAGTATGTAGAGATGGTAAAAGCAAGAGAGAGAAAGAGTAGAGTGATGGAAGAGGACCCCAACCATGGCCTCCGGCACGTCTCCTCACTTCGCCAAATATAATGGACGAAATTCAACAAACCCGGTCGATCCAACTCGGGCATAACCTAGAAACCGACAATAGTCACAAGCAGCACCAGGGTGAAAACCCATCAACCGAATCACGGCTTACGAGCAATCACCGGAGGGAGAAGCCCCGACGCTTCATTTACTCCCCATTTCACCGTCGACCTAAAATCTATCCGATGGCGGTGGTGAGACGTCGGTATCAACTGTTGGCACATAAACACATAAATGATAACCCAAAGCCATCTTCACTTTCATTCATTTGCTCCCCATTTCACCAGAGAACAACAAGAAATTGGAGGTGGTGTTGAGCAAGATCGGTTGAAATTAAAGGTGAGAGATGATGTATAGTTAATTAGGAGAAATTAGGTGAATTGCCCGAAAGCCGATCAAGGGTTTTAATGCACAATTTGCCCTTTTGGTAGAAATATAACATTCTAATGTGCACGTTTTTTGGTAGATATATGAAGAAAAATGTGTGAAATGCTATTACCATCTCTTCTGTTACAATTCACTCTGTAATATGTTATACATTTATTTGTGCCAATACTAAATTTTATAGATAAGTCCATTCTTTATTTTAGTAACTGTCATAATAATTACAACAAATATTACAATGAAAAGGATGCAAAGAAGGATATGATTGGGTGGTTCTGCTCGTGGCACGATGATACTCCAGTGGTGCGTCAGTGATCCAAATTTGCCGTTCAAAAAAAAAATATTACCAAAAAGGATGCCCAAAAAAACTGAGTTGCGATTCCGTTATTTTAGTAAAACAATGTCACATGCTTTTATTTTTATTTAGGTTATTCATCAAAAGCGGACATGTCAAGTATAATGATATTTTTTATATACCGTGGCGAGCCTCACTGATAACATTTGAACAACATCGTTACTGGTATCTATATCAATATTTGTTTTTATAGATTTCTTGACGTGTCTACTTGTGTCTTGACGAACCAAACCAATTTTGATCGAATAACAACGATATCAATACTATCTTAACTGGTACCGTTAGCAATGTCATTTTTATAGTTATT
Source organism: Helianthus tuberosus (assembly GCA_030545235.1). NCBI lineage: Eukaryota > Viridiplantae > Streptophyta > Magnoliopsida > Asterales > Asteraceae > Helianthus > Helianthus tuberosus. Next base: position 10,280,194 of record CM060368.1, on the reverse strand, counting down.
ACGTCAGATACTTAGTCGATACCGATTCGGTTCGCAATGGTGCCAGTACAATACAAACACTCGATATAGTAACAACGTTTCGACGTAAACTTTTTTTCGGAAATGAGTTAGGTGCTTATTTTATGTACACTTCTATGTTTTGAAGTTTAATCATATTCTACTTTTTGTCTTTTTTATTAACCAGATTACTTTTCTATCCTAACCTTTGATAAAGTTATCATATAGCCCATAAACTTTAATAAAGTTGATATATATTCGACTTCGTCTATGTTTTACGTCACGTGAGTCATTTGGTGTTAGAAATTCGTGTTTTGTTACGCGTTTTCCTGATTTTTGTCGTCGTTCGGTTAGCACGGGTTTACGGCCCCTACCACGGTTTTACGCTCCCCGCCCTCAACGCGGGGGGCTTAACACTATTTAACCCTAAAATCATCAGTTTCCTGACAAACTTACCCTAAAATCACGACAAATAATTGATATTTACCTCAAATTACGCAGTACAAATCTTCAGATGAGATGATTTGAATTCGAACTTCTTTAAGTTATGAGTTTTGATAATCGAATTGAATCTAACTTTGGAAACCCGTTTGTTTTTTTAGGGTACCCACCGTGTAATTTTATTCATCATTCCATTTATCTTTTATTTATTTAATATACCCATTTCAACCCACTTAAGTATTAATGTTAACCCAAAGCAAAGCAGCCCATCACTTCTTTTTTAAAGTCCAAATTCAAACTATTGGGTCAAAATTGGCAATGTGTAAGGTCAATTTAGAAAGGTTATACACTACCAAAATATGTTGACTTGTTGACCAAATTCTTTGTCTACACTGTACAAATGTATATGTTGACACTTTACCAAGTTTGAGCTAAACCAGTTCGTCCTCTCGCAACCCGGCCCGATTTGCACTACCAAATCGGTTCTAACCGGACCCAAACCGGCAATTTGTATGCTGGTTCCCCCTCTCGTCACCCAAACCGGTTTCAACCCAACCCACAAAAAAAGTTTAAATACCGGTTTTTGGAAAAAAAAAAAAAAAAACCCAGTTTGTACACCTCTATTTCCTCCTAAGCAGAACATCTGACAACAGCAGAATAAAATGAAGTTTTTTTGGTCTTTATCTTCATACAAATGTTACATTGTACTGTACATAAACACACCACCACCACCTCCACTATGATACAATCACCACCTTCTTTCCAGACATATATTGACAACTATAATTACATGCAAAGAATATGAAAACATTATAATATCTTTGTTACTTACGATCACGACACCCAGGGAACAATGCGCAACCATAAAAAGTGAATCCGGTAATTCAGAGTGCAGATACAGCAAAGCATGTGCAGGTTAATCGACAGAAGCAATGCAATGATAACAAACAGTTTATATCCATAAAATTAATAGTAAAAAAAACCTTGTTATCAAGCTGACATACACTCTGTACATAGCAAACTCAAACCAGCACTAAAACAAAGAGAATAGAAAACAGTTGATATCCATACAATTAGTAGAACATCACTTGACTATAACAAATGCAAGTATGTGAGACTGTAAGTTATGAAATCAGTGAATAGATATTGTCCAATCAATGAGACATGTAAATAAAATTCGGTACAGATTTCTTATCTTCTACACTTTAAAGGTACAATCTTCATTTCTCTTCATCAGCAATCAATTTTCAACTACATAAAAAACCAGGACCTTCCATCACTTTATTTGGCACAAGCTTACCTATCAAATTAAGCATGCTATGATAACATTCCTAAAGATTTTGAATAATCAAGGGTTGATTGCTAATACAGTGCTGCCTTTAGAAAAGAAAAACTATGATCTAACTATGATATCCACATTGTTGATATATATAAGAGTAAAGTGCCATTTTGGTCCCTGTGGTTTGGACAGTTTTGCCAGTATAGTCCAAAGGTTTCATTTATAGCCTGTGGGTCCAAAAACTTTTCACCATTGCCATTTTGGTCCAACTAACTTAACCCCATCCAAGAACTCCGTTAAGTCAGGTAAAATTTTGTCCTTTTCTTTTATTTATAATGGTTCATTTATTAAACCCTCTCCTTTTAACCCATTATCTTCAACCTATGTCACCATGGACTCCTCTTAGAAGACCTTATGTGATGAATATAACATTTTTACTATATACAGTTGAATGTGTGTGTCTCAAACATAGCAATCTATGAATATGTTTGTATATATGTATCTAAACAAAACAAACGATATGAACAAACATAATTACCTGCAAAAAATCAATTCCATAACTGATATTAATTTCATTAGAAGGGAATGTTGCTACAACAGAATCTCCTTTTGACACATGAACAGGTTGAGTAAGATAGGGTGCTACTTTGTCATAATCTATTTTCATGTTTCAGCAAAATTAATTGAGGCACGAATTAAAAGTGAACGGAAATCGAAGTACCTTCCTGTTCCGGCTAACTCCGGCCAGATTCTCACCTTTGATAGATCGCCGGAGTGAAGTGTCTGCCCTGTCTCGCCGGAGTGAAGTGTCCGCTGATTGTCTGCTGCTGCTTACCGGTATGCGATTATCAAGTACTGTACGCGATATATGTGATAGGTTATTAGAGAGAGAGAGAGAGAGAAAGGGGTTGGAGAGAGAGAGTGAGAGGTATGGATCTCCATGAAATCAGAGCGGAGGATTTGCAAGCATTTTGGCGCGTGGGATTGTCATTTGAGCATGAAACGGAACATAGAGTTGCTTGCTTTCTGTTTATTCAAAATAGGTTGAAGAAAATGGGTTAAAATGGGAGGGTTTAATAAATGAATTATTATAAATGATAGAAAAAGACAAAATTGTACCTGACTTTACGGAGTTCATGGATGGGGTTAAGTTAGTTGGACCAAAATGGCAATGGTGAAAAGTTTTTGGACCCACAGGCTATAAATGAAACCTTTGGACTAATGGACTATACTGGCAAAACTGCTCAAACCACAGGGACCAAAATGACACTTTACTCTATATATAAAAATGGAACCGGCATATAAAGCCGATAAAAAAGTGAAGCATCATGTCTCACGAAGCAAAAAGTAAAACACAAAGAAGATATTACCATCTGAATCGTCTACAATATCAATTGTGAAACTTGACAAGGAAATTAACTTTGGTCTGGAGTTGATTGCTAATACAGGGCTCATTTCAGAAAAGAAAAACAATGACAGACACGGAGTAGATGTTAAACTCGAACTACCACATCAAGTCGATAAAATGTGAAATATCATGTCTCAAGAAGCAAAAGATAAAACACAAAGAACAAGTTACAGCTGGTATTCATGAAACAAGCAAAACATCACTAAACTACAACAAAAACAAATGCGTAATCGTTGTGAATTCATTATATTGAAAATGTCTAATGAACAAACACATGAAGACCACATGTCATCCCACAATTACTATTTCAGATTCACTCTCAGTCGCATAAGCTAGGATCGTCCATTAATTCTTTTGGCACAAGCTTACCGAACAACTTTAACATACTCCTATCTAGTGAACCAGCTGCGATCTGATCTATTAATAATGATAAAGTTGACACATCAAGTGTGTAACCTCTATCATCCATTTCCTGTAAAAGCATCACCACATCATCATAGTGCTGGTTCTTTAGATATCCTTGGAGAAGAACACGGTAAGTAACATCATTTGGCGGGCAGCCACTCTCATCCATTTCAAGAAACAACAACTTGGCTTCCCCCAATAGACCTTCCTGACAAAATCCACTTATCATCACAGTGTATGTACGAACATTAGGTTGCAAGCCTTTATCAATTAGACCTTGGAAAAGAACCCTCGCAATATCCACTTTCCCATATTTCCTTGCACCATCAATGAGGATATTGTACACAACAATATCAGAATAAAGTTTTGAATCACCCAACAAATGAAACAAAGAGAGAGCCTCTTCTGCTTGACGGTTGTTGCAAAGGCCCTCTAAGATTACTCGATACGTGCATTGGTCTGGAATTAGGCCTTGTGCATGCATCTCATCGAAGAGTTTGTGTGCATCTACACAACGCCCAACCTGAAACAATCCTTGTAACATGGTGTTGTAAGTAACCACATTGGGTTTTAAACCTTGTCTGGTCATTTGACGAAACATTTGCATTGCCTCTTCTATATTCCGATTCTTGCAATACCCATTCAATAAACTATTGTAAGTAACAACATCAGGAACGAGGCCTCTAAGTGTAATGGAATCAAAAATCTCCCTTGCTTTGATCATTTCACCTCGCAGACAGTAACCATCAATAAGTGAGTTGTATGTCACTAAATCTGGAGCCTTACCTCTCTCAACCATGATGTTGATAACAGCCTCAGCTTCTTCTACTTTTCCTTCCTTGCAAAATGCATCAGCTAATACATTAAAGGTTTGCACATCCGGAGAAATGTTCTCATCCTCCATTTCTTTTAGCAGCTTTGAGGCCTCATCCCAACGACCTAATTTACAAAGACCACAAATTAAAGAGTTGTAGGTGATGACGTTTGGCAGAATACCTTTGTCAGATACCATTTCTTTAAAGAGCTTGAAAGCGTCATCTATCATTTTATCCTTGAAAAGACTATCAATGATGGTGTTATATGTAAAAATATCAGGCTTGCAGTTTGTTTGTTCCATTAGCCTGAGCAAAGCAACTGCTGTAACGTTATTACCGAACTTGCAAAGCCCTTTAATCATTGTGTTGTAAGTAACTACATCAGGTTCACAAAGTTTTTGTTTAATAAGCTTCTTGAATAGATTCTCTGCTTCAAGAATCTTATCTTCAAGGACGAGTCCGTCTAAGAGTGCATTAAATATGAAGACATTGGGTGGAATAGCTCGCCTAAAGCAGCTTCCTAGGACTGCGAAACCGTCTTTGGTGCGATACAACTGACAACAACACTTGATTGCAATGCTCATAGAATATTCATTAACAGGGACACCAAGAGAACACATTTGGTTGAAAAGGTGAAGAGAAGAGGGAAAATGTTTCATTTTAGTAACAGCATTCAACAACTGAGTGAATTTGACAACAGATGGCAAAGGGCGTCTCTGTGACATTTCATCGAACAGGTTGAGTGCATCATTCAAGTTGGTAATTTTATGAATCACAGAAGAAACATGCGAGTGAGTACCGTATTGTAAACCTAACTGGAAAGGGGGGGAGTTGGTAATAGAATTACCTCTGAATTTAATGAAAACATGAAGAACAGAACTTGTGCGATTCATCATCGTCAAATGTTTGAGGTTCTAGCCCAACGTTTAAATAAATTAACACCACCAACGTTAGAATCGTTTTCAACTACCCCATTTCCGAAACTTTTTAACCCCGCGTTTCGGCAAGGTCGTAAGCCTACGCTACGTAGTAAGTGAACAAGGACCAATATAAAATTTTTAAAAAATTAGAGGAAAAATAACAACTTTAAAACTTAGCGGAAGTGAAAAAAATTTTTAAGTAAAGAGTAAATTACAGCTGGTGTCCTTTAAGTTTGCATCAAATTACAACCGATGTCCTTTAACTAAAAAATTTCAGGCTCTGTCATTTATTTTACCGGTTTTTAACATGTTATGTCATTTAGCCTAACCTAGTTAAGTTTTTCTGGTTAAGTCTTACTATGTGCCTCTCATATGAGGGCAAAATGGTCTTTTCATCTCAATTTTATATTGAAAAACGAAATAAATAAATCTCTTTAATCCCCTCTATTTTTTTTCAGTCGATTGCTCCTTTTTACAGTTAATCCAAACAAAAATATAATGCATGGTTTGGAACTGGATTATAAAATCAAAGTAAAGTATTTAAATAATGAGTAGTCTTATCTCTTCGTTACCTGTTGACAATGGAACAATATTTTGGAATTTATCTTTGTTTTCTTATAAAACAATCAAAAGAACTGACCATTAGAATGGTCGGCTCATATGCAAACAACTTCTTATGAAAACTACGATGGGATTAATAGATAAAGCTACGATAATGTTGGAAGCTTACCATAAATTTCATCGATGTCGTTTTGTTCTAATGCTTGTCGTATGTAGAAGGCATCCATTACAAGGTTTGATTTAGGGATGAGCTCGGTACCGGCCGGTACCGAACCGGTACCGGTACCGAAAATCCTCAAAAGTGGGTACCGGTACCGAATATACCCGGTTCGGTACCGGTACGGTACCGGTATTTGTGGGTAAAAACCGGTACCGAAAATGTCAAAAGTCGGTACCGAATCGGTACCGAAAGGGTACCCGGTTCGGTAAATTCGGTACCGGTACCGGTACCGGGTCCATTTTGCTCATCCCTAGTTTGATTCACGTTCCTTTTTTCTGTAGGGTTTTTTATCGAAGTTTTGAGAGAGCTAATAGCGATGGTTTTTTGAGATGAATATGAACAATGAGATGTTATGAGATGCAAGGGGGAAATCGAAATTCATGTTAAATTGAGATGAAAAGACCATGTTGCCCTCATGTGAGAGGCACATAGTAAGACTTCACCAAAAAAGAGTTAAATGCTTGGTTGGTCCATGTGGTTTGCAAAAATTTCACACTTGGACCTAGTGGTTTACTAATTACACGCGTGGTCCCAAAGGTTGTCAAAAATGAACTCGGTTGGTCCCCTGACCTAACCTCTGTTAAATTTCTCAGTTAACTATGTGTGAAATGACTATATTACCCTTAGAACAATAAAAAAAAAAGACATACCCATCATCTTCTTCTCCACCCTTTCTTCTCAAATCAACCTGCAACACCCCTACCCAATCCCCCATTTCTATTTCCCGCACACCATATGACAATCACCACCTCCTCACCTCCGGCTCAAACCTGCCACGACCACTTCGAATCCAACCACTTCCATTCCAGTCGTGGTCTATCTTTAACGGATCACCCTCAAGAAGTCGAGCATCTGCTGGGATGATCTCTCCTAGTTTAATACTGATTATATCACCTGGAACAAGAATTGATGCTTCTTCCTCATTCCATTTTCCATCGCGAAGCACCTAATATTTCATTTATTGACATTGTTAATTTAATATATAGAACATATTACAGTCAATCACAAATGCCAAACACCAAGGAAATGTTAATACCTTCGCTTTGGGTGCGAGGTGTGCCATGAGAGCTGCTGCTGCATTACCAGCATTGTTCTCCCTATAAAGCTTATTGTTGAATTTATTACAAGCAGCGTGATAATCCCAACAAAATCTTGCCAGTCAGGGTGTTTACCCTGCACAATAGGTTTGAGCCGGAGGTGAGGAGGTGGTGATTGTCATATGGTGTGTGGGAAATAGAAATGGGGGATTGGGTGGGGGTGTTGCAGGTTGATTTGAGAAGAAAGGGCGGAGAAGAAGATGATTGTCTTTTTTTTTATTGTTTTAAGGGTAATATAGTCATTTTACACATAGTTAACTGAGAAATTTAACAGAGGTTAGGTCAGGGGACCAACCGAGTTCATTTTTGACAACTTTTGGGACCACGCGTGTAATTAGCAAACCACTAGGACCAAGTATGAAATTTTTGCAAACCATAGGGACCAACCAAGCATTTAACTAACCAAAAAATTTTAACTATGTTAGGGCTAAAGGACATAACATGCTAAAAACCGGTAACATAAAGAACAGAGCCTGTAATTTCTTTAGTTAAAGGACACCGGTTGTAATTTGATATAAACGTAAAAGACACCGGTTGTTATTTACTCTTAAGTAAAAGAAAAACATGTTAAAAACCGGTAACATAAAGAACAGAGCCTGTAATTTCGTTAGTTAAAGGACACCGGTTGTAATTTGATACAAACGTAAAAGACACCGGTTGTTACTTTCTCTTAAGTAAAAGAAAAACAAAGTTTGGTGGTCAAAATAAAAGACACCAAAGCTACAATGGTGGACCCCCGCCTTTTACCTATCTCTACGTGTAACCATAGAACCTTGTATGGCATTTTTGTAATTAACTTTCAAAACATGGGTTTTTTGTCTACTTTTCCTAAGAATCTACCTTAAATGTTATATATACTAATGTTAACCGATAAAAATCTTAGGCGTTATGCGGTAAGAATTCTGTTAGTATTGATTTGTTTCATTGAGGTATCGCTACAATACTGTTACTCGGTAACCGAAAATAAATATCTAATAAAATAAAGTCATGCAATACCTTAAAAGGATATCACCATGTGCTTTACATCGATCGAAACTATAAAACGAAGATAGATAACGATTGCGATAACACCGATCTGGTTACCAAAAGAAGAAACATAAAAAGATATATGGTAATTTGAGCCGGCTCAGTTCAACGCTAAGTGGCAATAATTTGATTGGTCGGCTTTGTTTTGGCTTGTTTCGACAATAACACTCCCTATATAAATGTTTCAAGTCTTGAATACTTATGTGTATTGTCTGATGCTTGGACTCGAAGAATTTCTCAAGCGGTGGCAGTCTAATTTACGATTGTTTATTAGAATTGTTAATCTACTTTTTTTATATATTAAAAAATTGATTCGGGATATTTGAAATTTATAGTAAATAAAATTAAGGAAAAAAAAACCCAAAACGTGTATTATATCCAAAAGGTTACGCCAAACATATATGAACAACTAGAAACACAAGAAGACCAAATGGAATGGAATGGAATTTGGTAGAGCTTTCCTGCTTTCTACATTTTGTAAGTTATTATCTTCATTTCTCATCCTACAATTACCCAGTCGCACAAGCTAGGATCGTCCATTAATTCTTTTGGCACAAGCTTACCGAACAACTTAAGCATACTTCTATCTAGTAAACCAGCTGCGATATGATCTATTAACCACGATAAAGTCGAAGCATCAAGTGAGTAACCTCTACCATCCATTTCCTGTAAAAGCATCTCTACATCATCATAGTGCTTGTTCTTTAAACATCCTTGGAGAAAAACACGGTAAGTAACATTATTTGGTGGGCAGCCACTCTCTTCCATTTTAAGAAACAACAACTTTGCTTCCCCCAATAGACCTTCGCGACAAAAACCACCAATCATCACATTATATGTCCTGACATTAGGTTTCAAACCTTTAACGCTTAGGCCATGGAAAAGATTCCTTGCAATATGAAATTTCCCACATTTTCCTGCCCCATCAATGAGGATAGTGTACACAACAATATCAGATGTAAGCCTGCTATCACCCACCAAATGAAACAAAGAGAGAGCCTCTTCTACTTGACGGTTGTTGCAAAGACCCTCTAAAACTATTCGATACGTGTTTTGGTCTGGAATTTGTCCTTGTGCATGCATCTCACCGAAGAGTTCGCGTGCAGCTACACAACACCCAACCTGAAACAATCCTTGTAACATGGTGTTGTAAGTGACTACATTGGGTTTTAAACCTTTTCCAGCCATTTCACGAAACATTTGCATAGCCTCTTCTATATTCCGATTCTTACAATACCCGTTCAATAAACTACTGTAAGTGACAACATCAGGACCCAAACCTCTAGGTCTCAGTGAATCAAAAATCTCCCTTGCTTTGATCATTTCCCCTCGCAGACAGTAGCCATCAATAAGTGAGCTATATGTCACTATGTCTGGAGCCTCACCTCTCTCAATCATGATGTTGATAAGAGCCTCAGCCTCTTTTACTTTACCTTCCTTGCAAAATGCATCAACTAATGCAGTAAAGGTCTGCACATTTGGATAAATCTTCTCATCCTCCATTTCTTTTAGCAGCTTTGAGGCCTCATCCCAACGACCTATGTTACAAAGGCCACGAATTAAAGAGGTGTAGGTGATGACATCTGGTAAAATTCTTTTGTCATATACCATCTCATTTAAGAGCTTGAAAGCATCATCAATCAGTTTATCCTTGCAAAGACTATCAATGATGGTGTTATATGTAACAATATCAGGCTTGCAATTTTTTTGCTCCATCAGCCTGAGCAAAGCAAGTGCTGTAACATTATTACCGAACTTGCAAAGGCCTTTAATCATTGTGTTGTACATAACAACATTAGGTTCACAAAGTTTTTGCTTGACGAGCTTCTTGAATAACATCTCTGCTTCAAGAATCTTATCTTCAAGGACGAGTCCATCTAAGAGTGCACTATATATAAACTCATTTGGTGCAATAGATCGTCTAAAGCAACAACCTAGGACTGCGAAACCATCTTTGGTGCGATACAACTGGCAACAACACTTGATGGCAATGCTCATAGAAAATTCATTAAGAGGGACACCAAGGGAACACATTTGGTTGAAAAGATGAAGGGAAGAAGAAAAATGTTTCATTTTGGTAACAAGATGCAACAACTGAGTGAATTTGACAACAGATGGCAAAGGGCGTGTGTGTGACATTTCATCGAACAGGTTGAGTGCATCATTCAAGTTGGTAATTTTATGAAACATGGATCGATTTGTGGAGTGAAGAAGGAAGGATTTGGTGATAAAATTAGCTTTGAATTTGATAAGAAGAGAATTTGTGAGATTCATGATGGTCGTAACATCGATCTCTCCTGCAGGGAAATGGAGTTGATGCTTCAACCTAACTATGAAATGTTAGAATTTTGAAAGCATGTTCCATCTGTATTTATATTTAGGGCATGTTTGGCTAAGCTTATTATAGTTTAAAAGAACTTTTGGAAAAAGACTTTTGGGAAAAAGACTTTTTGAAAAGGAGTTTTTAAAAAAGTATTTGGATTAGCTTATTGATGTAAAATGACTAAAATGGGCATTCTTTTAGATATAAGGGGGTAAAGAATGGGTATATTTGTAATTTGTAGTTTGAAAAGTTAAAAGCTGGCCAAGAAGTCACAATATTGTGACTTCTTGAAACCTCCTTTTTCTTCTTTGCAAAAAGTCATTTCTAAAAGGACTTTTGACTTAGACAAACACAAAAACAACTTATTGGCTTTTTGATAAGTCAATAAGCCAATAAGTTATTTTGAAAAGCTTAGCCAAACATGCCCTTAAGTATTATAAAAATTTTAAGTTTATTTTGTGCATTTAATTTACTGATGACAAAGAAAAACCGAGCCCGACGTGTATACTCGAAACCCGAAACATCCGGGCAAGGTATACCCGAAACCCGATTGATATGGGACCGGGTGTGAGATTAGAAAAAAAATCACGGGTATGGAACGGATATGGGATCACACGTTTTGTTTTTATGTTTTCTGGTTGCATGTGTCAATAGTGTTACCGTGAAAGAGAGTTGTGATGCATAAATACCTCTTTCGTATTTATGAATACCAAGGGTATTATAGTCTTTTTATCATGACTTCACTGTGTCAGTGTGGTATGGACTAAAACTGTTAGAATTAGCAAACTAATGGACAATAGATGCAATTATTAAATTATCGAGCTGAGAGTGTTAAAATCATCAAACCACAGATGAAAATTATAGTTTACACTAAATATTAGAATGATAATTTTATAAAAACTCAACGAATAACCTCCTCGCCTAAAACTCGTTGCTCTTCGCTCGATTATCTCTCTCCATCTCTCATTTGGTCTCTCTCTCTATCTCCTTCAATTCGTTTGTTCCGAATAGGTGTTGCCGGCGAAGAAGAAGAAGAAGAAAAAGGGTGTTGGGGAAGGGTGATGAAGTTTGAGAAGTCGAGAGTAAATGGGTTGGCTAGGCTTGTTTTTCTGTTTTATTTTCAAGTGAGTCTAACTATTAAAATTTGTTTTGCTTTTTTTTAATGTTATGGTATTTTGGTCGATAAAAGTTTTAACAAAAAAAAACGTAATGTCTATCTACGCGACTACGCCATGAACCATCCATATAATTAATTCTTGATTTTATTTAAATATTTAGAGTAAATTACTGTTTTGGCCCATGTGGTTTAGCCAGTATAACCATTTCAGCCCAAAAATTAATCTTTTAACATGTTAGACCCCGAGGTTGCATTTTATAACGGTTTTGACCCCTGACACTAATTTTGTTATTTTTTTGCAGTGAAGTGTAAGGGTAATTAAGTAATTATATACCTTAGGGGTTGTTTTTGATAATTACAAAGTTCTTTTAATATTTAAGAGATTATTAATGCAATTACTCAAGTTTTTTTTTTATTATTTCGTTATTTTAACGATTATTATTTAACAAAATATGTTTTATATATACAATTAATATGTATTTTTGTTAAGCGTTTGTTTTTTATAAACGTCGTTTTTTAAATAATTGGTTTTTAACCTTTTTTTTAAATCGTGTATCGTTTGTAAAATTATTCATTTTTAAACTGTTTGTTTATTAAAATCGTTCTTTTTAAAGTTGTTTGTCTTTTAAAGTTTTTTTTAATGATTCATTTTATACTTTTCTTTTTAAAATCATTTTTTAACTTTTTTAAACAACTTGTTATTTTAAGTCGTTAATTTTTGAAAGCGTTTCTTTTTAAACCTTTCCTTTTAGAACCGTTTTTGAAATCGTTCATTTTTTAAACTTTGTATTCAGTTTACTTATTGCCGTTAGAGAAAAAAAACTTCAGAAAACAAAGGATTTCAAAAATCAAAGGAATTTAAAAGCGATCTATTTTAAACGAACTAGTGGTTTAAAAAACGAAGATTAAAAAAAATTACGTTTATAAAAAACAAAACCTTAAAAAATAAGTTAACAAGTGTAAGGAACTAAAAACGCATGAATTTAATAAATGAAAGGTTAAAAAATAACGAATTTTTAATAAACAAACGGTCCAAAGAAAAGGAATATTTGAAAAAGAAATAAATCATTCTAAAAAAAGTTTGAAAAATGAACGATCTTTTGCAAACTTTTATTAGGGTGTTTCTTTCTTTTCAAATCTTACATTTCTTTTGTTTTTTATACACGTCGTTTTGTAAAATTTAAAAAATGAAAGACCTACAAAAGTGAGTAGTTTAGAATGTTTAAAAATAAATGATTTTAAAAAGAATGGTAAAAAATAAAGTGTTTAAAAAAAATTAAAAGACAAACGACTTTAAAACGAACAATTTTAAAAAACAAATGGTTTAAAAAGGAACAATTTTAAAAACGATAGAGGGTTTAAACAAAATGTAAAATAACAAATTATTTTTTAAAACAACTTTTATAAAAAAAAGGGTTAATGAAAATACATATTTATTATTATATTTAAAACATATTTTGTTAAATAGTAATCGTGAAAATAGCAAAATAATAAAAAAAAACTTGAGTAATTGCATTAATAATCTCTTAAATATTAAAAGAACTTTTTAATTATCAAAAACATCCCCTAAGGTATATAATGACCTAAGTACCCTTATACTTAACTACAAAAAAGTAACAAAGTTAGTGTCAGGGGCCAAAACCATTATAAAATGTAACCTCGGGGTCTGAAATGTTAAAATATTCCTTTTTGGGCTGAAATGGTTAAACTAGCTGACCACAGGGGCCAAAACAGTAATTTACTCGAAGATTTACTTACTTATAATAAAGGTTGTGCTCCTTACCTTCCTTTGTTTTTATTGAATGTACCCCATGCCTAATCACATACTAGTAAAATTACCCACGGTTGCGGCGGTATCGATACGATACCAGCACCCGGTATAACAACCGAAAGAGAAAAACATAAAAATAAAGTCGAAAGGAAAGTTTATTGAAGTTTAGGAGTTGTTTGATACCCTGTAAAAATTCTAAAGAGAAAAACATCAAAATAAAGTCGAGAGAAAAGTTTATTGAGTTTTGATAACTTTATTAAAGTTTAGAGTCTAAAAAGTAAACTACAGGGGATGAAAGTGTAAAAGGTGTGGATACTATTCATCAATCCACACCTTTTAATATAGGAATATTGGATTTTAAAAATCTCAACTATTCATCATTGGCCGCCAACAGTCCTAACTTTAAAAATAACCACTGACAGTCCTAACTTTTAACATATTGGCCTCCAATGAACCCTGACTAACAGAACCCTAACACCGTTAGTCGCCGGAAAAACGTTTTATCGCCGAAAAACTCATTTTTGGTCGGAAAACTCAACATTTTCGTCCCGAAGCTCTTTGTAACCTTATCATGGACCTTTGGGAACCTTTTTCTAGTAAAAGCCTCAATTATTCAAGTCGCCGGAAAACTCCTTTTTCGCCGGAAAACTAAACTTTTTGGCCAGAAAACTCAACATTTTCGTCCCAACCCTCTTTGTAACCTTAGATCGGGCCTTTAGAAATCTTTTTCTGGGCAAAAACGCTTTTCCGGCGACCGGAGACTAACGGCGTTAGAATTCTGTTAGTCAGGGTCTATTGGTGGCCAATATGTCAATAGTTGGGACTGCCAGTCGTAATTTTTGAAGTTGGGATTGTTGGCGGCCAACGACGAATAGTTCAGATTATTAAAATCCAATATATACAAGCAATATTGATATGGCAGCAATATGATCGGTTTCCTTCGTGTTACACTGCGTGACTTTGGTCGTTATCGGCTCGACTCATCGGAAAACCAAAAAGCAAATATCGATATCGGTTCTGTACCAGTTAGAAAAAGAAAAATAGGTTTTTTTCTCACCGCGTTATGTGGTGAGAGTTTGATCATTTTATCCCGTACTACGCGGCGTGACTTTGGTCGTTTTTGGCTCTACTAATCCAAAACGAATATCAATACAGGTTCCGATAATACCAATGAAAAAAAAACAAAAAATATCATTAAAAGTTTAAACCCTAAAAGATAAAAAAAAAAATACTATTAATAGAGGTTGTCTAATTATATATTATATATTAAATAAATAAATAAATATGAATTACAAGGATGTAACATCCATGAAATTATGGAAACAACATTGTACTAAAATAGATGCAATTATGTAAACATAAAATAGATGAGGCTACATGGTACGTGGATGATCCTTTCTTGGAGGATGATCCGCTACCTAGGCGCCACATCACCATCTTTGTGAGGATGGCCCATCCCACAAAATTAGTGGAAATGAGAGGATGATTCTACCCCACCACTTTATTATTATTATTTTTTTATCTTCCACTTTTTTTTAACATTTAACAAATAAATTAAGAAAATATTTTCATTAATATTAAAAAACAATACATAAACTTAAAAAAAAACATAAACTTAAAAAAAAATCCTAATAAATTAAAAAAACATAAACTTAAAAAAAATCAACCACTTTGATGCTTCTTCATGATGTCGTTTGGTAGTTTTATCAAAGTCGAACGTTTCGGCTCGGGATAACTATCAACATCCATCGTTAATATTTCTCACTCCTTGAGCCGAACCTTATCATCGGACAATCGAATCTTTTCTCCCGCCACCTGTAACTTTTCTCCTGCCACGCGTGCCTTTTCTTCGATGGCCCGCTCCTTCGCCCTCGCCTTTTGGGCCGTGACCTCGGTGTACGTTTTAAATTGGGTCATAAACTCGTCCATCTTCGGGTCGACCTTTTGCTTTTCTTTCTCCTTTGCCCGCTCCTTCTTTGATTTGTCCCGGCCCGGGGGACGTTCCGCTTCTTTTACGGCGTATTCTTCTTCGTCGAACTCGGCGTCATCGTTTAAGTTTATGTGACATCTCGCGTCCGATCCGCCGACGCTATAACTGCCGGATTCCGATGTCCTTTGGCGCTTCGTCATCTCCACCTCGTTCGGAATCGGCGCCCATTTTGGGTGTGTTCGCATAATTTCCCACGCCCGAACGTGTCCAAACGTGGTACCATTGTTCGACTTGTAAAGATCCAACGCCTTTTTGAGCACATCATCGTCGCTCATCCCGCTACGACGCCCACTTCCACATACTTTATTATATTCTTCGCAAAACCTATTGACGAACCCGCTCATTTTTCGCCACTTAGATGACACCGAGTCGACATCTCGATACGGGCCTTGGTCCATTAGCTCAAGGAACTTCGCCAAAACCGCCTTCCAAAACCCTCACCCGTTTGATTATTACCTATAAAATATGTTACAAAAAAAATAAAAAACTAATACTACAAAATATAAACTTAAAAAAAAAGTTATTTTTACGAACCTTTTATCGGGTGTGTCGACGTGCCTACGTAAGCCTTCGCTAAGGCTTCTTCCTCGAGTTGCGTCCACGGTTTCGCCTTTGCTTTGGACGGTTGCTCACCCACAACTTGCTTGCCTTTTCTTCGTTTGCCTTTTTGCTGTTGGGTCTCGGGAACAACTTCGACATCCTCGTCGGGTTCGGATCGGGTGGGTTGCATCGGGTTCGGTTCGGGTTGAAAGGGTTGCACGGGTTGGATATTAAAAGCACCCCGCATCATCAATTGTTGTATGGCTTGACTTTGTTGCGGTTGAGCAAAAACGTTCGGTGAGTTTTGGAATGCGGCAAAGGCGTTTGAGGAATATTGAGAGAATTGGTTCGGTTCTATCGTCGGATAGTATCCCGGAACCGAGAAAACATTCGGGATGTTCGGTTGGGTCGGGTTGTTGGGGTTGTTTGGGTTGTTGGGGACGTTCGGGTTGTTGAAGGGATCCATGGTAGAATATAATTTTATAAAAGGGGAAGATGTTTAAAAAAATGAGAGAGAGAGAGATGAGTTGTGATAGATGAAAAGTGAGAAAAATGGGGGTTTTATATAGTTTTAGGAGGGATTTTGGTAAAAAATTTGAATTTGACCGTTGCTTTATTTTTTGTCCTTTATGCTCCGTCTCAAACGTCTAGTTGCCGACGTTGAGGACGAGGATTGGGGGGGGGGGGGGCGGGGCGGCACGGTATGTGCCTCGTCGCCGGACCTGGACGCACCGGGGACTAACCCCATACCGTCCAGCCTGATACCCATTGAACAAACACATGAAGACCAAATAAAATTCGGTACAGATTTCCTATCTTCTACACTTTGAAGGTGCAATCTACATTTCTCTTCATCAGCAATCAATTTTCAACTTCCCTCCCAGACTACATAAAAAACTGGGACCTTCCATCACTTTATTTGGCACAAGCTTACCTATCAAATTAAGCATGCTATGATAACATTCCTAAAGATTCTGAATAATTAAGGGTTGATTGCTAATACAGTGCTGATTTTAGAAAGAAAAAAAAAACTATGATCTAGCTATGATATCCACATTGTTGATATATATTTAAAAATGGAACCGGCATATAAAGTCGATAAAAAGGTGAAACATCCTGTCAATTGTGAAACTTGACAAGGAAATTAACTTCGGTCTGGAGTTGACTGCTGATACAGGGCTGATTTCAGAAAAGAAAAACAATGACAGACACGGTATAGATGTTAAACTCGAACTACCATATCAAGTCGATAAAACGTGAAATATAATGTCTCAAGAAGCAAAAGATAAAACACAGAACATGTTACAGCTGATATTCATGAAACGAGCAAAACATCATTAAACTACAACAAAAACAAATGTGTAATCATTGTGAATTCGTTACATTGAAAATGTCTAATGACCAAACACATGAAGATCATATGTCATCCCACAATTACTATTTCAGTTTCACTCCCAGTCGCACAAGCTAGGATCGTCCATTAATTCTTTTGGCACAAGCTTACCTAACAGCTTAAGCATACTTCTATCTAGTAAACCAGTTGCGATATGATCTATAAATAACGATAAAGTCGAAGCATCAAGTGAGTAACCTCTATCAACCATTTCCTGTAAAAGCATCACCACATCATCACAGTGCTGGTTCTTTAGACATCCTTGGAGAAGAACACGGTAAGTAACATTATCTGGCGGGCAGCCACTCTCGTCCATTTTAAGAAACAACAACTTGGCTTCCCCCAAGAGACCTTCCTGACAAAAACCACTTATCATCACAGTGTATGTACGAACATTAGGTTGCAAGCCTTTATCAATTAGACCTTGGAAAAGAACCCTCGCAATATCCACTTTCCCACATTTTCCTGCCCCATCAATGAGGATAGTGTACACAACAATATCAGAATTAAGTCTGCTATCACCTATCAAATGAAACAAAGAGAGAGCATCTTCTACTTGCTGATTGCTGCAAAGGCCCTCTAAAACTATTCGATAGTTGCATTCGTTTGGATTTTGGCCTTGTGCATACATCTCATCAAAGAGTTTGCGTGCATCTACACAACGCCCAACCCGAAACAATCCTTGTAACATGGTGCTGTAAGTGACCACATTGGGTTTTAAACCTTGTCCGGTCATTTGACGAAACATTTGCATAGCCTCTTCTATATTCCGATTCATGCAATACCCATTCAATAAACTACTGTAAGTAACAACATCAGGAACGAGACCTCTAAGTGTCATTGAATCAAAAATCTCCCTTGCTTTGATCATTTCACCTCGAAGACAGTAACCATCAATAAGTGAAGTGTACGTCACTATGTTTGGAACCTCACCTCTCTCAATCATGATGTTGATAACAGCCTCAGCTTCTTCTACTTTACCTTCCTTGCAAAATGCATCAACTAATGCAGTAAAGGTTTGCACATTTGGAGAAATGTTCTCATCCTCCATTTGTTTTAGCATCTTTGAGGCCTCATCCCAACGACCAAACTTACAAAGACCACAAATTAAAGAGTTGTAGGTGATGACGTTTGGTAGAATACCTTTGTCTGATACCATTTCTTTTAAGAGCTTCAAAGCATCATCAATCATTTTATCCTTGCAAAGACTATCAATGATGGTGCTATATGTAACAATATCAGGCTTGCAGTTTTTTTGCTCCATCAGCCTGAGCAAAGCAAGTGCTGTAA
Source organism: Helianthus tuberosus (assembly GCA_030545235.1). NCBI lineage: Eukaryota > Viridiplantae > Streptophyta > Magnoliopsida > Asterales > Asteraceae > Helianthus > Helianthus tuberosus. Next base: position 10,261,601 of record CM060368.1, on the reverse strand, counting down.
CGTTATTACCGAACTTGCAAAGGCCTTTAATCATTGTGCTGTACATAACCACATCAGGTTCACAAAGTTTTTGCTTGACGAGCTTCTTGAATAACATCTCTGCTTCAAGAATCTTATCTTCAAGGACGAGTCCATCTAAGAGTGCACTATATATAAACTCATTCGGTGCAATAGCTCGCCTAAAGCAACAGCCTAGGACTGCAAAACCGTCTTTGGTGCGATTCAACTGACAGCAACACTTGATTGCAATGCTCATAGAATATTCATTAACAGGGACACCAAGGGAACACATTTGGTTGAAAAGATGAAGAGAAGAAGAAAAATGTGTCATTTTAGTAACAGCATTCAACAACTGAGTGAACTTAACAACAGATGGCAAAGGGCGTGTGTGTGACATTTCATCGAACAGGTTGAGTGCATCATTCAAGTTGGTAATTTTATGAAACATAGATCGATTTGAGGAAACATCGGAATGCAAGTGGAAAGAAGAGAAAGGGGTTTCGGAATGAAGATGGAAGGAGGAGTTGGTGGTAAAATTACCTCTAAATTTGATGAAAGCTATGCGATTCATCATCTTCGGCGGAGTAGAAGCAGCCTTCAACCTAGCTATGAAATTTCCATTTCTACAAAACTCAAAAATTTCCAAAAGTGGGTACCGATACCGAATATACCTGGTATGGTACGGTTCGGTACTGGTACGGCACAGGTAGTTGAGGGTAACAACCGGTGAATACCGGTGCCGAACCGGTACCGAAAATACACCGGTTTGGTAAATTTGGGATCGGTACCGGTACCCGTACCCGATACCATTTACTCATCTCTTAATGATGTTCCTATTCATTCCATTCTAATTTTAATATATAGGTAATATGTTTTGTAAGTTTTAATCACATCTTTAAACTTTAAAAAAATTGTGTTGGTTAATTATTCCAATTGCCGGCATAGTACAAGTAACTAAACGAAGTGGGCCAACACCGATTAAACAACGTCAGTATCAGTATAAATATTCGTTTCTATTGTTTTTGATTGATATAAAACATGCCTCCATATCAAATTTTTGTTTCTCTTTCGGTTTTTATAGCGAGTGTTGGTATCATAACGAACCGAACCGATACCAATCAAATTCCTACCGCATAGATTTAGGGTATGTTTGGTGCGAGGTAATAGAATGGATGAGGGAATAGGAGGGACGGGGGAATGGAATGGGCGAGGTAATGGAATAGACAACCGAATAAAATGAATAATTCCATCCATTGTGATGTTTGGTTACTCATTTGTGAATATAATGAAATATTACTTTGTACAATTTGATTGGCTTAGAAAGGTTATACGCTTGCAAAGTATGTTGACTTGATTGGCTTAGAAAGGTTATACGCTTGCAAAGTATGTTGACTTGTTGACCAAATTCCTTACCTACACTGAACAAATGTGCATGTTGACACTTTACCCAGTTTGAGGCAAACCAGTTCGTCCTCTCGTAACCTGGCCCAATTTACACTACCAAATCGGTTTCAACCAGACCCAAACTGCCAATTTGTTCGTATCAGTACCTTTAATTTACATGTGTTTGGTTATCAATACATGGAACATTCGGCTTGCTACAATATTATCAAACCGTTAGTAAAATATCAAAAGTTAACCTTTAGGAAGTGACTAGATTTTAGAAATATCTGCATTTTTTATAGCACCGGGAAGCACATCATTGTTGGGTTTGCAACATAAGCATGACTGGGTTCAACTGATTCTGCATCATCTCCTTTCTGGCTAATATTGCTTCTAAATTCTCATCATTCATGTATCTTTTCAGACATCTTGCTTATGAATGATGACTGGCGAAGCTTGAGATTTCCGATCGGGGGTGGAAGTCACCGGACCTAAAAATTTCTATTAAACCAGGGGGTCGAAAACGGATATACCCAAAAATTTCTATATGAAAACCACATACTCTCCACTACTGAGCGAAAAGTTCGGGGGGTCGGCCGCCCCCTCCCGCCACTTCAAAGCTTCGCCAATGATGATGAGAATTCAGAAGCAATGTTAGCCAGCAGCACAAAGATAATGGCTAATATTGTATTTAACTCAAACTAGCAAATAAAATTGATAAACTGTGAAATAACATGCCTCAAGACAATGATATTGCAGGAAACTTTCATCAACAAGCAAAATATCACAAAACTACAACAAACACAGATGTGAATTCATTAAATGCAGAATGTCTGATGACCAAACACATGAAAACCACATGTCAAGCAACCAAACACATGAACACCAAATAGAATTAAGCAGAGATTCCCACTTTCCACATTTTGCAAGTTATAGTCTCCATTTCTTATCCCACATATACTATTTCAGTTTCTCTCCCAGGTGCACAACCTAGGATGGTCCATTAATTCTTTTGAGACAAGCTTACCTAACAACTTAAGCATACTTCTATCTAAAGAACCAGCTGCTATCTGATCTATAAATAATGATAAAGTCGAAGCATCAAGTGAGTAACCTCTTCCATCCATTTCCTTTAAAAGCATCTTTACATCATCAAAGTGCTTGTTCTTTAGACATCCTTGGAGAAAAACACGGTAAGTAACATTATCTGGGGGGCATCCACTCTCGTCCATTTTAAGAAACAATAACTTTGCTTCCCCCAACTGACCTTCCCGACAAAAACCACTGATCATCACGTTATATGTACGAACATTAAGTTGCAAGCCTTTGTCAATTAGACCTTGGAAAAGAACCCTCGCAATATCCACTTTCCCACATTTTCCTGCACCATCAATGAGGATATTGTACACAACAGTATCAGAATTAAGCTTGCTATCACCCATCAAATGAAACAAAGAGAGAGCCTCTTCTACTTGACGATTGTTGCAAAGGCCCTCTAAAACTATTCGATAAGTGCATTGGTCTGGGATTTGGCCTTGTGTATGCATCTCATCAAGGAGTTTGCGTGCATCTACACAACGCCCAACCTGAAAGAATCCTTGTAACATGGTGCTGTAAGTGACTACATTGGGTTTTAAACCTTTTCCAGTCATTTCGTGAAACATTTTCATAGCCTTTTCTATATTCTGATTCTTGCAATACCCATTTAATAAACTACTGTAAGCGACAACATCAGGGACGAGACCTCTAAGCGTCAGTGAATCAAAAAGTTTTTTTGCTTTGATCATTTCACCTCGCAGACAGTAACCATCAATAAGTGAACTGTACGTCACTATGTTTGGAACCTCACCTCTCTCAATCATGATGTTGATAACAGCCTCAGCTTCTTCTACTTTACCTTCCTTGCAAAAAGCATCAACTAATACATTAAAGGTTTGCACATTTGGAGAAATCTTTTCATCCTCCATTTCTTTTAGCAGCTTTGAGGCCTCATCCCAACGACCAAACTTACAAAGACCACAAATTAAAGAGGTGTACGTAATGACATTTGGTAAAATTCCTTTTTCAAATACCATTTCCTTAAAGAGCTTGAAAGCATCATCAATCAGTTTATCTTTGCAAAGACTATCAATGATGGTGCTATATGAAACAATACTAGGCTGACAATTTTTTTGTTCCATTAGCCTGAGCAAAGCAACTGCTGTAACGTTATTACCGAACTTGCAAAGGCCTTTAATCATTGTGCTGTACGTAACAACATCAGGTTCACAAAGTTTTTGTTTGATGAGCTTCTTGAATAACATCTCTGCTTCAAGAATCCTATCTTCAAGAACGAGTCCGTCTAAGAGGGCATTAAATATGAAGACATCGGGTGCAATAGCACGCCTAAAGCAACAGCCTAGGAGTGCAAAACCGTCTTTGGTGCGATTCAACTGACAACAACTCTTGATTGCAATGCTGATGGAGTATTTATCAAGTTGGACACCAAGGGAACACATTTGGTTGAAAAGATGAAGAGAGGTAGAAAAATGTTTGATTTTAGTAACAGCGGTCAACAACTGATTAAACTGAACAACAGATGGAAGAGGGCGTCTCTGTGACATTTCATCGAACAGGTTGAGTGCATGATTCAAGTTGGTGATTTTATGAAGCACGGATCGATTTGTGGAGAAATTAGAGTGAAGAAGGAAGGGTGTGGTGATAAAATTACCTCTGAATTTGATAACAAGAGAATTTGTGAGATTCATGATCCGTCGATTCATCGGTGTCTCCTGCAGGTAAACGGAGTTGATGCTTCAACCTAAAATTAGAATTTTGAAAGCATGTTCTATCTGTATTTAAGTATTAAAAATTTAAAGTTAATTTTGTGCATTTAAGTTACTCATGACAAAAAAACCCGAGTCCGACGGGTATACTTAAAACCCAAAACATCCGGGTATGGGACCGGGTATGAGATTGTAAAAAAAGAATTCATAGGTGTGGAACGGATATGAGATCACACTTTTTTTTATGTTTTCTGGTTGCATGTGTCAATGGTGTTACCATGAAAAGAGAGTTGTGATGCATAAATACCTCTTTCGTATTTATTAATACCAAGGGTATTATAGTTTTCTTTATCATGACTTAAAAATCCAGGCCCGGCTAAAACTCCTCGCCTAAAAATCGACGCATAACCTCCTCGCCTAAAACTCGTTGCCTTTGGCTCGATTATCTCTCTCCACCTCTCACTTGGTCTCTCTCTCTCTCCTTCCATTCGTCTATTCCGAATAGGTGTTTCCGACGGAGATGTGTGGTGAGGAGGAGGAGGGGGAAGGAGAAGGGTGTTGGGGGGAGGGTGATGAAGTTTGAGAAGTCGACACTAAATGAGTTGGTTAGGCTTGTTTTTTTTTTTGTTTTTTTTTCAAGTGAATCCAACTATTAAAATTTGTTTGCTTTTTATTTTTATTTTTAGTAGTATGGTATTTTGGTCGATAAAAGTTTTAACAAAAAAAAACGTAATGTCTATCTACACGACTACGCCATGAACCATCCATGTAATTAACTCTTGATTTTATTTAAAGATTTACTTACTTATAATAAAGGTTGTGCTCCCTACCTCCCTTTGTTTTGTTTTTTGTTTTTTTTTTTTTTTTGAGAAAAAAGCCCGTATAGTCCCTGTGGTTTGCCCATTTTTCACCTTTAGTCCCTAACTTTCTAAAATTACAGCTATAGTCCTCAACTTTTGCAATTTCATTACCGGATAGTCCCTGGCGCGGATGAGGTTAGTTTTTGGTGTTAAGTGGATGTGAAATTACTAAAAAATCCTTGTATCATGGTGCTGTAAGTGACTACATTGGGTTTTAAACCTTTTACAGTCATTTCATGAAACATTTGCATAGCCTTTTCTATATTCTGATTTTTACAATACCCGTTCAACAAACTATTATAAGTAAAACATCAGGAACGAGACCTCTAAGTTTCAATGAATCAAGAATTGCCCTTGCTTTGATCATTTCACCTCGCAGACAGTAACCATCAATAAGTGAGTTGTATGTCACTAAATCTCGAGCCCTACCTCTCTCAACCATGATGTTGATAACAGCCTCAGCTTCTTCTACTTTACCTTCCTTGCAAAATGCATCAGCGGGTCTGTTTGGTATGGGGTAATGGAATGGACGAGGGAATGGAATGGACGACGTAATGGAATGGACAAGGGAATGCAATAGATCATTACCATTCCATGTCTCGTTTGGTTACCATGTGGGAATGGAATGAATTATTATCGTGTATTGTTTGGTAGGCAAGAAAATTAAGGAATAAATTCAATGGTGAGTGGTGGTGGTCGGTGGTAGTGATTGTAGGGGGTGGTAGCGATCGGTGGTGGTGGCGGCGACGATGATGGGTGGCGGTGACTGGGGGTGGCAGCGGCGGCCGTCGATGGTGATTGGTAGCGGCAGTGGTTGGTGGTGGCGGCGACGGTGGTAGTGGTTGGTAGCGGCAAGCGATGTTGGCGACCATGGTGGTTGTTGGCGGCGATGGTTGGTGATGGTGGTGGTGGTTGTTGGCGGCGGTGGTGGCGGGTGGGTGGTGGCGGCGATAGGCATTGGTGGTGGTGGTAATGGTAGTGAGTGGTGGCGAAGGTGGTAGGTTGTGGTGTTGTTAATGAAGGGTGCAAGAGAGGATGGAATGAAAAAAAAACATAGGGGGTGGATGGAATGATTTTGAGGGAATGGAATGCCTTATGGAATGGGTGATTCCATTCCCTTGACCAACCAAACACCATTTTCTTCATTCCCTCGTAATAACCCATTCCATTCCGCCTCCCATTCCTGCATAACAAACACTAAAGGTGAACATTATACCCATTTAAGTTTTAGACTAAAATGACAAAAGTGATCAAACCTTAGGAACATTTTGGCAATTTACACATCTTTTTTCTTGTTTCTCATTTATTACTTTTATCTAAAAAAAATGGTGAACATTATACCTAATGAAAAGCATTAAAAAAATTATTCCTTTATTTTTTTTTCCATTTTTTAAATGCTAATATTAGTATAATTTTACTTTTAAATTACACTAAATAAATCATAATTTACTTTTTTTAGGTTGAGGTGTTTTGGTTGAATCACCACGAAAAAAACGTTCTCGGGTCGCAAAAAAAAAACAATAAAAAAAGACTCACATTCTTGAACGGCTTTATCTAGTGCTCAATCTTCGGTTGTAACCTAGGCACGCCACGTAGTACCATCAAATACAATATTTTTAATCTTTTAAAAGAAGAAAATGCTAAAGGAACGGCGAAGGGTAAAGAAATTGAAGCACCGCAGGAAATCGTGGTGGCCGTTATTAAGGAACTCGCGGAGCCAAAGATTAAAAAAAAATTGAGGACTTGAGGATTAAAGAAATTGAGGCGGTCAAAAGATAACGTTTGTGACGGATATTAAAAACTTGTGCTACAACTTAACTACAGATCCTTTGGTTTCATTTTGCTAATCCATCCATATATATTGAAAATATATCAACAACGTATGTTATCAAGGTACGACTTGTTTATAAACATCAAAACAAAAGTTCAAATAGAGAGCTGGAAACTTCTGAATTCAAAAATTCAGAAGAAAAAAAAATTGGAATTATTATACATCTCTTATTCATTCATGAGATAATCCGAGGTTTCAAGGAATGCTCACCTATTGAATTAAAAAAATCACTCTGTTGAAGTATGATCAAGCTATGATATCCACATTGTTACATAAAAATGGAACTAGCATATATAATTGATAAACTGTGAAACATCATGTATCAAGAAACAAAAACAAAAACTAAAACATAAAGAAGATCTTGCTGCTAGCTTTCATATATTAGCAAAATATCATTAAAATACAACAAACACAAATGCCTAAGCGTTGTGAATTCATTAAATGGACAATGTCTAGAGACCAAACACATGAAATCAAATGTGAACCAAACACATGAACACCAAATCGAATTTGGTAGAGATTTCCAGCTTTCCACATTTTGCAATTTATAATCTTCATCTTTCATCCCACAATTACTATTTAAGTTTCAGTCCCAGTCGCACAAGCTAGGATCGTCCATTAATTCTTTTGGCACAAGCTTACCTAACAGCTTAAGCATACTTCTATCTAGTAAACCAGCTGCGATATGATCTATAAATAACGATAAAGTCGAAGCATCAAGTGAGTAACCTCTATGATCCATTTCCTGTAAAAGCATCTCTACATCATCATAGTGCTTGTTCTTTAAACATCCTAGGACAAAAACACGGTAAGTAACATTGTTTGGTAGGTAGCCACTCTCTTCCATTTTACGAAACAACAACTTTGCTTCCCCCAATAGACCTTCGCGACAAAAACCACCAATCATCACATTATATGTCCTGACATCAGGTTTCAAACCTTTAACGCTTAGGCCATGGAAAAGATTCCTTGCAATGTGAAATTTCCCAAATTTTCCTGCCCCATCAATGAGGATAGTGTACACAACAATATCAGAATTAAGCTTGCTATCACCCATTAACTGGAACAAAGAGAGCGCATCTGCTACTAGATGGTTGTTGCAAAGACCGTCTAAAATTATTCGATAAGTGCATTGGTCTGGAATTAGGCCTTGTGCATGCATCTCATTGAAGAGTTTGCGTGCATCTACACAACGCCCAACCTGAAACAATCCTTGTAACATGGTGCTGTAAGTGACCACATTGGGTTTTAAACCTTGTCCGGTCATTTGACGAAACATTTGCATAGCCTCTTCTATATTCCGATTCTTGCAATACCCATTCAATAAACTACTGTAAGTAACAACATCAGGAACAAGACCTCTAAGTGTCATTGAATCAAAAATTGTTTTTGCTTTGATCATTTCACCTCGAAGACAGTAACCATCAATAAGTGAACTGTACGTCACTATGTTTGGAACCTCACCTCTCTCAATCATGATGTTGATAACAGCCTCAGCTTCTTCTACTTTACCTTCCTTGCAAAATGCATCAACTAATGCAGTAAAGGTTTGCACATTTGGAGAAATGTTCTCATCCTCCATTTGTTTTAGCATCTTTGAGGCCTCATCCCAACGACCAAACTTACAAAGACCACAAATTAAAGAGTTGTAGGTGATGACGTTTGGTAGAATACCTTTGTCTGATACCATTTCTTTTAAGAGCTTCAAAGCATCATCCATCATTTTATCCTTGCAAAGACTATCAATGATGGTGCTATATGTAACAATATCAGGCTTGCAGTTTTTTTGCTCCATCAGCCTGAGCAAAGCAAGTGCTGTAACGTTATTACCGAACTTGCAAAGGCCTTTAATCATTGTGCTGTACATAACCACATTAGGTTCACAAAGTTTTTGCTTGATGAGCTTCTTGAATAACATCTCTGCTTCAAGAATCCTATCTTCAAGGACGAGTCCGTCTAAGAGTGCACTAAATATGTAGTCATCAGGTGCAATAGCTCGCCTAAAGCAACACCCTAGGACTGCAAACCCGTCTTTGGTGCGATACAACTGGCAACAACACTTGATTGCAATGCTCATAGAATATTCATTAACAGGAAGGCCAAGAGAACACATTTGGTTGAAAAGATGAAGAGAGGTAGAAAAATGTTTCATTTTAGTAACAGCGGTCAACAACTGATTAAAGTGAACAACAGATGGAAGAGGGCGTGTGTGTGACATTTCATCGAACAGGTTGAGTGCATGATTCAAGTTGGTGATTTTATGAAGCATGGATCGATTTGTGGAGAAATGAGAGTGAAGAAGGAAGGGTGTGGTGATAAAATTAGGTCTGAATTTGATAAGAAGAGAATTTGTGAGATTCATGATCGTCGATTCGTTCAGTGTGGAAACGGAGTTGATGCTTCAAGCTCAACCTAACTATCAAATGGTGGAAAGCATGTCCTTATTTTTGTTGTATTTGTATTTCTTAAAAATCAAAATGGAGTCAATATCTTTTTTGAGTAACCTACTAAATGGTTCATGAGATTTCGTTTTGAAGGTTAGGATATAATAGGAAGTTTATTTGGCTAAAAAGGTTAGGAAATGATCTTGACCATCCATTTAGTTAATCAAGGGCTGATGGAAATTGAAGGAAATAAAAGAGGCGCGTGAGTTTGTTTAGGGGCATTCTAGTCAATCCAAGGCAATAGTTTATCTCTCCTCCAATTTCCCCCATTTTTTAAACGTTAATAACTCTTTCAAACGACATTATTTTTTTTTATAAAAATTGCACAAAAAAAACGAACGTTTTTTTATCTTTAAAACGAGTATACTATTGCTATATTTTCGATTTTTTTTTGAAAACCCAGTTGCGTTAAACGCAATGGAAAAAACTCAATTGCGTAAAACGCAATGAAAAAAAAAACCTAAAAATGACATTTTTCTAAAACGCAATGCACCAAAAACACAAAGAAATGTCTTATTTGTAAAACGCAATGGCCAGAAAACACAAAGAAATGTCTTATTTCTAAAACGTAATAGCCTAAAAACACAAAAGAAAGTGTACTTTCTAAAACACAATGGACTGAAAACACATAAAAATGTGTTTTACCTAAAACGCAATGCACAAAAAACACAAAGAAATGTCTTATTCCTAAAACGCAATGGCTATAAAACACTTAAAATGTCTGTTTCCTAAAACGCAATGGACTGAAAACACATAAAAAAGTGTTATACCTAAAATGCAATTCACCAAAAACACAAAGAAATGTCTTATTCCTAAAACGCAATGGCCAGAAAACACTTAAAATGTCTGTTTCCTAAAACGCAATGGACTGAAAACACATAAAAAAGTGTTATACCTAAAACGTAATTCACCAAAAACACAAAGAAGTGTCTCATTTATAAAACGCAATGGCCAGAAAACACTTAAAATGTCTCATTCTAAAACGCAATTGCCTAAAAAACAAAAGAAAGCGTTCTCTGTAAAACGCAATGGACTGAAAACACATAAAAATGTGTTTTACCTAAAACGCAATAACTAAAAACACTTCAAAAATGTGTTTTTTAAAACGCAATGGCCAGAAAACACATAAAAATGTCTTAGTTCTAAAACGCAATGGCCTAAAAACACCAAAGAAAGTGTTCTCTCTAAAACGCATTGAACCAGGACAATAGTTTTGTCAGTGCTATGAATTGTCTGAACCAATGCAGTTTACGAATGCAGTTTTCCAGAGCTAATTTACAGAAAATTAAATTTTCTGATGCATTTTTATTAAAGCAATTTACAGAAAATTATTTTTTTCTCTAAAACGCATTGAACCAGGACAATAGTTGTCTGTGAATTGTCTGAACCAGGAATGCAGCTCAACCCCAGCCAGGGGCTCTGCCCCTTGGACCCCGCCAGGGGCTGCCACCCCTGGGACCCTGCTACCAGGGGCTGCCGCCCCCGGACCCCCGCCAAGATCGTAAAACGCAATGACTAAATCAAAAACCCAGATTGTGAAAATGAAGTTAAAGAATTATTTACATGGATCGAAGCCGATTCCTTCAACGATTAGCGAAATTTGAATGATTGAAACACTTATCAACGATTGAATCAAACGGATAGAGTGATTATCTTCAAAATCACGGGAAAAAACGAGATTTTAAATGAAATTAAACTGGGTTTTCTTCAAAAAAAGCTGAAGAACACGATGATCGGGTGTTTGAATCATTGATTGATGACGAAAATCGCACTATAATGTAGTGATTATTGAGATAGTAAGTGAAGAAAAGGTTGAAGATAGTAGGTTTTGAAAATGGTGGGTTTTGAAGTTACTGGGGAGAGAAGAAGGAAGAAGAAATGATTGGATTGACTAAAATACCCTTTCTCTTTATTTTAAATTTTGCGACATGTCATAATCCTATTGCTTCCTATCCTTACTAGCCAAAATAAACTTCCTATTTGATCCCCACCCTTCCTTTTGAATATGGTTCAATTTTATTTTCATTTTCATCTAAAATTAAAATTCATTCAGATATCTAGTTTTTTTTATCTTTTTTTCTCACTTTTAATAAAAGACAAAATGGTCTTTTAACGTTTTATTATAAAAAAATTATAAAAATCTGACAATTTTGCCATTCATTAAAAGCGAGGAAAAAAACAAAAAAGCTGGATGTTAACTGAAAAATCTAACCAGATTTTGCTTTCGGATTAAAATGGCAACAAAATTGAAATCAAATAAACTCAGATTCAAAAGATTTAAGTTTTTGACTAAAATGACAACAGTGATAAGACCTTAGGGACATTTTGGCAATTTACTCATCTTTTTTCTTGTTTCTCATTTATTACTTTTATCTAAAAAAAATGGTAAACATTATACCTAATGAAAAGCATAAAAAAATTATTCCTTTATTTTGTTTTTTTCCATTTTTTAAATGCTAATATTAGTATAATTTTAATTTTAAATTACACTAAATAAATCATAATTTACTTTTTTTAGGTTGAGGTGTTTTGGTTGAATCACCACGAAAAAAACGTTCTCGGGTTGCAAAAATACAATAAAAAAAGACTCACATTCTTGAACGGCTTTATCTAGTGCTCAATCTTTGGTTGTAACCTAGGCACGCCACGTAGTACCCATCAAATACAATATTTTTAATCTTTTAAAAGAAGGAAATGCTAAAGGAACGGCGAAGGGTAAAGAAATTGAAGCACCGCGGGAAATCGTTTGGTTTCATTGTGCTAATCCATATATATTGAAAATATGTCGATAACACCAGATATATCAACAACATATGGTATCAAGGTACGACTTGTTTATAAACATCAAAACAAACAGTTCAAATAGAGAGCTGGAAACTTCTGAATTCAAAAATTCAGAAAAAAAAATTGGAAGAGATAATCCGAGGTTTCAAGGAAAGCTCACCAATTGAATTCAAAAAATATCACTCTGTTGCAGAAGCCACTACTTACAGACTAGCAATCCTAGTTTGAATTATGATCAAGCTATGATATCCACATTGTTACATAAAAATGGAACTAACATATATAATTGATAAACTGTGAAACATCATGTATCAAGAAACAAAAACTAGAACATAAAGAAGATCTTGCAGCTAGCTTTCATATATTAGCAAAATATCATTAAAATACAACAAACACAAATGCCTACGCGTTGTGAATTCATTAAATGGACAATGTCTAGAGACCAAACACATGAAATCAAATGTGAACCAAACACATGAAGACCAAATCGAATTTGGTAGAGATTTCCAGCTTTCCACATTTTGCAATTTATAATCTTCATCTTTCATCCCACAATCTATTTAAGTTTCACTCCCAGTCGCACAAGCTAGGATCGCCCATTAATTCTTTTGGCACAAGCTTACCTAACAGCTTAAGCATACTTCTATCTAGTAAACCAGCTGCGATATGATCTATAAATAACGATAAAGTCGAAGCATCAAGTGAGTAACCTCTATCATCCATTTCCTGTAAAAGCATCTCTGCATCATCATAGTGCTTATTCTTTAAACATCCTTGGAGAAAAACACAGTAAGTAACATTATTTGGTAGGTAGCCACTCTCTTCCATTTTAAGAAACAACAACTTTGCTTCCCCCAATAGACCTTCGCGACAAAAACCACCAATCATCACATTATATGTCCTGACATCAGGTTGCAAGCCTTTATCTATTAATTCATGGAAAAGATTCCTTGCAATGTGAAATTTCCCACATTTTCCTGCTCCATCAATGAGGATAGTGTACACAACAATATCAGAATTAAGCTTGCTATCACCCATTAACTGGAACAAAGAGAGTGCCTCTTCTACTTGATGGTTGTTGCAAAGACCCACTAAAACTATTCGATAAGTGCATGCATCTGGAATTTGGCCTTGTGCAAACATCTCATCAAATAGTTTGCGTGCAGCTACACAATGCCCAACCTGAAAAAATCCCTGTAACATGGTGTTGTAAGTGACCACATTGGGTTTTAAACCTTGTCCGGTCATTTCACGAAACATTTGCATAGCCTCTTCTATATTCCGATTCTTACAATACCCGTTCAATAAACTATTGTAAGTGACAACAACGGGACCCAAACCTCTAGGTCTCAATGAATCAAAAATTGTTTTTGCTTTGATCATTTCACCTCGAAGACAGTAACCATCAATAAGTGAACTGTACGTCACTATGTCTGGAACCTTATCTCTCTCAACCATGATGTTGATAACAGCCTCAGCTTCTTCTACTTTACCTTCCTTGCAAAATGCATCAGCTAATACATTAAAGGTTTGCACATCCGGAGAAATGTTCTCATCCTCCATTTCTTTTAGAAGCTTTGAGGCCTCATCCCAACGACCTAATTTACAAAGACCACAAATTAAAGAGTTGTAGGTGATGACGTTTGGCAGAATACCTTTGTCAGATACCATTTCTTTAAAGAGCTTGAAAGCGTCATCTATCATTTTATCCTTGAAAAGACTATCAATGATGGTGTTATATGTAAAAATATCAGGCTTGCAGTTTGTTTGTTCCATTAGCCTGAGCAAAGCAACTGCTGTAACGTTATTACCGAACTTGCAAAGCCCTTTAATCATTGTGTTGTAAGTAACTACATCAGGTTCACAAAGTTTTTGTTTAATAAGCTTCTTGAATAGATTCTCTGCTTCAAGAATCTTATCTTCAAGGACGAGTCCGTCTAAGAGGGCATTAAATATGAAGACATTGGGTGCAATAGCTCGCCTAAAGCAGCTTCCTAGGACTGCGAAACCGTCTTTGGTGCGATACAACTGACAACAACACTTGATTGCAATGCTCATAGAATATTCATTAACAGGGAGACCAAGGGAACACATTTGGTTGAAAAGATGAAGAGAAGAGGGAAAATGTTTCATTTTAGTAACAGCATTCAACAACTGAGTGAACATAACAATAGATGGCAAAGGGCGTCTCTGTGACATTTCATCGAACAGGTTGAGTGCATCATTCAAGTTGGTAATTTTATCAATCAGAGAAGAAACATGCGAGTGAGTACCGTATTGTAAACCTAACTGGAAAGATAAGAAAGGGGAGTTGGTAATAGAATTACCTCTGAATTTAATGAAAGCATGAAGAACAGAGTTTGTTCGATTCATCATCGTCAAATGTTTGAGGTTCTAGCCTATAGATAGGGTTTAGAATTGTTTTCAACTACCCTATCTCCGAAACTTTTTAACCCTCACGCGTTGCGGCAATGTCGTAAACGTGTGCTAAGTAGTAAGTTAACAATGACCAATATAAAATTTTTAAAAAATTAAAGTAAAAGTGACAACTTTAAAACTTAGCGGAAGTGAAACAATTTTTTTTAAGTAAATAGTAAATTACAACTGGTGTCCTTTAAGTTTGCATCAATTATTTTTAAGTTTTTCTTGTTAAAATTGATATGAAAAGAACATGTTGCCCTCATGGTAAGTTAACCAAAAAATTTTAACTAGGTTATGGCCAAATGACATAACATGCTAAAAATTGGTAACATAAAGAATATAGCCTATAATTTCTTTAGTTAAAGGACACCGGTTGTAACTTGATATAAACGTAAAAGACTCCGATTGTTATTTACTCTTAAGTAAAAGAAAAACAAAGTTTGGTGGTCAAAATAAAAGACACAAAAGCTACAATAGTGGAACCCCGCCTTTTACCTATCTCTATGTGTAACCATAGAACCTTGTATGACATTTTTGTAATTAACTTTCAAAATATGGGTTTTTTGTCTACTTTTCCTAAGAATCTACCTTAAATGTTATATGTAGTAATGTTAACCGATAAAAATTTTAGGCTTTATGCGGTGAGAATTCTGTTAGTATTGGTTTGTTTCATTGAGGTATCGCTACAGTACTGTTACTCGGTAACCGAAAATAAATATCTATGAAAATAAAGTCATGCAATACCTTAAAAGGATATCACCACGTGCTTTACATTAATTGAAACTATAAAACGAAGAAACATAAAAAGATATATGATATATTTGAGCCGGCTCAGTTCAACGCTAAGTGGCAATAATTTGATTGGTCGGCTCTGTTCTGGCTTGTTTCGACAATAACACTCCCTATAGATACAAATGTTTCAAGTCTTGAATACTTATGTGTATTGTTTGATGCTTGGACTCGAAGAATTTCTCAAGTGGTGGATGTCTAATTTACGATTGTTTATTAGAATTGTTAATCTACTTTTTTATATATTAAAAAATTGCTTCGGGGTATTTGAAATTTATAGTAAATAAAATTAAGAAAAAAAAAACGCAAAACGTGTATTATCGCCAAAAGGTTACGCCAAACATATATTTTGTAAGTTAGTATCTTCATCTTTCATCCCACAATTACCATCTCAGTTTCACTCCCAGTCGCACAAGTTAGGATCGTCCATTAATTCTTTTGGCACAAGCTTACCTAACAGCTTAAGCATACTTCTATCTAGTAAACCAGCTGCGATATGATCTATAAATAACGATAAAGTCGAAGCATCAAGTGAGTAACCTCTATCAACCATTTCCTGTAAAAGCATCTCCACATCATCATAGTGCTGGTTCTTTAGATATCCTTGGAGAAGAACACGGTAAGTAACATCATTTGGCGGGCAGCCACTCTCGTCCATTTTAAGAAACAACAACTTGGCTTCCCCCAATAGACCTTCCTGACAAAAACCACTTATCATCACAGTGTATGTACGAACATTAGGTTGCAAGCCTTTATCAATTAGACCATGGAAAAGAACCCTTGCAGTATCCACTCTCCCATATTTTCCTGCACCATCAATGAGGATATTGTACACAACAATATCAGAACTAAGCTTGCTATCACCCATCAAATGAAACAAAGAGAGAGCCTCTTCTACTTGACGATTGTTGCAAAGGCCCTCTAAAACTACTCGATAAGTGCATTGGTCTGGGATTTGGCCTTGTGCGTGCATCTCATCAAGGAGTTTGTGTGCATCTACACAACGCCCAACCTGAAAGCATCCTTGTAACATGGTGCTGTAAGTGACTACATTGGGTTTTAAACCTTTTCCAGTCATTTCGTGAAACATTTTCATAGCCTTTTCTATATTCTGATTCTTGCAATACCCATTTAATAAACTATTGTAAGTGACGACATCAGAAACGAGACCTTTAAGCATCAGTGAATCAAACACTTTTTGTGCTTTGATCATTTCACCTCGCAGACAGTAACCATCAATAAGTGAGCTATATGTCACTAAGTCTGGAGCCATACCTCTCTCAACCATGATGTTGATAACAGCCTCAGCTTCTTCTACTTTACCTTCCTTGCAAAATGCATCAACTAATGCAGTAAAGGTTTTCACATTTGGAGAAATGTTCTCATCCTCCATTTCTTTTAGCAGCTTTGAGGCCTCATCCCAACGACCTAAGTTACAAAGGCCACGAATTAAAGAGGTGTAGGTAATGACATGTTACGATAAAAGAAGAAGACAAAACTTTAGAGAGGAAAAAGGCTAATTCATTTCATCGATGATCTCTAACTGTTACAAACTGACTCATATACAGACTAACGACCTAACGACTTTACAACAATAACACCTTCAACTATTACAGAATTACAACTACCCCCTCGACTTATTTCCTTATTACAACTTCCACTATTGACATAATACCCCCTTTGACTATAACAACGTAACAATACTTTCCCCATATAGAGATTCTTGACCTCAAGAATCTACAGGAAAATAAGGAAACTGCAGCATAAAGTCAGCTGAATTCATCCAAGTTGCATCATGGAGAGGGTGGTCTTGCCACTGTACCAAGAATTTAACAATAGCTCGATTGCCTTGTTTAGCTATCTTCCGATCAATGATCTTCATAGGTTGCAATTCCTGAACTGCAGCAGTGGGTAGATCATTGATTTGAGCAGGAGGCCCGGTAGGACGTTTCAATAAGGAAACGTGAAATGTATGATGAATCAATGATCCAGCAGGTAAATCCAATTTATAGGCTGCAGCTCCAATTTTCTCCAAAATTAAGAAGGGACCATAATATTTTGGAGACAATTTAGAGTATTTGTGAGTGCGAAGAGAAGTCTGCACATAAGGATGCAATTTGAGATACACCCAATCACCTGCTGTAAATGACCTTTCACTCCTGTGATTGTCAGCAAATTGTTTCATGCGGTTTCGAGCTTTATCTAATGAATCTTTGACTTTTGAGAGCATGGTGTCTCTTTCTTGTAAGAGATCTTCCACGGCAGCAACATTAGTAGCAGCAGGAACATGTGGAAAGTGAATAGGTGGGTCTATTCCAAACAATGCTTTAAAAGGAGACATATGAATGGCTTAGTGCCATGATGTATTGTACCACCATTGTGCTAAAGACAGCCACTTGTGCCACTGAGAAGGGGCATACATGGTCATGCACCTCAAATATGTTTCAAGGCATCTATTTAAAACTTCAGTTTGTCCATCCGATTGAGGATGATAAGCTGTAGATAGAGCCTGAGTAATTCCCTGCAATCTTAAAAATTCTTTCCAAAAGTTGCTCAAAAATAATGCATCCCTATCAGAAATAATTGTTTGGGGACAGCCATGGATCTTAAACACATAATCCAGCATCACCTGAGCCACTTTAGTAGCTGAATAAGGGTGCTTTAGGGAGATGAAATGACCATACTTTGTCAACCTATCCACCACAACCAAAATAGTATCAAAACCCTGAGACATTGGCAGACCGCCAATAAAGTCCATAGAAACATCAGAAAAAATGGACTGAGGAACAGGCAGGGGATTTAAGAGAGCAGGAGTTGCAACAGTCTCATATTTTGCCCTCAAACAAATATCACAATTCTTGACAAAGGATTTAACATCTTTGGTAGCTCTTTTCCAATAGAATATTTCCTTCAACCTTTGAAGAGTAGCATAGATGCCTGAATGTCCACCTTGGGCAGAAGAATGACATAACACCAGAAGATCATGTCTAAGGGCAGGAACCTTTGGAATCCACAATTTATTTTTTCTTCTAAGAATTTGACCATCCCAAGAGTATTTATCCCCTCCAAGACCATTTTGCAGTTTCAAAATTAAATCTTGTGCCTCTTGATCATTGAGTAAGGCATCAACAATCTTTTGTAACAACAATGGTTGATAAGAAGACAAGGACATTTGAAACAAGGCAGCCCCATGTACTCTGGATAAAGCATCCGCGGCACCATTATCAACACCTTTTTTATAGACTATATCATAGTCATAACCCATCAATTTACTTAACCATGTGTGTTGTAAAGGAGTTGTGATTTTTTGTTCCAGTAAGTGCTTTAAACTTTTCTGATCGGTTCTGATTGTAAAATGCTTTAGAATTAAATATTGATGCCAATGTTTCACAGCCATTAGAATTGCTAACAACTCTTTCTCATAAACTGATAAAGTAGTCTGCTTAACTGAAAGGGCCTTACTTACAAAAGCAATTGGATGCTGATCTTGCATTAAGACAGCTCCCAGTCCCTTTGATGAGGCATCTGTTTCCACAACGAACTCCTTAGACCAATTTGGAAGAGCCAAGACAGGAGCTTGAATCAGGGCCTGTTTAAGTCTATCAAAAGCTGTTTGTGCAATCTCTGACCATTTAAAAGCATCTTTCTGCAACAATGTGGTCAAAGGTTTGGCTATAGCCCCATAGGAAGAAATAAACCTCCTATAATAACCTGTTAATCCCAAAAAACCCCTCAATTGCTTCACTGTAGTGGGAGTGGGCCAATCTCTGATGGTACTAATTTTAGACTGATCAGTGGCTACTCCTTGCTTGGATATGACATGACCCAAGTACTCTACTTTAGTGCCTGCAAAACTGCATTTTGATTTCTTGGCTAACAGATTATGATCTCTAAATAGCTGCAAAACTTCCCTCAGATCAGTCAAATGTTGTTGCATATTTTGGCTATACACTAAAATGTCATCAAAGAAAACAAGAACTGTTTTCCTTAATAGCTTTTGAAAAATAGAGTTCATTAAGCCTTGGAATGTCGCAGGGGCATTAGTCAACCCAAAAGGAAGGACCAGAAACTCAAATAAACCCTGATGAGTACGAAATGCTGTTTTGTGAATATCATCAACATGCATCCTGATCTGATGATAACCACTTCTGAGATCCAACTTAGAAAAAACCTCAGCACCACCCAGTTCTTCTAATAATTCCTCAATTAAAGGAATTGGAAATCTGTTTTTTTACTGTATTCTCGTTTAACTTCCTATAATCAACGCATAACCTCCATGATCCATCTTTTTTTTTAACAAGAACCACAAGGGAAGCAAATGAGCTGACACTATCTCTAATAATGCCTAGATCTTTCATTTCTTGAACCATTTTCTCAATCACATCTTTTTGGCCTATAGGGTATCTATAGGCTCTTTGATTGATCACCGCACTCTCATTAATCAATTGAATTTTATGGTCGCAAGACCTCTTTGGAGGTAAACTTTTGGGTTCTTGAAAAACATCATCAAACTCAGTTAAAAGAGCATTCATTTGTTCAGACTCATGCCCTTCTATTACCTTGGCTTGGTGTTGAAATGCTCCATCTAAATGGATGCTACACATCTTAGCCTGACTTCCATTTGCCCTTAATTGTTTAACCATCAATTCCATAGAACACAAGCTCAAACTGGATTGAAACTGTTTAGCCCATTTTAGTTCAAAAGTTTGGGATCCAATGTTAAACTTCATTGTGAGAGTCTTAAAATTCCAAATGATATCATTTAAAGTTTGTAACCTCTGAATACCAAGAACCATGTCATAGTTTTTTAAGGGCAGCAAAAGAACATCAGATTTATACCACACCCCTTGCATTACCCATTGGAAATCTTGACATAAACGAGTAAATGGAAGATTATTACCATCAGCAACTATAACAGGCATTGAGGTTACCTCTTTCATAGGGCATTGCAGCTTGGCAGCCAATTCAGAATCTAAAAAATTGTGTGTTGACCCCGAGTCAATTAAGATCTGCAACTGTCTTGTACCTATGCAGCCAATCATTTTCATGGTATTAAAAGAAGGTACTCCCATTAAAGCATTCAGTGAAATTTGTGGCTCCATTGACAGATCTTGTATATTAATCATATCCGTTGCCTCACACCCTTCGTCATCTGCCTCAATATGGAGAGAATACAGTTGCTTGAACTTGCAATTGTGGGTAGATGTATACTTTTCGGGGCACCAGAAACACTCCCCCTTAGCTAACTTTTCTTGTGCTTCTTTTGTTGGTATCTTTCTAATAGGTTTGGCTGTTTTGTTTACAGGTGTGGGTAGTAATGCTAAGGCATTAGTATTAGTAGCCTTGAATGAACTATTTGAAGTTGTTAAAGGCTGATTGCTACCTTTGAATGACGTACTAGTGGAAGACATAGTACTTGTAGTAGAACCAGACCATTTCTTGACTTCTTTTGGCCCAACACAAGGTAGAATAAACGACTTCTTGTTGTTTGGCCATGGCAATTGCATCTCGAACTGTCTTTAGTTTGAAAATTTTCACCAAACACCTGATCTCAGGCTTTAATCCTGCTATGAACAGACCAGCAGCATATTCTTCACACAATACGACTCTATAAAGCAAAGCATCTAAAGCTTCACAATATTCTTGTAAAGTCCCTGTTTGTTGCAAATTCTTTAGGTCTTCCATCGGTTCTTCAGATAACCGTGTTGAAAATCTATTGGTAATGGATCTTTCGTAATCCGCCCAATTCATCTCCTCCACCACCCGGTTTTGACTATTAACATGCGATTGGTGCCATTGTAATGCAGCACCTTCTAAATTGATTACAGCAATTTGTACCTTGTGCGCCTCCGGTGTCTTATCAATTGTAAAGAAATGTTTACATTTGTATATCCAGCCTTCGACATCCTCACCATTGAATTTAGGAAAATCTAATCGTCCCAATCGAACAAATCTGGAATCCCCATTTCTATCTCAATCCATTCCTCTATTATTCATCATTTCTTTCAACTCTGTCAATTGTGAACACAACACTGCCATTTGACCTTGTAAACCCTGGATATTTCCCGAATTCTCCTCAGCCATCGCTCTCTGAACTTGAATGGCCTGTGCATTGTCTCTGATTAACTCTTGCAATTTCTCCATTCCTTGATGTCTCGTCGGCATAAACGATTGTAACCCTAGTTTCCCAATTTGAGTACAAAACACGAAAACGAACAACAAATTGATGAATTCGAAGAGAAATTGATCGAAAGAATGATTAATTTCGGCGATTTGAAGTGAAATTGAATTGAAATTGATCGAAAGAATGATCAATTTCAGCTAATTGAACGGACGGACGAGCTGAATGATCGACTCAACTACTGAATTTGATGAATTAAGGCTTTGATTTCAAGAGCGTCCAGAGAATCGAACAGCTCTGATACCAATGTTACGATAAAAGAAGAAGACAAAACTTTAGAGAGGAAAAAGGCTAATTCATTTCATCGATGATCTCTAACTGTTACAAACTGACTCATATACAGACTAACGACCTAACGACTTTACAACAATAACACCTTCAACTATTACAGAATTACAACTACCCCCTCGACTTATTTCCTTATTACAACTTCCACTATTGACATAATACCCCCTTTGACTATAACAACGTAACAATACTTTCCCCATATAGAGATTCTTGACCTCAAGAATCTACAGGAAAATAAGGAAACTGCAGCATAAAGTCAGCTGAATTCATCCAAGTTGCATCATGGAGAGGGTGGTCTTGCCACTGTACCAAGAATTTAACAATAGCTCGATTGCCTTGTTTAGCTATCTTCCGATCAATGATCTTCATAGGTTGCAAAATGCATCAACTAATGCAGTAAAGGTTTTCACATTTGGAGAAATGTTCTCATCCTCCATTTCTTTTAGCAGCTTTGAGGCCTCATCCCAACGACCTAAGTTACAAAGGCCACGAATTAAAGAGGTGTAGGTAATGACATGTTACGATAAAAGAAGAAGACAGAACTTTAGAGAGGAAAAAGGCTAATTCATTTCATCGATGATCTCTAACTGTTACAAACTGACTCATATACAGACTAACGACCTAACGACTTTACAACAATAACACCTTCAACTATTACAGAATTACAACTACCCCCTCGACTTATTTCCTTATTACAACTTCCACTATTGACATAATACCCCCTTTGACTATAACAACGTAACATGACATTTGGTAAAATTCCTTTTTCAAATACCATCTCTTTAAAGAGCTTGAAAGCATCATCAATCAGTTTATCTTTGCAAAGACTATCAATGATGGTGTTATATGTAACAATATTAGGCTTGCAGTTTGTTTGTTCCATTAGCCTGAGCAAAGCAAGTGCTGTAACGTTATTACTGAACTTGCAAAGGCCTTTAATCATTGTGTTGCACATAACCACATTAGGTTCACAAAGTTTTTGTTTGATGAGCTTCTTGAACAACATCTCTGCTTCAAGAATCTTATCTTCTAGGACGAGTCCATGTAAGAGTGCACTATATATGAACTCATTCGGTGCAATAGACCGTCTAAAGCAACAACCTAGGAGTGCAAAACCATCATTGGTGCGATACAGCTGACAGCAACACTTGATTGCAATGCTGATGGAGTATTTATCAAGTGGGACACCAAGGGAACACATTTGGTTGAAAAGATGAAGGGAAGAAGAAAAATGGTTCATTTTGGTAACAAGATGCAACAACTGAGTGAATTTGACAACAGATGGCAAAGGGCGTGTGTGTGACATTTCATCGAACAGGTTGAGTGCATCATTCAAGTTGGTAATTTTATGAAACATGGATCGATTTGTGGAGAAATTAGAGTGAAGAAGGAAGGATTTGGTGATAAAATTACCTTTGAATTTGATAAGAAGAGAATTTGTGAGATTCATGATGGTCGTAACATCGATCTCTCCTGCAGGGAAACGGAGTTGATATGTTCCATCTGTATTTAAGTATTAAAAATTTAAAGTTTATTTTGTGCATTTAATTTACTGATGACAAAAAAAAAAAAAAAACCGAGCCCGACGACGTGTATACTCAAAACCTGAAACATCCAGGTAAGGTATACTCGAAACCCGACTGATATGGGACCGGGTGTGAGATTAGGAAAAAAATCACGGGTATGGAACGGATATGAGATCACACGTTTTGTTTTTATGTTTTCTGGTTACATGTGTCAATAGTGTTACCGTGAAAGAGAGTTGTGTTGCATAAATACCTCTTTCTTATTTATGAGGGTGGTCGGTATCATCTCGGGGAGAGGCTTCGGGGAGTGGGGTTGCCGCATGGGGTTGGGATGTCGGTGTTGGATCTGTGAGCGGGGAGAGGTTTCTTCGGTGACTACTCACGATGCGGGAAGAGGAGGGAAGGAGGAGAAAGGGGGTTTAATGGTGGGTCCCAACCCCCTTCAACCAATCACAATTTTTTTTTAATTTTTTACCACTCTTCATGTGTTTGACCATTGCAAGTGATTGAGTGCAAAATGGGGATTGGAGTGGGGATTTGACATGACATGATATTATTGACTAGAGAATAACTCAAACACCCTAAAGTGATTAAACCACTCCCTCCCCCCTGAATACCAAGGGTATTATAGTCTTTTTATCATGACTTCACTGTGTCAGTGTGGTATGGACTAAAACTGTTAGAATCAGCAAACTAATGGACAATAGATGCAATTTTTAAATTATTGGGATGAGAGTGTTAAAATCATCAAACCACAGATGAAAATTATAGTTTACTCTAAATATTAGAATGATAATTTTATAAAACCTCAACGCATAACCTCCTCGCCTAAAACTCGTTGCCCTTCGCTCGATTACCTCTCTTCATCTCTCATTTGGTCTCTCTCTCCTTCAATTCGTTTATATTCCGAATAGGTGTTGCCGGCGGAGATGTGTGGTGAGAAGAAGAAGAAAAAAAAAGGGTGTTGGGGAAGGGTGATGAAGTTTGAGAAGTCGACAGTAAATGGGTTGGCTAGGCTTGTTTTTCTGTTTTATTTTCAAGTGAGTCCAACTCTTAAAATTTGTTTTGCATTTTTATTTTTAATGTTATGGTATTTTCGTCGATAAAAGTTTTAACAAAAAAAAAAACGTAATGTCTATCTACGCGACTACGCCATGAACAATCCATGTAATTAACTATTGATTTTATTTAAAGATTTAGAGTAAATTACTGTTTTGGCCTCAATGGTTTAGACAGTATAACCATTTCAGTCCAAAAAGGAATCTTTTAACATGTTAGACCCCGAGGTTGCATCTTATAACGGTTTTGACCCCTGACACTAACTTTGTTACTTTTTTTGCAGTGAAGTGTATGGGTAATTAAGTAATTATATAGTTATATACCTTAGGGGCTGTTTTTGATAATTACAAAGTTCTTTTAATATTTAAGAGATTATTAATGCAATTACTCAAGATTTTTTTTATTATTTCGTTATTTTAACGATTATTATTTAACAAAATATGTTTTATATATAAAATTAATATGTATTTTCGTTAAGCGTTTGTTTTTTATAAACGTCGTTTTTAAAATCATTGGTTTTTAACCTTTTTTTTAAATCGTGTATCGTTTTTAAAATTATTCATTTTTAAACCGTTTGTTTATTAAAATCGTTCTTTTTAAAGTTGTTTGTCTTTTAAAGTTTTTTTAACGATTCATGTTATACTGTTATTTTTAAAATCATTTTTTTAACTTTTTCAAACAACTCGTTATTTAAAGTCGTTAATTTTTAAAAGCGTTTCTTTTAAACCTTTCCTTTTAGAACCGTTTTTGAAATCGTTCATTTTTTAAAGGGTAAATTACTTTTTGAGTCCCTATGTTTTATGGGTTTTAACTAGTTGAGTCCAAAAGCAAAAAGTTTAACGACCTGAGTCCCCATAAGCATTTTCTTTAACCATTTGAGTCCAAATTTCTAACTCCGTCCACCAAGTCTGTTAACTATGAGGGTAATTTGGTCATTTACACACAAAGTAAAAGTCTTGTATGCACATGAGTACAAGGAACAAGTCTTTAATGCATTAACTTTTACTTTTAATATATAACTAGGATTACGACCCGCCGCAATGCGGCGGGGATTCTTTATTTATAACTAAGTCGATCTACGACCCACACGTTATGTTAAACCTGTCAAACGGGGTAAAATAGACGATGTAAAAACGTTCACCCACACACGCACGTTGCGTCGTGTTAACTCGCAAAATTTAGAACGAAACGTAAAAACGTTAAGCCAAAGACGCACGCTGTGATGTGTTAAGTCACAAAATTTAGAACCAAGCATAGAGCGCAAAATTTGCGGAAAATGAAAACTATAAAGGACCAAAGTTGAAAGTAAAAAAAGTTATGAGGATAGATTGTAAAAGATAAAAAGTTTTGGGTTAAAAGTAAAAAACAAATAGTTTTGGGTTAAAAGTAATTTATTAAATACTTTTGGGTGAAAAGTAAAAAAAATCAATTTTTTTTTGGAAAACCCCCAAAGCCAACGTTACGACAACCATATGCATAACAATTTTTTCTTTGAAAAATCCCCAAAGCACACCCCGTGTTGCGGCGGGGCGTAAAACGGTGTCAAATAGTACTAATGTCACACAACCGTCATTGACAACCAACACTGACTCGACCTATAATATGCGTATTGCGACGAACCTGTCAAACATGGAAAAATAGAGGTAAAAACGTTGAACCACATATGCACGTTGCGTCGTATTAACTCGAAAAATTTAGAACTATACGTAAAACGAAAATTTGCGAAAGATGAAAAGTATAAGTGACAAAAGTTGTGAAGTTAAATTGCAAATAATGAAAAGTTTTGGGTTAAAGTTAAAAAAACAAATTATGTAGGGTTAAAATTGAAAAAGATACAAACCTTTGGGTTAAAACTAAAAAATCAAGTTTTTTTTTTAAAACACCCAAAGCACAACTTAAAAGTCCTTATGCACAAAAAGTTTGCTAATTTATATAGGTTTTAATATATATAAAAAATAAATTATCTACCTTTCTCCAGCCACCACCACCGTCTCTCTCTCTACCTTTCTCCAGCCACCACCAACAACCATCCTCAGCCGCCACCCTCAACCACCAACAACTGCCCCAGCCACAAATAACATAACAGAACCGATACACACCCAAAAACTCAGACAAGAAAAGAACAAACACCCTACAGAACCCAACCCCAAAAGACAACAAACACTGCCCAAACTCAATTCTTCCTCTGACCTGTAAAAAAAACCCACATCAACAAACACCCATCATCTCAAACTTTGACCAAATTCAATTAATCTTCCTGCTTTTGCACCTCTGCCATAATGAATACATTAGCAAATCAAATTAAAAAACACAGCATCAATTCACCATCAAAAACTCATTTCTCCAACTAACCGGTTGTTACTTATAAGTTATATCTAACTCATAAAGTAATGTCAAGTTTTTAAAACTTGTAGGAACGGTTCCACAAAACCGGTTTGAGTTGATGTGGAACAGGGCTAGATCGGTTAACATGCCAAGCTCCGACGGGAGGTAACCGGCGATGTCGTCGTGGTTGAGGTCGATTCCGACTACTACACGGATGGAGGGGTTGGTTGGGAATGGGGCGCAGTAAACGCCGCCGTAGGAGCAGACGTTTGGGCCGATTCCGGCGACTACACGGATGGAGGGGTTGGTCGCGATGTCGTCGTAGGAGTCTTGGGTTTTCGAAAACTAGAGGATGATGGTGTGTATGTGCGGCGGTGGTGGTGGGTGTTGGGGAGGTGCAGCGGTTGTGGGTGTTGAGGTGGTGACGGTGTAGTGGTGGTGGTGACGGTGGAGTGGTGGTGACGGTGTAGTGGTGGTGGTGATAGTGGAGGTGCGGTGGCGAGGTGGTGTTGACTGTAGAGGTGTGGTGGTGGGTGGCGAGGTGGTGTTGATTGTGGAGGTGTGGTGGTGGGTGGCGAGGTGGTGCTGATTGTAACACCTCGAAAATTCGTGTCCAATGAAATAATGACACGTGTCATGTAAGACAAAAAGCGTTATAAACCCGAATTTAATAAAGATGTTTGGCAGGATTTAAAAGTGTCGTCATGTTAATTTTCACCTCTGAACGACCTCATTTATAAATCCCAAGACCCAATTATATATTACGAACATCTAATATACCTTCAATCCAGCAAATTGATGGCAATAATTGAATTCAAAAGTGCAAGATAAGATCCTATGGAATTTCTACGATAAACCTTCATTTTCGGCACTTTCAAAGGATTCAAGAAAACATATCAAAGTGGTAGGGTATAGAACTGTTCAAAACCCAAAACATGAGGCCCCATACTGATAAAACATGGCCAAAATCGTTACACATCAGTTGCCCTTTCGAAATTTGAAAGAACAAAAGTTTTTTGCTTCTGATCACAGGCTTACGGACCGTAAGCCACCCCCTTACGGTCCGTAAGGGGGTGCCAACGACTGAAAACGGGGCTGTTTGCTGTTTAAACGCAATAACTGACTTATATTCGATTTTCCTCATATTTGGACGACCCCTAAATGGCTCCTAGACACTAGGGACATGTGTTAGTGATCAGGGAACATTGCTAGAGTTGTTTGTCAACAATCTATGAGTTCTTGAGCACTATATAAAGGGCCAAGGTTGCAACCATTTCTTCACACCTTCCTTCAGCATTTCTGATCATTTCTGGAGCTCCAAAGCAGACTCAAGTGATCACTAATCGTGCATAGGACTTCAGTAAGTATGCTTAACCTTTCTTAGTTAAGTTTTTGCTTAGTTTTAGCTTAAAAGTCAAACCGTCGTAATTAACGGTTGACTTAGCGATTAATCATTGATGAACCAGTGATTAGTCGAATTGAAAGTAGTTATAAGTTGGTAATTATGTGGGCAATAAACCCTTAAAAGGGCACCCTCTGATTCCCACTCTAACTATGTCAAATGTCGGGTCAAACTTGTTATTAAAAAGTCAACAAAATGCTTATTTTCCATTTTATGCATAATTAGCAATGTAGAACCCATACAACCTGTTTGATCATTAATATAACTTGGTAATTAGTGTAAGAACATGTCTAAACATGTTCAACCCGACAATTTTATGTTTAGACCCGGTTCGGAACCGAAAGTCGCAAAGCTTTGACTTTTGCTTTGACTTCAGTTCTGACCCGTTTTGGTATGTTTTAGAAATGCCTTAGAGCTTTAATTGGACTAGGTTACATGCTCGTATAACCCTCTGTGATTATACACCTTGGTTCATTAGTTATCCAATTAATATGCATGATTCCGTTAATTGCTCATATGTTGACCATTATGCCCTTTTCACCTTAAAACGTGATTTTTGAAAATGTAAAAGAGTAGAAACCTTAGTTAATAAATTATAAACTTGCACCCAAAATTTGACATCAGTTCGAGGTGTAGATTGAGAGTTATGCTCATTAGCGTAATTAGAAAGCTTCTTTAGCAATTTAACGGCACAATTAGCGTATGGCCTATCTAAGCCTACTTTTTGATATCAAACTCTTTACCCACTGATATAATATATTATTTTGGGATTTTTGAAGATTTTTAATTAATTTTAGGCTGAGCATAACTTAGAGTCGTAGGCTTAATCCGGTAATTGTCGGTTTTGCCCTTTCGGGCTATAAAATGAGTTTTACATATCTATTTGACTCCAAACCTTTTGCTACTGATTAGATATGATAAATAAATTATTTTAAACCTTCTGGAATAATAAAAATATCAGTTTTTCATTTAGAACCCGGAAACGGCTTCTAATCGCCTTATTAAGCGTTTTTAACGCATAGTATGTACTAAAACTATTTTAAACATACAAGGGTTGATACCTACTGATATTTTAGGTAAATTATAATATTTTAACACTAAGCAAAAGTTGTTAAACTCAGACTTCAGTTTTGAGCTTTTCGGCTTATTTGAAATTACCAAAATGCCCCTACGGTGCATAGTTTGGTTATAATTGATAAATTTCACATATACACTTTACCCTACTGTTATAACTTATTAAATTGAGTATTTTGCTGATTACATCAGACCTGTAACTCAGGTTAATGCTTAAACTCTTTTATAACCTTGTAAATGACCAAACTACCCTTACGGGGCATAGTTTGTGTTTAAAATTCGTTTCGGGCATAATAAAAGATATCTTACTGATGTCACAACATATTTGAGGCATATTAACTTAGGAAACCTGTATATGGCTCTCATGAATACCCGTTACGCTTATTACGCGTTCGGTTCGGTTTATGTAACTAGTTTACATAAATTAGCCGAAACGGGTCAAACCTTATCGGTTTTATCTCAAAATCCAGAATGTGTATGAAATACCCATATTAAGAAAGTCTTCAAACTTTTCGGGTCTAAATCACATTCTATTCCGGTCTTCGCTTAATCGTGCGTACGAACCGTATCTTTAAAACTAGCCGGTCTAAGCTTAAGCTTAACTAAAGACCCGTTAGAATTCTAATAGGTTATTATAAACCTTCGTTCCAGAATAGGAGGACCAGTAAAAGCTACTTGCATTTGCTTATTGTGATTATTACTTTGCTCAGGTAAATACTTTTAACTTATTTTCCCTATGCGGGCTTGGGGTACGGTATATAAAATACCGCTTGGCCGGGCATTAAATCTTCCATCATATGGTGGTTAATTGATATTTGATCCACCCGTTTAAATATGTTTTGTTTGCTTAAAGCCTTTGGGGGGTTAATGACCATGTCCCGGATATCCTTGGCATAATTTTACGAAATGGCCACGACTTAAGCGCGGGGTGTAGGCGTACACCCGTCAGTGCATAAATAAATAATGTGGTGTGTCTATTGATCTTTAACCCGGCACGATCCGGGCTACTGAATGCATAAGGAAGATGTAATTCTTTTACAAGTTTATATATTTAAATAATGATCCCAAGTTATAAAATGTTTGTGCCATGTGCATCCAAATCAATTTTTAATCATTTTTGAAATGAGTCAGTTGATTGTATTTACCAGTGTAAACTGACGTATTTTCCCAAAAAGATTAAATGCAGGTACTACTCGTAATTGGCTGGATATCTCCTTAGCATCAATAAAGAGTCTTGCAAGCTTAAGATGCCTAACGTCTGTTGAACTATTGTTTCCTATTTAATTTCGATCCGTCTGTGGATAAAATTTCAACTGTTTGTGATACACGATATTACAATATTTTATTCGGTTGAAATATATCTTTCATTTGCTTCCGCTGTGCATTTAAATATTGTGTTGTTTGACTATTATGTTGCCAACCACGTCACGATACTCCCCACCGGGCCAACCGGTGACACGTGGAATTTGGGGTGTGACAGGTTGGTATCAGAGCCAACGTTGAGTGAATTAAACACTAGCCTTTTGTGTTTAATCTCAGTTACACAATTGCACATTCCAAAAACTTTCGAGTCTAGACAAATAACATAGGACAAATTCTACTTTGTTTTGTTTTGTTTTGTCCTTTATTTTTCTTGCCGTTATCTTATGTTGTATTGACAGGATTAAATATGCCGCCAAGATTCTTTCGACGAAGAGGACGAGGCAAGGGGCCAATCACCGCCCCCAATAACCATGAGGCCGGACCTTCGCACATGCGAGCTCCTTCCACCACTGCGAGTGCTGACCCACGAGAGAACAGGAGGAACCTTTTTGAGCCTGCGAGACGATCTGTTTCACACAGTTCGACGCCTCCCGTTCATAACTCTTATGGGCCACATTCGGAAAATGAGCCCGATAACCCTCAACCTTCTTACATACCTCTACAGCGATCCCTATCGCACCATTCCTTTGGTGACCCTACACCTGTTTTTAGGGGCCGGTTTAACCCGGCAAACTACATACAAGAACCAGTGGGTTTTAACCCATTGGGGCCAGAGGATCATTACTCCGGCGATCATGCAGAGGACATGGACGAGGACACCGATCCAGTCGAGCCCGCAACCGGAACTCCGAACCATCCTATAGAGGTCTCTGATAGTTCGTATTTTCATGGATCACCCTACCATGGTCCAGACAGTTACCATGCACGATTTAACCAGTTCGATTGGTATTTTACACCCTCACATCATTCGTCGCCTCACCAGCAGCAGCAGCAACAACAGCAGGATCCCTCTGAGGATTCACGATTCGTGGTAGTCATGCCACCGCCTCCACCGTCTCCACCGTCACCAGTTCAGCCGGCACCTCCGCAACCGCCGAGGCGTAGGAGAACCGGAGTACGCATGTCCGCGCGTGGAGGAGATTTTCATTTTAGCTCTCCTCGTCAATCAAGTGGCAGTCATTATCCGCCACTACAAGAAGACCCGCAAATAGGTGGGCCTTCAAACCCAGTTGCACCGCAACCACCACCGATGGGTTTTGATAACCCGATTCCTGCCTACACTGGTTCTATGGCATATAACCCGTTTGAGCAGCAGGCTCACACCAACTATGGTTATGCTGAAGCCGACCCATACATGGTAGCGGCCAACTATAACGCCCTTCATCCTGAAGGAGCGTATGGAGCTCCTTGGGGAGTAGGGTACCCAACTCATGGTTATGCTGAAGCTGACCCATACATGGTAGCGGCCAACTGCGATTTTGGTCGCTGTGGTTTGAGCACTTTTGCCATTTTAGTCCAAATCTCAAACTTTTTACATCTGGGTCCCTGTGGTTTGCATTTTGTTGCCATTTTAGTCCAAATTTCAAAACCCCCCTATTTTGACTGCTGAAAGCTGCTTGTTTTGTCCTTTAGTGCAGGGGCATTTTTGTCCATCTGATTTTTAATATAACATATTAATAATTAATAAACTAAATTATATTTTATATACCTTTTATATATATAAAGTCACACACTATTTCTATATATCCAGCAAAACCTCATACCACGACCTACCCTCACACCACCAGCAGCACCATCCCTACATCCCCATCTGCCACCAACACCCATCCTTACAACCATATTGCACACCTACATATATCTAATAAGTGTTAAGTTTATAAAGAAAAAAAGCAGGAAATAGTGAGAATGAAATAACAGTTGAAGGAGAAGCCTTATACTGGAAAAATATGGCACAAGAAACAAACAGTCACAATTCCTGATCAATAATACCAAACAATACAAAAAACTAACCCTCGGGACCAACAATTAACTCTATACCCTTGAACAACAACAAAAACAGCTGCCCAATACCTAAATTGCAAAATCAGACACAGATCTCACATCCATAAACCCTAAAACCCAAATCCCTCAAAAACCCATTAAAATTGGTTCAAGAAAGCTTACATGAGATCTTAAAACAGATTCCCGACCTTAACAGGCAACCCGACATTCTGATAAACCCTAATCTCACCACCCAACCCTGCAGTCACGATCACCAAACCCCATGTCGTTGATTGGATATTGTTATTGGGGGTTGTAGGAGCGGCACCTATGCCTAACAGCAACGAACCATCATCGGACTCATGACCGGAGATAGTGAGTTGCCGGAGGGATGAAAACTATCACAAACCCTAGCATCGAGTTAGTGATGAAAACGATAAAATCAGGTACGACGGAGATGATGCTTGTAAAGATGATGCTTCCATGGCTGCCCACCTTCACTGTTATTGAATCTTGATCACTGTTTCACCTCAAGATTATACCTTTTGAAGTGGGTCTGTTTTAGGGCTCTGAAGAGGTGGTGGCGGTGGTGAGAATGGGGAGGAGGTGGAGGTGGAGGTGGTGGTGTTGCTTGTGGCGGCAGAGAGGAGAGAGGGAGACAGGGGTGGTGGTGTAGTGGTGGTGCGGTGGGGATGGTGGTGGTGCGGTGCGGTGCGGTGGGGATGGTGGTGGTGAAGTGGTGGTGTTAATGGAGGGGGAGGAGGTGGCGGTGGTGAGAAGGGGAGAGAGTGGCAGTGGTGGTGATGGGGAAGATGATCTGTGTCTGA
Organism: Helianthus tuberosus; assembly: GCA_030545235.1. NCBI lineage: Eukaryota > Viridiplantae > Streptophyta > Magnoliopsida > Asterales > Asteraceae > Helianthus > Helianthus tuberosus. Next base: position 10,228,399 of record CM060368.1, on the reverse strand, counting down.
TTTTGCAATTTAGGGTTTGTGGTGGTGATGGGGAAGATGATGTGTTTTTATAGGGTGAATAATAATATTTAATTAATAATCAGTTATAAACTTATAATAAAACGAAAATGACAAAATTACCCCTGAGGAAAAAGACAAAACATGAGGGTTTAATTTGGGGAATCTGGTCTGATTTCACTTTTGGACCAAAATGGCAATAAAAATGAAAACACAGGGACCCAAATTTAAAAAGTTTGAGATTTGGACGAAAATGGCAAAACTGCCCAAACCACAGGGACCAAAATGGCAGTTTACTCTATATTTAATAATAAAATGGTTTTTTTTAATTAAAAGGGTAATTTGGTCATTTAACCAAAGTTAACAGAATAATTTTAACAGTGTTAGAAATTTGGACTCAAATGGTTAAAGAAAATGCTTATGGGAACTCAGGTCATTAAACTTTTTGCTTTTGGACTCAACTAGTTAAAACCCATAAAACACAGGGACTCAAAAAGTAATTTACCCTTTTTTAAACTCTGTATTTCAGTTTACTTATAGCCGTTAGAGAAAAAGAACTTCAGAAAATGAACGATTTCAAAAATCGAAGGAATTTAAAAGCGGTCTATTTTAAACGAACTATTGGTTTAAAAAACGAAGATTAAAAAAATTACGTTATAAACAAAGTTTGAAAAATGAACGATCTTTTGCAAACTTTTATTAGAGTGTTTCTTTCTTTTCAAATCTTACATTTCTTTTGTTTTTTACACACGTCGTTTTGTAAAATTTAAAAAATGAAAGACCTAAAAAAGTGAGTAGTTTCATGTTTAAAAATAAATGATTTTAAAAAAGAATGGTAAAATTAAAGTGTTTAAAAAAATTTAAAAAACAAACGACTTTAAAACGAACGATTTTAAAAAACAAATGGTTTAAAAAGGAGCAATTTCAAAACGATAGAGGGTTTAAACAAAATGTAAAATAACAAATTATTTTTTAAAACGACTTTTATAAAAAATAAAGGGTTAATGAAAGTACATATTTATTTTTATATTTAAAACATATTTTGTTAAATAATAATCGTGAAAATAGCGAAATAATAAAAAAACTTGAGTAACTGCATTAATAATCTCTTAAATATTAAAAGAGATTTCTAATTATCAAAAACATCCCCTAAGGTATATAATATCTTAATTACCATTACACTGAACTACAAAGAAGTAACAAATTTAGTGTCAGAGGCCAAAACCATTATAAAATGCAACCTCGGGGTCTGATATGTTAAAAGATTCCTTTTTGGGCTGAAATGGTTAAACTGGCTAACCACAGGGGCCAAAACAGTAATTTACTCAAAGATTTACTTACTTATAATAAAGGTTGTGCACCCTACCTCCCTTTGTTTTTTATTGAATGTACCCCAGCCTAATCACATACTAGTAAAATTACCCACGCGTTGCGACGGTATCGATACGATACCTGCACCCAATATAACAACCGAAAGAGAAAAGCATAAAAATAAAGTCGAAAGAAAAGTTTATTGAAGTTTAGGGGTTCTTTGATACCCGGTAAAAAATTTCGAAAGAGAAAAACATCAAAATAAAGTCGAATGAAAAGTTTTTTGATAATTTTATTAAAGTTTAGAGTCTAAGAAGTAAACTACAAGGGGGTCAAAGTGTAAAAGGTGTGGATACTATTCATCAATCCACACCTTTTAATATATACAAGCGATATCGATATGGCAGCAATATGATTGGTTTCCTTCGTGTTACGCTGCGTGACTTTGGTAGTTATTGGCTCGACTCATCGGAAAACCAAAAAGCAAAGATCGATAAAAGCAAATATCGATATCGGTTCCGTACCAGTTAGAAAAAAGCAAAATTGGTTTTTCTCACCGCGTTATGTAGTGAGAGTTTGATCATTTTATCCTGTACTACGCGGCGTGACTTTGGTCGTTATTGGCTCTACTCATCCAAAGCGAATATCAATACAGGTTCCGATAACACCAATGAAAAAAAAACAAAAAATATCATTAAAATAGATGATACCCATTGAACAAACACATGAAGACCAAATAAAATTCGGTACAGATTTCCTATCTTCTACACTTTGAAGGTACAATCTACATTTCTCTTCATCAGCAATCAATTTTCAACTACATACAAAACCGGGACCTTCCATCACTTTATTTGGCACAAGCTTACCTATCAAATTAAGCATGCTATGATAACATTCCTAAAGATTCTGAATAATTAAGGGTTGATTGCTAATACAGTGCTGATTTTAGAAAAGAAAAACTATGATCTAGCTATGATATCCACATTGTTGATATATATTTAAAAATGGAACCGACATATAAAGCCGATAAAAAAGTGAAACATCCTGTCTCAAGAAGCAAAATGTATAACACAAAGAAGATATTACCATCTCATAAGTTCAGTGACGGTAAACTTTTATGAAGCCGGTTAGAATCGTCTACAATATCAATTGTGAAACTTGACAAGGAAACTAACTTCGGTCTGGAGTTGACTGCTGATACAGGGCTGATTTCAGAAAAGAAAAACAATGACAGACACGGTGTAGATGTTAAACTCGAACTACCATATCAAGTCGATAAAATGTGAAATATCATGTCTCAAGAAGCAAAAGATAAAACACAAAGAACATGTTACAGCTGATATTCATGAAACGAGCAAAACATCATTAAACTACAACAAAAACAAACGTGTAATCATTGTGAATTCGTTACATTGAAAATGTCTAATGACCAAACACATGAAGACCACATGTCAACCCACAATTACCATTTAAGTTTCACTCCCAGTCGCACAAGCTAGGATCGTCCATTAATTCTTTTGGCACAAGCTTACCTAACAGCTTAAGCATACTTCTATCTAGTAAACCAGTTCCTTGCCCACATGGCAAGGACCACACCACTTTTCCATCCTATGTGGCGCTGACATCAGCAAGATCATCCAGAAGCTTCTAGAAGCTTCTGGAAAACATCAAGGTGGCACCAAAGATGCTCCATCCGACAAAAAGGACAACACGTGTCACCAGTCATCAAGCGCCAGGTAGGCCTGCGACGAATCAAGGAGCAGTCCGACATCACCAGTATGACGTCTCCAAAATAGACAAATGTAAGCGCACCACGTGTACCACTACACTGACCATGGCAAAGGAGACCAAAGGCATATTCCCCTTGGTCGGACAGCTGGCGCGCAACCACAGCTGGCATAGCTGCTCCTCCCTCCTTCACCCTCCGGCTATAAATAGGACCCTTCATCATCCAGGTTGAATCATCTTGCTCTCTATACTCTCACACTCTACACGCACTGTTTATTCTCCCTCAGAACAGTACTTATTCTCACGCCGGAGCCTGGTTAAGAGGGAAACCCCCATATTCCCCTCTTAACGAGACTAACGGTGTTGCTGTTTTGCAAGACCCAGGCCGTTTCTACGAGTAAGAAAGGAGATTGAACCCACAGAAGAAATAACCCCACAGATTAACCTTGGTGTTAACTTGTGTTTCATCATTGGCGCCATCCGCTTTTAGCAAAAAACCACTCTCATCCCTTTTCTTTTTGAAAAACACTCGTCAAAATGGCTGAACAAAACCCTTCACTCCAAGTCGACGGAGAAGTTTCTTCCTTTGAGCTCGTTTCGGACACAGCACACGTCCAAAGGGGTCAAAGGAACGAAATCATCCAAGAAGGGCCGACAAACAATGATTTTCCTAGTATTTTTGGAAGTGCCTCCAGGGTTGTTAGCCAAACTACAACTGGACCGACTTTCCAACACCCAACTAGGATCATCACCCAAATCACAAATGGAGTCACTTTCCAACCTCCATCTGGGGTAGTCCAACAAACACCCCCACCAGTGCAAACACCAAGCCATGGAGCTGGCCCCTCAGCTCCATCGGAACAAGCACAGCTGAATTTTTCTGCACTCTTAAGGCTACCAGAAGGAAAAACTCTGGCTTCCTGGTATGCCGAACAAATGGCATCTATAAACCTTGTTTATACACAACTCAGCGCGCAACAAGCTTTGCTCCAAGCACAAGCAAACCGGTCTGCATTTGTCACCCCACCGCAAAGGTCTCTGAGTATGCACACAACTCAGCAGACCAATGCATGGAACTTACGCCCAGAAAAAGGACCTGTGCCAAACATCAGAAAACCAAACACGCACAACACGCGCGACACCTACGGCGAAACGGAAAGCAACTATGTGCAGTATTCTCATCCACCAAAGAAGCCAATACAAAGTCGTTTAGGTCCGCGCAACATAAACGACGAGCTCGATAATTACAAAGAAGAAGACGACGAGACATACAAAGAAAGCACAGTGTTCAGCAGACTGCCGCCAGAACATGAAGCATACAAGCCTCACAAGCGCGCAGGTTATAACCCAATAGCAGAGCATGATTACACCTTGAGCTATCGTCCAGACGACATGGCTGAAAATTCGAAATTCATCGTAGAGATTGCCACAGCCGCTATCGACAAAACGAAACTGCCACACAACGTGGGCAAATACAACGGCTTGACAGACCCGGATGATCACCTCCAAGTTTTTAATGGTGCTGGAGCAACAGGTGGATGGAACTTACCAACATGGTGCCACCTCTTCGCTCAAACTTTCGTCGGCGCAGCGCGCGTTTGGTTTGACAGCCTACCAGCAGGAAAAATCAAGTCATGGGTCGATTTCCGAGAGAAGTTCCTTGCACACTTCTCTCAGCAACGTAGGCACACCAGAGACCCAGCCGATTGTTTAAATATATGACGCAGAGACCACGAGAGTGTGGAAGACTTCATCACTAGGTACAACAAAGAATGTTTGGAAATAGGAGATGTAGGAGAAAAGATGATGCGCGCACACTTCATGAGGGCAGTCAAGTGAGATGATCTAATCAAACGTGTAAAGGGAGGAGACGGAGGACCCAAAGATTGGGAAACCTTAATTGAAGCGGCAAAAACCATTGCGCAGTCTGACAGACAGTTGACCGGTGATGACCACCGTCAACGCGGGTATAACCACAATGACCGGGACAACAAAAAGGGCAGAGGCCAACCATGGAAAGCGTCCGGCCACAGAGAAAGAAGCCCAGCAAGGGAGGATGCGCGCCACACAATCAACCAGATTGCCCACTGGAAAGATGTGAAGAGAGAAAACAGGGAGAAACAGTGGACACCACTAACAAAGACGCCTTCCGAAGTCTTGGCCACTGAAAATCACCAGTTCAAACCACCCCTACAAATGCGAAACAAGAGGGGTCAAGATCCCAATCTTTTCTACGAGTTTCACAAAGACACGGGTCACTTAACTGACGACTGCTTCAGTTTAAAGCAAGAAATAGAAAGGGCCCTAAGAGATGGAAAACTCACTCATTTGGTAAAGGGCGGAAAGCGCGATTACCGCCAAATACAAAGAAGAGAAGAAGGACCAGATAACAAAAAACTCCGGAAATTAGAAACCCACATGATTCAAGGAGGTCAGCGAAGGCCAAAGAAAAACCACAACAAGCGCACACAAGACGACTCGTGGCGCGAAAGGCAGGTTGTTTTTCCTATTGTAAGAGGAGGCCCAAGAGAAAGAAGACCCATAGTCATCTCGGGCGTGATCGGACATTACCAAACCGATTACATTTTCATTGATCCAAGGAGAACCGCGGACATCATATATGAACAATGCTTCAATCAATTCGATCAGGAGGAGAAGGCGCGCTTAGAACCGGTTGACTACCCACTCACTGGTTTCTGCAATGAAGCCGTCTTTCCCCTCGGATAGATATCATTCCCGGTGTTACTCTCGGATGGAAGGAATTCAAGAACAGAAGATGTTACCTTCATGGTGCTACCCGCACATTCACGACATGACATCCTGCTGGGAAGAGAGTCCCAAGGAGACTTCAGTATGATTTGCTCCGGTCCACATTCCGCTGTGGGATTCCCAACAGAAACGGGGATAGCAATAATATATGCAAGCAAAGAAGTCTTAGCAACAGATGAACTCAGACCCGCAAAGGCAAGCAGACCAGCACCACGCGCGGAAGCAGAGAAATGGGTGTTAAACAGCGCATACCCAGAACCGACAGTTACCTTAGGACCTGCAATGTCCGATCTAACGCGCGCGGCGCTAAAAAAACTGTTGTTCCAAAACATGGATGTGTTCGCCTGGACACCAACGGACATGGTGGGTGTTCCACGACATATAGCTGAACATCGACTAAACGTCTCAGAAGAAGCAAGGCCGGTGGTACATGCCAAGCGCCACTTAGGAGACATAAAACACGATGCTATGAAAGAACAGGTGATGGAGCTGTTAAATGCAGGAATCATCAGAGAAGTCAGATACCAAACATGGGTGGCAAGCCCAGTAATGGTACAGAAGCAAAATGGTAGTTGGAGAATGTGCGTAGATTACAAGGATCTAAACAAGGCATGTCCGCGCGACTGTTACGCCCTACCAGACATCGATGAAAAGATTGATTCGCTAGCAACATTCCGGTGGAAGTGTTTCCTTGATTGTTACAAGGGGTACCACCAGGTACAGATGGCGGTGCAAGATGAATACAAAACCGCATTCCGCACGCCGACAGGGCTATACTGCTACACCAAGATGCCTTTCGGCTTAAAGAATGCGGGCGCGACCTATCAGAGGCTGATGAATGAAACATTCCACGATGCTATAGGCAAGTACATCGAAGTGTATATGGATGACCTAGTCATTATGAGCAAATAAGAGAATACAATGCTGATGAACATCCAAAAAACGTTTGACACCTTGCGCGGAGTGAGTATCAAGTTAAACCCAGCGAAATGCTCTTTCGGCATGGAAGAAGGAAAATTCATGGGTTTCATCGTCACAAAAGATGGCTTCAAAGTAAATCCTGATAAGATACAAGCAATCGAACGCATGCCCTCACCTTCGACGATCAAGGAAATGCAAAAATTGGCAGGGCGGCTAGCAGCACTTAACCGTTTCCTGGCCAATCACGCCGCTAAATCTTTCCCGTTTATCAAAACACTCCGCAACTGCATGAAGAAAAGCCAATTTCAGTGGACTCCGGAGGCCGAAAGCGCGTTCCGCGAGATGAAAGATTGCCTCATCAGGTTGCCAACATTAACTGCACCAGTCAAGGGAGAACCCTTGGTACTATACTTGTCAGCCTCCGACAGAGCAGTAGGAGCAGTGTTACTTTTTGATCGACAAGGTACCCAAACACCAGTTTACTACGTGTCACGAACCTTGACCGACCCAGAAACCCGGTATGCCATCATGGAGAAACTAGTACTCGCACTGATCCATGCATCAAGACGGCTGCGCAGGTACTTTGCCAACCACGTCATTCACGTGTTAACAAACTACAATATCGGCAACATCCTCGCAAGACCAGAGATTTCAGGAAGACTAGCAAAGTGGGCAATAGAACTCGGTGGCCATAATGTGGTTTTCAGGCCAAGACCAGCAATTAAGGGCCAAGTGCTAGCAGACTTCATGACAGAAGTACCTGACGACAAGGATCGGGAATGTAAAGCAATGGAAAAAGCAGAAAAAAAAAGCAAGTAGAAGAACCGTGGTTGTTATACACAGACGGCGCGTCTAACGAAGACGGCGCAGGCGCAGAGCTTCGGCTGGTGAGCCCTGACAAACATGAATTCACCTACGCCATACGTCTGGATTTCAAGAGCACCAACAATGAAGCCGAATATGAAGCTTTCCTCGCTGGCTTAAGACTGGCAATCAAAATGGGAGTTAGACACATCGAAGCACATGTGGACTCCATGTTGGTGGCTGGGCAAATCAACGGGCAATATGAAGCCAAAGGGGAAGTAATGGCGCTCTACCTGAGTCAAGCAAAGACGTTGCTACAAACCTTCTACTCCTACAAAGTGCACCACATTAATAGAAGCGAGAATAAACCAGCAGACGCGCTGAGTAAACTCGCATCTACAAGCTTTCAACACCTGGCAAAGGATGTGCGCATAGAAGTTTTGAGCAACCCATCAGTGCCTTTAAGAGAAGTAAGCGTTATTCAAGTAGGATCAACGTCATGGATGACTCCGATAATAGCGTATCTTCAATCTGGGATACTCCCAGAGAACAAAGCTGAAGCGAGAAAAATCCAGTATAAGGCCGAACATTATCAGATGGCTGACGGAATTTTATACCGAAAGTCATACCTTGGGCCACTGTTACGATGCGTTGACCCCGAAGACGCAAACTATTTAATCAGAGAAGTGCATGAAGGAATTTGTGGTATACATGCCGGGCCAAAAATGGTGGTGGCAAAGGTGATGAATGCCGGGTACTACTGGCCCGGGATGCATTTAGACGCAGTAAAAGAATTGAGGAAATGCAGTGGATGCCAAAGACACGCCCCCAAAACGATGCGCCCCAAGAATGAATTGGTACCAGTCACAACGGCGTGGCCTTTTCAGCAGTGGGGAATAGATATGGTCGGCCCTTTCCCCGAAGCCCCAGGTGCTGTCAAATTCATAATAGTCGCAGTCGACTATTTTACAAAATGGGTAGAGGCAAAGGCATTTGCATCAACCACATCCACTGTCGTCAAAAGATTCATATGGGAACAAATCATATGCCGTTTCGGGCTACCACTCAGGATCATCACCGACAACGGAACGAACTTTACCGCAGACGGCCTTCAGCAGTGGTTTAAAGAATTACACATTGAGCACACCTTCTCCTCGGTCGCGCACCCGCAGGGGAATGGTCAAGTGGAAGCCGTCAATAAGAGTATCGTCGACGGAATCAAGGCAAGATTGGGAGACAAAAGAAGAGGTTGGGTTGATGAACTGCCCAACATATTGTGGGCCCATAGAACAATGCCGAAAACAAGCAACGGGGAGACACCGTTTAGCTTAGTTTACGGGTCCGAAGCTGTGATACCAGCAGAGATAGGGCTGCCATCGCCAAGAATGCTTTCCATAAACGTGATCAATAACGAGGAAGAGCGGAGGTTAGATCTTGATCTCCTAGAAGAAAGGAGAGAGATGGCGGCGATAAATGAAGCAAAGTACAAGACAAAACTGGAGAAGTACTACAACTCCAAAGTCCGCATCTGCACCTTCAACCCAGGAGATTACGTCCTAAGGGACAATGAGGCGTCTAACGCCGAAAAACTGGGAAAGCTAGCCCCCAAGTGGGAGGGGCCTTACATAGTAGATGTGGTACTCGGAAAGGGGGCATACAAGCTACGCACCTTGGATGACAAAGAAGTTCCAAGAACCTGGAACGCCCAACAGTTAAGAAGATTCTATATGTAAAAGGCCGAAGTTTTTTTCTGTACTTGTAACGGCCGCGCGCCAACACAGTTATCATTAATACAAGAAGTGTTTGGCTATTCCTTGGAATGCAAATTTCTCATCACAACTGCATATATTACTTTGGGCATACACGAAAACATCAATGGCTCGACCATTAGGAAACGTTGTAGACCTCCAAGGCCTGTCACAAACAAGTGCACAGCCAGGTCAAAAACCCAACTAAAGCCTAAAAACGCCAAGTAAATACTTCGTGCCCACATAAACACGAAAACATCGAACACAAGATAAACAAACATTGTAAACACCCCCAAGGCTGTGCACAGCTTGGTCCACACAATAACCTGTAACTCGATCACTTCGTATCCTTCAACCTACCTGCGCACATGAACGACAGAATAAAACGTTGTAACTAACACAACACAACCTGTCAGCGCCATCATTCATTTGTGATACCTGAATCAAAGTAATTATACATGCACATATTATGACGATAACAAAATTCGCATAAAACAAAGGCGAATATTAACATAACAAACGTAAAGCATAGTCAAATGTTCACAAGCATAACAGGTAAGCAAAAATTAATATTGTTCACAAGCCGTTAAATGATTACAGGGCCGTCTAAGGCCATACACGGCACGCAGGCCGGAAACCTTCACTCGGGATGACTGGTTCCAGTACCTCCAGCCGCGTTACCTTCATCACCAAGAGCTTTTTTGAGTAAGGCAACACCATCAGGCTTCCGAGCCAACTTTTGGGCAGCCTTAACAACAGCAAAATCTAAAGACGCGAACTCTTGTCTTTTTGCGGTATAAGCAGCACCACAATCCTCCTTATATAACTCGAAGTGATGGTCCTTCTCATTATTAAGAGCCGCAGCTCTACCCTCGTTATAACCATCCTTGCGCCCGCTATTATACCCAGCTTGCCCCAACTCAAACATATAGTTGGCAAGTTCATGGGAGTTCACTATACGACCAGCAATCTACGAGAAACACACAGCAATGTAAATAGAGTAACTACCGCAAACCAAAAGCAAACATAAACAAAGGAGGTTACCAGAGGTACAGCACGCGATAGCAACCACTTGCAATCCGCGGACATCTCTTCAGCAAGGAGTTCAGAGGCTTTACACTCAGCAATCTTCTTCTCAACAAACTCTTCCAATGCAGCTATACGTTCAACATACTCCGCCTCCCTTTTCTCAGACGCAACACGCGCTTGCTCCGCCTTCTCATTAATTTCACGCCTCTCGGCAGACATCCGCACAATCGCATCACATAGCGACTGCAATTCCTTGTTGGTACGCTCACAGGCAACCTCCCAATCTTTCTGTTTCTGCGAATTAGCCTGCTTTTCTGCAGCAAGCTTGTCCTCCGCATCCGAAACCCTCCACACCAAACCTTTCTTCTCCGCATTAAACTTCTCCCTCTCATCAGCAAACATCTTCTTCTCATTTTCAAACTCAAGTGTGTCCTCCCCCATCAGTTTCCACTCACGCACAATCTCTTGAGTAGTGGACAAAAAGTTAACCCCGGCACGAACATGATCGTCTAATAGCTCTAACCGGCGGCGCCTTTTTTGAAATAACCTCTCAGCCGGGGGGAGAGACAAAGACAAGAACTCATGGCAGTTGTCAAGATCGTTCATCCGGGAGCCTTGGGTCAGATTCCAGCGAGGAGCATGTGGCATATCATCACACGCTGGGTTTTGAGTGTCCCAAGACCCACCTTGAACATGCTCAAAATCAGGACTCCGAACCACTCCGGAAGTTGCACCACCACCACCCGGTGGACGCTTGGTATATATAGTTTGATGAGGAGCAGTCTCACTTGACTCCACCCCGATTTCAACACCCTTACCACGATCAACACCACCAGCGCCACCTGTATCGCCAACACCCTCCCCAACCTTCTCAACATTTACGTCATCTTCCTTCCTCTTCTCACCCAGATCATCACGAGGAGGAGTCAACCCAAACGTCCTCGAGGGCGGAGATTCTGGAGGGGTGATTTTTGAAAGGTCAATTTTGTGTGAAGTCTTGGCTGGCTTGGCACCTGCTCCAAAACGAGCAACAAATTTAGGGAAAAGAAGGGAGTAAGCAACCAGAAAAAACAAACGAGAAAGCTGATAAAACGAGTACCAGAAGCCTCAAAAATCTTCTCCAACAAATTCCCATGTCTCTCAGTAAAAACACCCAGGTCAACCTCCGACTCCGAGGGAGCAGGAGGATCCTCCTTCTGAAGTTTAACCTTTTTTGATGCAAGCATAGCAGCAGCCTGCTCGTCAAGTTTCCGTTTTCTATCGTCAAAAGCCTTTTTCCGCATCATCTCTGTCAGAGTAGCGCGATCTTCAGGATCAGATCCACGATGTTTCTCTCCGGTCCCTAAACCGGACAACGTATCAGAAACTACAACGTAATCTAGGACAGGAAGAGTAGAAGGTCGCTTACGAGGAGTTTCAGTGGCATGTTCCACAGCCTTCTTCCCTTTCCCTTCTGGTTGGTCAGCTTTCGTTTTTCTCCTTGTTTCCAACTGCTCGACAGTCTCAACAGGAATCTCCACGTCATCATCAATGGGTTCATTAACAGGCTCACGCGCAACCCCTTGTGCTGGACCTGCACGCGGGGAATGAGAAGTTAGGCCTTTACAAGATCTGTCAGAGCCATCACTTGAAAGAACAACTTCTTCCCGAGTAGGATTAATAGCATCATCATCATCCTCACTATCTTCACCTAAAACAGTGTTGGCATGAGCGGTAAAACTCTCGTTGGTCGGATGCAAGAAACGGGGGCGAATCTGATCCAACCAAGGTTGTTTCCCAGCCCCCTGAACCGCCTCAACCATGGCACCACCGGCCTTCGTATCCAAAACATTCAACAAACTGTAACCCACTGCAAAAAAACAAGGAGATGAGGAACACAAAAAAAAAATTCAGAGAGAAAGAAACAAAAAGTTATAGAACACCACATACGTTTGCCATTATAACCATAAGCCGGGACCCCAAAGGATGCTTCGGGATCCACAACATACTCATACCAGCACCCACCAACGCCATCTCCTCAAGCTGAAGAATAAGAGTGGCTTTATGAGTCAACTTTTTATACCACGCTTGTTCAGAAAAATCTGCAACCACATCAACCTTGGGGATCCCCTCACTCGCCGACCGGTAGTGCATATCCATAGGGATAACACCTCGGAGAATATAGAAAAACTTTTGTTTCCAGTCATGAAGACTCTTCAAGGGAACAGAACATACTGGAGTAACACCGGTCCGAGCGTTAAAGGAGTAAAAGCCACTAGTATACGTAACAGAATAGAAGACGTTGAACATCGCAAACGTCGGCTCCACACGGTTAGCCATGCAAACAAACTCAAAATGAGTAATACGGGGAAGCCCGATAGCATTGATCTGAGAAAGATGAAGCCCGTAGTTCCTCAAGACGTCGGCAGTAAACCTGGTGATTGGAAGCCGGAAGTTACCCTCTCGAAAAAACGCAGCATACAAAGTCATATAGCCCGGGGGTGCATCCATAGCAGTCGAACCGGCAGTCGGATACTGGGCTCCCCATTCAGGCAAGAAACCCATCTCTCTCACCAGATTGTGGAACTCCTCTTCCTTCCACCCTATGACCGCCTGGTCGGGACCCGAGGGAGTTTTCCCTTTATTTCTCTTCTTCCTCTGAGAAGGATTCACCCCAGACATAATGAAGATAATCAGAAGTTAGACGGAAACTCTCAAAGAAAAGGAAGAGAAAAGATGAAGGAATGGGTGAGAACCAAACTTCAAATTTTGAAAATTGGGAAAGAAGGAGAAACCGCCTTGATATTTATACCCATCGCATTTAATGCGATGGGTAGTGGGCCGTCAGAATCCAGAAAGGCAACCAATGGGAAAACAACACGTCAAGAGAGAGAGAAGACGTCACCCCTTTTTTCGGGAGCAGGTGAACAGACGCCTGACACCTCGACAGAAAGTAACTAACATGACTGAAAAAGGCGTCTGTTCACCTTCGATAAGACAGAGGACACCAGGCAGTCACATCAGTCGCTCCCTCCCAAGACAACAAAACTTCCTTCAGAAGAAAACAACAGTTCCCTGCGCCGTGCGTCCATTTGGCTCAACTTTTCAAGTTGCCAAAACCCATGCGCCATGCGTCCATTTGGCTAAACTTTTCAAGTTGCCAAAACCCATGCGCCATGCGTCCATTGGGCTCAACTTTTCAAGTTGCCAAAAGCCATGAGCCATGCGTCCGTTTGGCTCAACTTTTCAAGTTGCCAAAACCCATGCGCCATGCGTCCATTTGGCTCAACTTTTCAAGTTACCAAAACCCATGCGCCTTGCGTCCATTTGGCTCAACTTTTCAAGCTACCAAAAAGCATGCGCCATACGCCATAGAAACCACTACCTTCATAAGTCCAGAATCCCTCCTAGACGATCAACTCAACTAGAAGGCACACTGGACTGGGGGGACTTGAAGAGGTATGGTCCCAATTCCTTGCCCACATGGCAAGGACCACACCACTTTTCCATCCTATGTGGCGCTGACATCAGCAAGATCATCCAGAAGCTTCTAGAAGCTTCTGGAAAACATCAAGGTGGCACCAAAGATGCTCCATCCGACAAAAAAGACAACACGTGTCACCAGTCATCAAGCACCAGGTAGGCCTGCGACGAATCAAGGAGCAGTCCGACATCACCAGTACGACGTCTCCAAAATAGACAAATGTAAGCGCGCCACGTGTACCACTACACTGACCATGGCAGAGGAGACCAAAGGCATATTCCCCTTGGTCGGACAGCTGGCGCGCAACCACAGCTGGCATAGCTGCTCCTCCCTCCTTCACCCTCCGGCTATAAATAGGACCCTTCATCATCCAGGTTGAATCATCTTGCTCTCTATACTCTCACACTGTACACGCACTGTTTATTCTCCCTCAGAACAGTACTTATTCTCACGCCGGAGCCTGGTTAAGAGGGAAACCCCCATATTCCCCTCTTAACGAGACTAACGGTGTTGCTGTTTTGCAGGACCCATGCCGTTTCTACGAGTAAGAAATGAGATTGAACCCACAGAAGAAATAACCCCACAGATTAACCTTGGTGTTAACTTGTGTTTCATCACAGTCGCACAAGCTAGGATCGTCCATTAATTCTTTTGGCACAAGCTTACCTAACAGCTTAAGCATACTTCTATCTAGTAAACCAGTTGCGATATGATCTATAAATAACGATAAAGTCGAAGCATCAAGTGAGTAACCTCTATCAACCATTTCTTGTAAAAGCATCTCCACATCATCATAGTGCTGGTTCTTTAGACATCCTTGGAGAAAAGCACGGTAAGTAACATTATCTGGCAGGCACCCACTCTCGTCCATTTTAAGAAACAACGACCTTGCTTTCCCCAACTGACCTTCCTGACAAAAACCACTGATCATCACATTATATGTACGAACATTAGGTTGCAAGCCTTTATCAATTAGACCATGGAAAAGAACCCTTGCAGTATCCACTCTCCCATATTTTCCTGCACGATCAATGAGGATATTGTACACAACAATATCAGAATTAAGCTTGTTATCACCCATCAACTGGAACAAAGAGAGAGCCTCTTCTACTTGACGATTGTTGCAAAGGCCCTCTAAAACTTTTCGATAAGTGTATTGGTTTGGGATTTGGCCTTGTGCATGCATCTCATCAAAGAGTTTGCGTGCATCTACACAATGCCCAACCCGAAAGAATCCTTGTATCATGGTGTTGTAAGTGACTACATTGGGTTTTAAACCTTTTCCAGTCATTTCATGAAACATTTGCACATCCTTCTCAATACCCATTCAATAAACTATTGTAAGTAACAACATCAGGAACGAGACCTCTAAGTGTCATTAAATCAAAAATCCCCCTTGCTTTGATCATTTTAGCTCGAAGACAGTAACCATCAATAAGTGAACTGTACGTCACTATGTTTGGAACCTCACCTCTCTCAATCATGATGTTGATAACAGCCTCAGCTTCTTCTACTTTACCTTCCTTGCAAAATGCATCAACTAATGGAGAAATCTTCTCATCCTCCATTTCTTTTAGCAGCTTTGAGGCCTCATCCCAACGACCTAACTTACAGAGACCACAGATCAAAGACTATCAATGATGGTGTTATATGTAACAATACTAGGCTTGCAGTTTTTTTGTTCCATTAGCCTGAGCAAAGCAACTGCTGTAACGTTATTACTGAACTTGCAAAGGCCTTTAATCATTGTGTTGTAAGTAACTACATCAGGTTCACAAAGTTTTTGCTTGACGAGCTTCTTGAATAACATCTCTGCTTCAAGAATCTTATCTTCAAGGACGAGTCCGTCTAAGAGTGCACTATATATAAACTCATTCGGTGCAATAGATCGTCTAAAGCAACAACCTAGGACTGCGAAACCATCTTTGGTGCGATACAACTGGCAACAACACTTGATTGCAATGCTCATGGAATATTTATCAACGGGAACACCAATTGCACACATATGGTTGAAAAGATCAAGTGCATAAGAAAAATGTTTCATTTTAGTAACAGCATTCAACAACCGAGTGAAGTGAACAACAGAGGGCAAAGGGCGTTTGTGTGACATTTCATCAAACAGGTTCAAGGCATTCAAGTTGGTAATTTTATGAAACATAGATCGATTTGAGGAAACATCGGAATGCAAATCTAAGTGGAAAGAAGAGAAAGGGGTTTCGGAATGAAGATGGAAGGAGGAGTTGGTGGTAAAATTACCTCTGAATTTGATGAAAGCTATGCGATTCATCATCTTCGGTAGGAGGAAACGGAGTAGAAGCAGCCTTCAACCTAGCTATGAAATTTCCATTTCTACAAAACTCAAAAATTGAGTCACACACCCACATTCACATCTTTCGTTTATCTTATTTTGCATTTTTCACTTTTCTCTTAGCTACTGGAATTTCAACGCGCGTTGCGACAGAATTCAGTTCGTATCGGTTAATTTTACTATGGTTCGGTATGGTAGCAGCATTCGGTACTACAACCAAAATATAATATCCAAAGTCGTGATGTTTTTAAAATTGACATGTGCTTTACATTGATATAAAACTATAAAACTAATATTTTTTCGAAAGACAGACACATGTCATACCCGAAGATCCCACGACACATGTCATACCCGAAGATCACACAAATAACTCATTTTTTGTTTAACAATCACTATTTCTGTGACAAAATTTTAAAGGATTTAAAAATATATTATCTTATATACTAGAATATTACATGTGTTTGGAAACGAAATATTTTTTAATTTGTTTGCATGTGATGTAAAACCAATTTTTTTACCATTGAATTCTCCATATTTCTCACATGTGATGTAAAAAAAGAAATGTCATTAGATGACAATTTTATAAATACCTTTTAAAATGAGGGATGATTTATGTATTGTAGCTAAGCGCTTGGTATAGCTAAGCACTTGATCTTTTATACAAATATAATAACGTGACATATTATACACCAGAAAGGACAACACCATTGTAAGTCGTATTCTTTATATCCTTGAGTAAGGATTCATGATTCAGATATAGATATAGAAGATTAAAAGTAATAACTTAGAATTATGAGTCATTTAAAAAAATCAAAAAATAATAAATTTCAAATATTAAATTCAATAATTCACCCAACATATCCATTTTACATATTATAAATACTATTTACATTTCAATGTGGCTCTAGTCTGCTGTAGGTTTTCTTTTTAGGTTTTTATCTAACTAGTTATTTTTCGTCCGCGCGTTGCAGCGGGGACCCAATGATTACAAAAGGCCTGTCAGCAACGACAAACAGAATACCGAATATCAACACATAAATAAAAGTGACGTGGTAAGGATAGTCACTCCGTCATAAAAAACGATTTTAAAAAACCTAATATATAATAATAGGACCCACACGTCCTACACGTTGGAAATTCGGTTGTTTTCAGTTCACTTATTACGGTGCTAACACGTTAAAATATGGATGAGCTCGGTACCGGTAACGGGACCGAAAGTACCGATCCGGAAAATCATCGAAATTAGGTACCAGCACCGAAAATGCTCGGTACAATACGGTGTGGTATTTGAAGGTAAAAATCAATACATACACGTATGGTGCTAGACCAGTGTCGAACCGAAAGTAACGATTCTGAAAACGCCAAAAGGTTGGTACCAAATTGGTACAAAAAATGATTTGGTATAGTAAATTTGGTACCGATACGATACCGGTTTGATTACAGGATTTGATACGATTTGCTCATCAATATTCTAAATATCCAAGTTAATTTTACATGCTACAATTCATTCATTACAGAAAAAGACAAAAAAGAAAGCAAAATAAGTTGTTGTGTATATAAAACCTCATTCAAACGAAATACAGTTTACTTACTGTGTGTATGAAAAGTAATCTAAACGGTGCAATTACTTGCATTGCTGCGTTGCTACAGGATTTGATGAGCTCGGTACCAACCGGTATCGAAAATACCGTTACTGAAATCCCCAAAAGTGGGTACCGATACCGAATATACCTGGTATGGTACGGTTCGGTACTGGTACGGCACCGGTAGTTGAGGGTAACAACCGGTGAATACCGGTGCCGAACCGGTACCGAAAATACACCGGTTTGGTAAATTTGGGATCGGTACCGGTACCCGTACCCGATACCATTTACTCATCTCTTAGTGATATTACTATTCATTCCATTCTAATTTTAATATATAGGTAATATGTTTTGTAAGTTTTAATCACATCTTTAAACTTTAAAAAAATTGTGTTCGTTAATTATTCCAATTGCCGGCATTGTACAAGTAACTAAACAAAGTGGGCCAACACCGATTAAACAACGTCAGTATCAGTATAAATATTCGTTTCTATTGTTTTTGATTGATGTAAAACATGCCTCCATATCAACATTTTTGTTTCTCTTTCGGTTTTTATAGCGAGTGTTGGTATCATAACGAACCGAACCGATACCAACCAAATTCCTACCGCATAGATTTAGGGTATGTTTGGTGCAAGGTAATAGAATGGATGAGGGAATAGAATGGAATGGGCGAGGTAATGGAATGGACAACCGAATAAAATGAATCATTCCATCCATTGTGATGTTTGGTTACTCATTTGTGAATATAATGAAATATTACTTTGTACAATTTGATAATAAAAAAGACGAAGTAACGAAACATAATTGTATTAAAAATGACAAAAATATGACTGCCTTAATAATAATAATATATTAATGGTAAAAAATTAATAATATAAATATAATAATAATAATATATTTCTTTCTATTCCTCGAAGGAATGAAAAAAAAAACATCCCTCACCAAGGAATGAAATTGTTATATTTGGAAGGAGTACATTCGTTTGGAATCCTCTATTCCATTACCACATGATAACCAAATATGTTTCTTTTCATTCCATTTCACCTTCTATTCATTCATATCAAACGCTACCTTACAATTTTTTAAAGTTGTACTTTATTTTATTATTATAACTAATTTTAAGTATATTTAGTTTTTTTTTTTAATTTTAATATACGACGTTTTATGAAATTAAGAGTTTGTCGTTGCGACATGCCTTTCTTTATCTACATCTCAATATAATTTTTTTTCCCGAAACCGTGTTGTGAGTAGTAATGTACAAGTAACCGAAACACAAACGTAAATGTTATAAAGTTCCGAGAATATATCGTTGCGACATGTTTATTTTTATGCACATAAATTTCGTTGAAATGGAGTTTAATTTGAAATAGAGTACGGTACCGGTAACATGACAAATCAAGCTTATGTTGTCGACCGAAAACATCGGTATCGGTAGTATCATTTGCGTTACAAGTATTTGTTTGTTATGGTTTTTGGTCGATTTAAAACACATGGCGACATCTTTTGGGGCTTATCGCGACTTTATTTTTTAAGTTTTGCTTTCCGGTTGCTATATCAAGTGTCTGTACTATATCAATGCCGTAATGAAGCGACCCAAATGAATTTCTGTCATTAACGTTATTTTTACCATTGTGTAAGGTCACTGATTGGCTTAGAAAGGTTATACGCTTGCAAAGTATGCTGACTTGATTGGCTTAGAAAGGTTATACGCTTGCAAAGTATGTTGACTTGTTGACCAAATTCTTTACCTACACTGAACAAATGTGCATGTTGACACTTTACCAGAGGCAAACCAGTTCGTCCTCTCGTAACCCGTCCCGATTTGCCAATTTGCACTATCAAATCGGTTTCAACCAGACCCAAACTCCAATTCGTTCGTATCAGTACCTTTGGAAGTGACTAGATTTTAGAAATATCTGCATTTTTTATAGCACCGGGAAGCACATCAGGTTTGCAACATAAGCATGACTGGGGTCAACTGATTCTGCGTCATGTCCTTTCTGGCTAATATTGCTTCTAAATTCTCATCATTCATGTATCTTTTCAGACATCTTGCTTATGAATAATGACTGGCGAAGCTTGAGATTTCCGACCGGGGGCGGAAGTCACCGGACCTAAAAATTTCTATAAAACCAAGGGGTCGAAAACGGATATACCCAAAAATTTCTATACGAAAACTACATACTCTCCACTACTGAGCGAAAAGTTCGGGGGGTCAGCCGCCCCCTCCCGCCCCTTCAAAGCTTCGCCCATGATGATGAGAATTCAGAAGCAATGTTAGCCAGCAGCACAAAGATAAACTGTGAAATATCATGTCTCAAGACAATGATATTGCAGGAAACTTTCATCAACAAGCAAAATATCACAAAACTACAACAAACACAGATGTGAATTCATTAAATGCAGAATGTCTGATGACCAAACACATGTACACCAAATAGAATTAAGCAGAGATTCCCACTTTCCACATTTTGCAAGTTATAGTCTCCATTTCTTATCCCACATATGCTATTTCAGTTTCTCTCCCAGGTGCACAACCTAGGATGGTCCATTAATTCTTTTGAGACAAGCTTACCTAACAACTTAAGCATACTTCTATCTAAAGAACCAGCTGCTATCTGATCTATAAATAATGATAAAGTCGAAGCATCAAGTGAGTAACCTCTTCCATCCATTTCCTTTAAAAGCATCTTTACATCATCATAGTGCTTGTTCTTTAGACATCCTTGGAGAAAAACACGGTAAGTAACATTATCTGGGGGGCATCCACTCTCGTCCATTTTAAGAAACAATAACTTTGCTTCCACCAACTGACCTTCCCGACAAAAACCACTGATCATCACGTTATATGTACGAACATTAAGTTGCAAGCCTTTGTCAATTAGACCTTGGAAAAGAACCCTCGCAATATCCACTTTCCCACATTTTCCTGCACCATCAATGAGGATATTGTACACAACAATATCAGAATTAAGCTTGCTATCACCCATCAAATGAAACAAAGAGAGAGCCTCTTCTACTTGACGATTGTTGCAAAGGCCCTCTAAAACTATTCGATAAGTGCATTGGTCTGGGATTTGGCCTTGTGCATGCATCTCATCAAGGAGTTTGCGTGCATCTACACAACGCCCAACCTGAAAGAATCCTTGTAACATGGTGCTGTAAGTGACTACATTGGGTTTTAAACCTTTTCCGGACATTTCACGAAACATTTGCTCAGCCTTCTCAATATTCAGATTCTTGCAATATCCATTCAATAAACTACTGTAAGTAACAACATCAGGAACGAGACCTCTAAGTGTCATTGAATCAAAAATCTCCCTTGCTTTGATCATTTCACCTCGCAGACAGTAACCATCAATAAGTGAACTGTACGTCACTATGTTTGGAACCTCACCTCTCTCAATCATGATGTTTATAACAGCCTCAGCTTCTTCTACTTTACCTTCCTTGCAAAAAGCATCAACTAATACACTAAAGGTTTGCACATTTGGAGAAATCTTTTCATCCTCCATTTCTTTTAGCAGCTTTGAGGCCTCATCCCAACGACCAAACTTACAAAGACCACAAATTAAAGAGGTGTACGTAATGACATTTGGTAAAATTCCTTTTTCAAATACCATTTCCTTAAAGAGCTTGAAAGCGTCATCTATCATTTTATCCTTGCAAAGACTATCAATGATGGTGCTATATGTAAAAATATCAGGCTGACAATGTTTTTGTTCCATTAACCTGAGCAAAGCAATGGCTGTAACGTTATTACCGAACTTGCAAAGCCCTTTAATCATTGTGTTGTACGTAACAACATCAGGTTCACAAAGTTTTTGTTTGATGAGCTTCTTGAATAACATCTCCGCTTTAAGAATTCTATCTTCAAGAACGAGTCCGTCTAAGAGGGCATTAAATATGTAGACATCGGGTGCAATAGATAGTCTAAAGCAACAGCCTAGGAGTGCAAAACCGTCATTGGTGCGATACAGCTGACAACAACACTTGATTGCAATGCTGATGGAGCAATTACTAACAGGAAGGCCAAGAGAACACATTTGGTTGAAAAGATGAATAGAGGTAGAAAAATGTTTCATTTTAGTAACAGCGGTCAACAACTGATTAAACAGAACAACAGATGGAAGAGGGCATCTCTGTGACATTTCATCGAACAGGTTGAGTGCATCATTCAAGTTGGTGATTTTATGAAGCATGGATCGTTTAGTGGAAAAATTAGAGTGAAGAAGGAAGGATGTGGTGATTGAATTACCTCTGAGTTTGATAAGAGAATTTGTGAGATTCATGATCGGTCGATTCGTTCAGTGTGGAAACGGAGTTGATGCTTCAAGTTCAACCTAACTATCAAATGGTGGAAAGCATGTCCTTATTGTTTTTGTTGTATTTGTATTTCTTAAAAATCAAAATGGAGTCAATATCTTTTTTTAGTAACCTACCCGGCCGGCTACCTGAATGTTTAGAAAGCATACTCTTTGTATTTAGGGATGAACCCACATAAACCCATATTCAAAAGGTTTAAGTTTTGGACTAAAATGACAAAAGTGATCAGACCTTAGGGACATTTTGGCAATTTACTCATCTTTTTTCTTGTTTCTCATTTATTACTTTTATCTAAAAAAAAGGGAAAATGCTACAGAAATGTAACCAAGTTTGGAAGTTGTTCCAATTAAGTCATCCGAACTTTTTTTGTTTCTTTAAAGTAACTAAACTTTTATTTAGTGTTTTAATATTGTGTAACTACCAGGTCATCAGGTAACATTTTTTTTCAATTATTATTTTATTTTTTAAATGCCTATGTGGATCAATTTCTAGATCAAAAAAATACATTTTTTCGATTAAAAAAAATCAAACTTAAAACTAGTTATTTTTGTTAGAATTAGAAAAACAATGTGATTTTTTTTATCATTTATTGGAAAATCCCTGTCATTAATTTTATTTTCCACATCACATTAAAGATTTAAAAAATTTAATAAAACCTGACACATAATCATTGGTAACTTGGTAACCTGATAATTACATAATATTAGAACAACAAATGAAACTTAAGTGACTTAATAGATACAAAAAAGTTTCAGTTACTTAATTAGAACAGTTGTCAAACTTGGTTACATTTCTATAAAGTTAAAAAAATGGTGAACATTATAGGTATATATCTAATTTGCAACATATATATGCATTATGGTTTGTAACATAATGCTTAATGGTTTGTACCACTAAAGATAAATTTGTATTTCATTTAAAAACTATAAATAATTTTGCGAGTTAACACGACGCAACGTGCGTGTATGGTTAAACGTTTTTACGTCGTTTATTTTTTCCCCTTCACAGGTTCATCGTAACGCTCGGGTCCTAGATCGACTTAGTTATTTTTTTATATGTTTAACGTTTCGGTTTAATTTTTTTGCATTAACACGCTGCAATTTCAGTGTTGGTGGTCGCTGATAGTAGCGTGACATTGGTGTTCGCCTCCGCTGCAACGCGGGGATGCTTAATACTAGTTATACCTAATGAAAAGCATTAAAAAATTATTCTTTATTTTTATCCATTTTTTAAATGCTAATATTAGTATAATTTAACTTTTAAATTACACTAAATAAATCATAATTTACTTTTTTTTAGGTTGAGGTGTTTTGGTTGAATCACCACGCGCGCAAAAAAATAAAAACCAATAAAAAAAGACTCACATTCTTGAACGGCTTTATCTAGTGCTCAATCTTTGGTTGTAACCTAGGCACGCCACGTAGTACCCATCAAATACAATATTTTTAATCTTTTAAAAGAAGAAAATGCTAAAGGAACGTCGAAGGGTAAAGAAATTGAAGCACCACGGGAAATCGTGGTGGCCGTTATTAAGGAACTCGCGGAGCCAAAGATTAAAAAAAAATTGAGGACTTGAGGATTAAAGAAATTGAGGCGGTCAAAAGATAACGTTTGTGACTGATATTAAAAACTTGTGCTACAACTTAACTACAGATCCTTTGGTTTCATTTTGCTAATCCATATATATTGAAAATATGTCGATAACACCAGATATATCAACAACATATGTTATCAAGGTACGACTTGTTTATAAACAGCAAAACAAACAGTTCAAATAGAGAGCTGGAAACTTCAGAATTCAAAAATTCAGAAAAAACAATTGGAAGAGATAATCCGAGGCTTCAAGGAATGCTCACCGATTGAATTAAAAAAATATCACTCTGTTGCAGAAGCCAATACTTACAGACTAGCAATCCTAGTTTGAATTATGATCAAGCTATGATATCCACATTGTTACATAAAAATGGAACTAGCATATATAATTGATAAACTGTGAAACACCATGTATCAAGAAACAAAAACTAAAACATAAAGAAGATCTTGCAGCCAGCTTTCATATATTAGCAAAATATCATTAAAATACAACAAACACAAATGCCTAAGCGTTGTGAATTCATTAAATGGACAATGTCTAGAGACCAAACACATAAAATCAAATGTGAACCAAACACATGAAGATCAAATGGAATTTGGTAGAGATTTCCAGCTTTCCACATTTTGCAATTTATAATCTTCATCTTTCATCCCACAATTACTATTTAAGTTTCAGTCCCAGTCGCACAAGCTAGGATCGTCCATTAATTCTTTTGGCACAAGCTTACCTAACAGCTTAAGCATACTTCTATCTAGTAAACCAGCTGCGATATGATCTATAAATAACGATAAAGTCGAAGCATCAAGTGAGTAACCTCTATCAACCATTTCCTGTAAAAGCATCACCACATCATCACAGTGCTGGTTCTTTAGACATCCTTGGAGAAGAACACGGTAAGTAACATTATCTGGCGGGCAGCCACTCTCGTCCATTTTAAGAAACAACAACTTGGCTTCCCCCAATAGACCTTCCTGACAAAAACCACTTATCATCACAGTGTATGTACGAACATTAGGTTGCAAGCCTTTATCATTTAGACCTTGGAAAAGAACCCTCGCAATATCCACTTTCCCACATTTTCCTGCCCCATCAATGAGGATAGTGTACACAACAATATCAGAATTAAGCTTGCTATCACCCATTAACTGGAACAAAGAGAGTGCCTCTTCTACTTGATGGTTGTTGCAAAGACCGTCTAAAATTATTCCATAAGTGCATTGGTCTGGAATTAGGCCTTGTACATGCATCTCATTGAAGAGTTTGCGTGCATCTACACAACGCCCAACCTGAAACAATCCTTGTAACATGGTGCTGTAAGTGACCACATTGGGTTTTAAACCTTGTCCGGTCATTTGACGAAACATTTGCATAGCCTTTTCTATATTCCGATTCTTACAATACCCGTTCAATAAACTATTGTAAGTGACAACATTAGGAACGAGACCTCTAAGTGTCATTGAATCAAAAATTGTTTTTGCTTTGATCATTTCACCTCGAAGACAGTAACCATCAATAAGTGAATTGTACGTCACTATGTTTGGAACCTCACCTCTCTCAATCATGATGTTGATAACAGCCTCAGCTTCTTCTACTTTACCTTCCTTGCAAAATGCATCAACTAATGCAGTAAAGGTTTTCACATCCGGAGAAATGTTCTCATCCTCCATTTCTTTTAGCAGCTTTGAGGCCTCATTCCAACGACCAAACTTACAGAGACCACAGATTAAAGAGGTGTATGTGATGACATTTGGTAGAATACCTTTGTCAGATACCATCTCTTTAAAGAGCTTGAAAGCATCATCAATCAGTTTATCCTTGCAAAGACTATCAATGATGGTGCTATATGTAACAATATCAGGCTTGCAGTTTTTTTGCTCCATCAGCCTGAGCAAAGCAAGTGCTGTAACGTTATTACCAAACTTGCAAAGGCCTTTAATCATTGTGTTGTACATAACAACATTAGGTTCACAAAGTTTTTGCTTGACGAGCTTCTTGAATAACATCTCTGCTTCAAGAATCTTATCTTCAAGGACGAGTCCATCTAAGAGTGCACTATATATAAACTCATTCGGTGCAATAGATCGTCTAAAGCAACAGCCTAGGAGTGCAAAACCGTCATTGGTGCGATACAGCTGACAACAACACTTGATTGCAATGCTGATGGAGCAATTACTAACAGGAAGGCCAAGAGAACACATTTGGTTGAAAAGATGAAGAGAGGTAGAAAAATGTTTGATTTTAGTAACAGCGGTCAACAACTGATTAAACAGAACAACAGATGGAAGAGGGCGTCTCTGTGACATTTCATCGAACAGGTTGAGTGCATGATTCAAGTTAGTGATTTTATGAAGCATGGATCGATTTGTGGAGAAATTAGAGTGAAGAAGGAAGGGTGTGGTGATAAAATTACCTCTGAATTTGATAACATGAGAATTTGTGAGATTCATGATCGGTCGATTCGTTCAGTGTCTAAAGGGAGTTGATGCTTCAAGCTCAACCTAACTATCAAATGGTGGAAAGCATGTATGTCCTATTTGTTGTATTTGTATTTCTTAAAAATCAAAATGGAATCAATATATTTTTGGCCTGGTCTATTCGCACACGGCCTTTGTCTTTTTGCACACTCAAAGCGCCCCGCTTTGGCCATAGCGGGGCGCTTTGAGTGTGCAAAAAGACAAAAAGCGTGGGCTGGACTTTGTGTTGTTTTTTTTTTTAAATAGGTGGGATGTGGGTTAGTTTGGTAGTGTTTTCTGGAGGAAAAAATTGTATTTGAGTTTTATAATACGTTTTTTTATAATTACGTTTTTTTACGTCATTATTTTTATAGAACGTATATAATATAAGTGCGTCTTTATAAACTGTTAACCTAGTTTATTTTGTTAAATTAAACGAACACGTTAAATAAATTGTACAGAAAGCCATAAGAATTAAACGTAAACAATCCAAAACCAACGTGATGTAAATAGAAGATTAACTGCAATATATATATATATATATATATATATCAGTTTGTACATACAAAACAAAAAGGTACAACTGACTACATAATACATAACAAAACACTATACAAACAAACTAAGGTACTAATCCTCGTGCGGTGGGGACGGTGGGAGGGGAAGTGGAGGCAACCCAGCGAGCTCTCGTAGAGAAACGAGCGTCTCGATGATCCAGTCCTGGCGTGCGGCCTGGCGTCTGAGGCGCCGGTCGAAGTCCCGAGCCACCTCACGCGCTACCGGAGGCAGGTCAGCGTAAACGTGCTACGGGTACTGTGGCGGCTCAGGAGCTGGCTGAACAGCAGGAGGTTTTTTGTTATTGTTCCCTGGATTGAGGATTTGCTGAAACTTTTCAAAGAAGCTCCTTTTCACCTGAGGGGGTGTTGGATCGATCTTTTGTTTCAATTTTTCAAATTCCGCGTCTACATCGATATCCTCTATGTTTTTCTTTGCAGGCTTGAAGTTAAGCTTCTTCCAGAACACGTCTATGTGTGTGATCCGGAGTTGCTGACCTGTGGATGAAAACAAATTAGGTGGCAAAATCATAACGAGAAAGGTCAAAGATATTAATTACCTTTATTTTCCAACTTTTCCAAACGACGGGCACATGGCAAACCACAGCTGGTAAAAAGTTGGCAACCACAGCTTGCACCGTAGGCTCTCAACCCGTCTTCCTTACGTTTTAGTTCCCTACTCAAAAGCTCAATCGCATATATTGAAACCTTTCTGAGAATATATGCAAGCATGGGCTGCTTCTTGTGGTGCGTCATCACTTTTCGGAGGCTTGTTTCAAAGCTACTACTAATCTCGGTGTATTGTCTATCAACAACATGATCAACATACAGTACAAGTTTATCCAGTGTGTTGCGATGACTTGGAAAGTGACTTTTTAGTGTTGCATGCATGCCCTCAACCCTGTTGGTCGTAGTTTGGTGAAAGTTGATAGTTTTGTTAATCCAGCATGATACAAACTTTTCACGGTACGGATCCAACCAGGATTTCTTCATATAATCAAAAACCTCTAAAATTAAAAAAAACGTAAATAGTCAGTTTTTGTTATTATATAAAATTTGAACATAATTATGTAAGAAATACCTACGTTCACGGTCATCTTCTTTCAGCTGTGCTTCAAGGTTTTCCAAGTTATACCTGTATATTTCCTCGGTCGTAGACTCGCACAATAACCAAAAACTACGTACGAATTCTTTCCAATCCTTGTCAGAGAATTTCTTCTTGCTGTTCTTATTAATATTTTGTTGAATATGGAACCGACAAAGATACTTATGCGCTTTTGGAAAAACTTGTTCACACGCGTTCATTAGCGCAAAATCCCTGTCTGTTAAAATCACGCGCGGTTCCATACATCCTACCAGCATAGACTTGATCCTCTGCAACACCCATAGGTAGTTCTCTAACTTCTCAGCGGAAATTACCGCACAAGCAGCCGTAAACGATTTGTTTGTCGACGTCATGCCTACGACCTGAACAAATGGCAGGTTGTACATGTTCGTTTTGTAGGTGGCGTCAATCATTAGCACATGCGGGAAGGCACACCACATATTGAATGATCTTTCGTGAACAAAGAAGACATCTTCAACTTCGTTTGATATCTCATTCGTGCGCATGTAATAAGTGTAATTTTTTTCGAGAAGAATGCTTTCAAGTTTTTGCATCGGAGACTTACCGACATTTTTTTCGGCGCTGATCTTCTGAACAGCGTTGTGTATATCTTTCGGAATAAGCTTTCTAGCCGGATTGTTTTTTGTCAGCGTTCGCCAGATACTTTGGTTGGGAATGTCTTGCTCTGCCAGCTCCTTAACTAGTTTTGTATCCTCCGAAGAAAGCCTTCTCGCATACGCGTGACCCTCTAAGTTTTCAATAGGAGTGTGGTTATGCTTCGCCTTCGTCACCTCGATCCTCCAAACACTTCCGGATGATTCCGAAAACCCGATCATCTCGAACGGGCAGCCTATTTTCTTGCTACCCGTTTTCCTCTGTGTAGCTATACTCTTATGCTCCCCACCAAAAGTACATTGAAACCAAATCTTGTAATTCTCTCATCTTTTATTCAACCTCTTAGTCACAATTAGGTAACCGTTGTCTTTTGCCGTGTCTTGTACCCAACGCACCAACTCTTTACGTGACGAAAAGGTCTGCGTTGTATCAAACGAAAACGTAACCGGGTAACAGCCTTCCTCGTCAACAGACACATCCCCCGGCTCACCATCGTCACCGAGGTCCGAATATACTTGATGTTCAAAGTTGTGCTCGCCACCGTAACCGAAATTCGAATAACCTTGTAAGCTCTGTTGACAACCGTAACTGTCGTTTGGACCACACTCCTGCTGTACAAAGCTGTACTCGCCACCGTAACCGAAATTCGAATAACCTTGTTGTGCGTAAGGGTCCTCCACAGGGGTATTCAAATCCAGCGTCACCGTGTTATCACGATAACGAATGCCAGATACAACCTCTGCCTCCCTCAAGTTGGACGAGACCGGTTTCTCATACGAGTCAGAAATAGCGGTCCCCTCGTAAGAATCAGGAACAACTGTCTCGTCAGAATATTGACCGAAAATATAGTTGTTTAACCACGACATCGTTTTTTGTAAACAACAAACAACAAAACACTCGAATACCCACATATGTTTGTAAACAACGTATTAAGTGCGACCTTGTCTCGAACGATGATTTTCTGAAGAAGAAGAAGAACGTATGCTTTTCTGAAGAAGAAACCTCAATCAGTAGCTTGCTTTTAAAAGTGAAAATTTGGGTCGAAGCGCGGCGCTATGGCCAAAGCGCGGCGCTTAGGGTTAACGACAAAACATCATAATCAGCTTTATGTCTGTCAAACAGTAGGGAATGTCTCAAACGTCAATCGAAGCACCTTTTGTCGAGCATAGCGCCGCGCTTTGGCCATAGCGCGGCGCTTTGGGATGTGAAAATAATTTTCTCCGTGTGTGATTAGCATGACCCATATTTTTTGAGTAACCTACCTGAATATGGTTCATGAGATTTCCTTTTGAATTTGGTTATTGTGAATTTGTGATTTCAATTTTATTCTTATTTTCATTCAAAATTAAAAATCTGACTATTTTTCAGCTAATATCTAATATTTTTGTCTTTTTTCTCCCTTTTAATGAAAGGCAAAATGGTTTTTTAACATTTTATTATAACAAATTATAAAAATCTGACCATTTTGACATTCACTAAAAACAATAAAAAAAGACTCACGTTCTTGAATGGCTTTATCTAGTGCTCAATCTTCGGTTGTAACCTAGGTACGCCACGTAGTACCCATCAAATACAATTTTTTTAATCTTTTAAAAGAAGAAAATGCTAAAGGAACGTCGAAGGGTAAAGAAATTGAAGCACCGAAGGAAATCCTAGTGGCCGTTATTAAGGAACTCGCGGAGCCAAAGATTAAAAAAAAATTGAGGACTTGAGGTACTGCTGTTGAAGAATCATGTGCCGAATAAGCACGAGTTGATGGAAGGCGCTTTACTCTTTATTTTAAATTAAATGGTTTAATTAAAAATAGTAATTTAACACATACCTAACTGAGATATATAACATAAGTTAGTGATAAGGATCTCCCGACCCGAGTGCAAAAATTACAACCACCAGGATCAAGTGTGTAATTATTGAACCACCGGAACCAAGTCTGCAATATTAGCAAACCATAGGGACCAACTAGGCATTTAACTCTTTATTTTAAATTAAATGGTTTAATTAAAAAAGGGTTTTGGAAATGGTTTGGGCCAAACCGGTTTTGGGCCCGACCCAAATCAATTTGGATGGGGTCGGGGATTTCACCGGTGAAGTTAGTTCTTAACCTGCACGGTTCGGGCAAACCGGGTTTATAACAGCCTCTACTTTACCTTCCTTGCAAAAAGCATCAAGTAATACATTAAAGGTTTGCACATTGGAGAAATCCTCTCATCCTCCATTTCCTTAAGCAACTTTGAGGCCTCATCCCAACAACCTAACTTACAGAGGTCACAAATTAAAGAGTTGTATGTAGGGTTGACAAATCGTGTCTTATCGGGTTTAACAGGTCTCTGACGACGCGTATAACATAAGTATTAAATATGAATACAACTCGTTTAACTACTTGATATCTCATTTCTATAACACAGTTTTATGTTTTATGTACCAAGAAAAAGAAATGATGGATCCTAACCTCATAATTTTATTTATTTTAAAAAAAGTAAAAAATCACATTGTGTTCTTATTCAGTAAACAGATCTAATCGTCTATTATACATATATCTATTGCCAGCCCTAGTTGTATGTGATGGCATCTGGTAGAATGCCTTTGTGAAAAACCATTTCTTTAAAGAGCATCATCTATCATTTTATCCTTGCAAAGACTATCAATGATGGTGTTGTATGTAACGATATTAGGTTTGCAGGTTGTTCCATTAGCCTCAGCAAAGCAACTTATGTAAGTTATTGCCAAACTTGCAAAGCCCTTTAATCATTTTAGTAACAATATTCAACAACTGAGTGAACTTGACAACAGATGGCAAAGGCTGGATGTGACATTTCATTGAACAGGTTCAGTGCATCATTCAAGTTGGTAATTTTCCCAATCATAGATCGATTTGAGGAGACACTCGAGTGAAGGGTTTTTGAACGAAAAAGGAAGGACTTGTTACCACTGCATATTATGAAAGCCTGTGATTCAACATTGTCGCCGTCTCCGACAGAGAAACGTTAACCTAACAGTCAAAATGTTAACTTTCTATTTGCCTAAAAAATCAGAATTGTAGGTGCAAACCAGTCGAGCCGAGCCCGAACTCAAGCTCGGCTCGGTTCAAGCTTTGTTTTCAAATTTCGAGTTCGGGTTGTTCGTATTTTCTCAAGCTCGAGCTTGGCTCGTTTATTATATATTAAATAAAAATAATATAAATAACAAACTCTTTTAGGCTCGCGAAGCTCGGGCTCATTTACTAAACAAGCTTATTTTTAGGTTCAAACTCGGCTAATAAACAAGTTTAAATAAGCTCGGCTCGTTTACACTTAGGCTTGATAAGGCTTGACGAGCCTCATGAGCTTCACATGTCAGGTTCGATCTCGGGCTCGATAAATAAACGAGTTTTTTTTTAGGCTCAAGCTCGGCTCGGTCTCGATAAGCTCGACTCGTTTCGAGCTTTTTCTTAAGCCGGTCTCGAGTAGCTCGTGAGCCGCTCATCTCGTTTTCACCCCTATCAAAATGGTGTCGCTCTTTGTCTTTCGTCTTATTTTGCATTTTTTTTTTCCATTTCTATCTTATTAACAATATTTTACCTTGAATATCTGAAATTTTTTCAAATGGTTTAAAGTTTATTTTGTTCGTTTAATAACCTAAAGATTTTGATCAAATAAAAGCATAAAGTTCATCTAATATTTTCTTATTTTCTTCTTGATTTTTTAATAATTAACATAAAAATAATAATTCTATTAAATTCAAGTTATATCATAGGCTTTAACACTAGTTATAACCAAACAAACAATATACTTTTAGGCCTTTAGCTAAGCTTTCAAATTTGACCCGTTATCAACCAAATACATCCCAAATCGACCTGTATTCATACAAACACGTTAAAAATTACAACTCTAATCTCTCTAAAGCATGTGCAAATAAAAAGTCTTGTAACAGAATTCAGCGGACAACATATCAACCCCGAGTCATCCTACGACCCCATGGACGCAAGTTAGCATTGTACAGTACAATGTCGTTATGCGCACACAAACAAACGGGTTCGTTCCATATATTATTATTATTATTATTATAACAAAAAGAAAAATTAAAGCAACTTGACACCTCTACTGCTTTGTTGTGTTTTGAGTCCAGGCTTCACGCAGAAGCTTCTCCTGTGAAGTTGCGGCAGCTGCAACAGTTGCAGTTGGTGCATGAATCACCTGTGCACTTACAAACTTGTTTGAAAAATGCATCTTCAAGAGATATGGTTTTAGAAAGTTTGTGATTCTTTGAGCCTTTACGGGTGGAAGAATCACCATATCTGTTTATAAAAAGAAAACGTGTTCAAAATACGCATACAAAAATAGAAATTCACAACCTAAACAAAATATAAAAAATAAACAGGATCAAAAGCACTACTGACTGAGTAGCTATCAACAAAGCAATCAATGAATACACCTGGTAAACCCCTACGATCAATTGCAAGTTAACCCAAAAATAATTGACAAATTAACCCTAAAATCATCAATTTCCTGACAAACCAACCCTAAAATCACGACAAATAATTGATGTTTACCTCAAATTACGCAGCACAAATCTTCAGTATAGACGGATGAGATGATTTGAATTCGAACCTTTTCAAACTTCTTTGTTAACTTATGAGTTTTGATAATTAATGTTAACCCAAAGCAAAGCAGCCCATCACTTATTTTTTAAAATATGTTGGCTTGTTGACCAAATTCTTTACCTACACTGAACAAATGTATACGTTGACACTTTACCAAGTTTGAGCTAAACCAGTTCGTCCTCTCGTAACCCGGCCCAATTTGCACTACCAAATCCCAATCGCCAATTCGTATACTGGTTCCCCCTCTCGTCACCCAAACCAGAACATCTAATAACAGCAAGACATATGAAGTTTTTTTGGTCTTTATCTTCATACAAATGTTACATTGTACATAAACACAACACCACACCACCACCTCCACTATGATACAATCATCACCTTCTTTCCAATTGACAACTATGATTACATGCAAAGAATATGAAAACATTATACTTACGATCACGACACCCGGGGAACAATGCGCAACCATAAAAAGTGAATCCGGTAATTCAGAGTGCAGATACAGCAAAGCATGTGCAGGTTAATCAACAGAAGCAATGCTTTGATAACAAACAGTTTATATCCATAAAATTAATAGTAAAAAAAAAACCTTGTTATCAAGCTGACATACACTCTGTACATAGCAAACTATAACAAATGCAAGTATGTAAGACTGTAAGTTATGAAATCAGTGAGTAGATATTGTCCAATCAATGAGACATGTAAACTGTCGACCATAACCATATTCAATCAGCAAGACTGAAGTATATTCGCACAAATGTTGTATTGTACTTAACACAACAATGCCTCCTCTATGATACAATCATCACCTTCTATCCAAAAATTTATATAACCAACCTCATTCTATCTTTGTTAACAAAATAAAATAAACAAATTATACATCTAACCAAGGAATGTATATCATGGAAAACAAAAACCAGCAAGCTGATATGATGTGAAATATCAAGTCGATAAAATGTGACATATCATGTCTCAAAAAGCAAAAGCAAAAGCACATGTTACAGCTGGTATTCCTGAAACAAGAAAAACATCATTAAACTACAACAAACACAAATGTGTAAGTGTTGTGAATTCGTTATACTGAAAATGTCTAATGACCAAACACATGAAGACCACATGTCTAAGGACCAAACACAGGCATACCAAATGGAATGGAATTTGAAGGAGATGTCCTCCTTTCCACATTTTGCAAGTTATAATCTTCATTTTTCATCCCACAATTACTATCTCAGTTTTACTCCCAGTCGCACAACCTAGGATCGTCCAATAATTCTTTTGGCACAAGCTTACTTAACAATTTAAGCATACTTCTATCTAGTAAACCAACTGCGATGTGATCTATAAATAGTGATAAAGTTGAAGCATCAAGTGAGTAACCTCTATCACCCATTTCCTGTAAAAGCATCTCTACATCATCGTAATGCTTGTTCTTTAGATATCCTTGGAGAAGAACACAATAAGTAACATTATTTGGTGGGTAGCCACACTCTTCCATTTTAAGAAACAAGTGTTTTGCATCCTGCAGTATACCTTCCTGACAAAAAGCAGTAATCATCACAGTATATGTATGAACATCAGGTTGCAAGCCTTTATCTATTAATTCATGGAAAAGATTCCTTGCAATGTGAAACTTCCCACATTTTCCTGCCCCGTCAATGAGAATACTGTACACAAAAATATCAGAATTAAGTTTTGAATCACCCAACAAATGAAACAAAGAGAGTGCATCTTCTACTAGATGGTTGTTGCAAAGACCGTCTAAAACTATTCGATACGTGCAGTTGTCTGGAATTAGGCCTTGTGCATGCATCTCATCGAAGAGTTTGCGTGCAGCTACACAACGCCCAACCTGAAACAATCCTTGTAACATGGTGTTGTAAGTGACCACATTGGGTTTTAAACCTTTTCTGGTCATTTGACGAAACATTTGCATCGCTTCTTCTATGTTCCGATTCTTGCAATACCCATTCAATAAGCTACTGTAAGTAACAACATTAGGAACGAGACCTCTAAGTGTCATTGAATCAAAAATCTCCCTTGCTTTGATCATTTCCCCTCGCAGACAGTAACCATCCAAAAGTGAGTTGTATGTCACTATGTTTGGAACCTCACCTCTCTCATTCATGATGTTGATAACAGCCTCAGCTTCTTCTACTTTACCTTCCTTGCAAAATGCATCAACTAATACATTAAAGGTATGTACATTTGGAGAAATCTTCCCATCCTCCATTTCTTTTAGCATCTTTGAGGCCTCATCCCAACGACCTATGTTACAAAGGCCACGAATTAAAGAGGTGTAGGTAATGACATCTGGTAAAATTCCTTTTTCAAATACCATATCTTTAAAGAGCTTCAAGGCATCATCTATCATTTTATCCTTGCAAAGACTATCAATGATGGTGCTATATGTAACAATATCAGGCTTGCAGTTTTTTTGCTCCATCAGCCTGAGCAAAGCAAGTGCTGTAACGTTATTACCGAACTTGCAAAGGCCTTTAATCATTGTGCTGTACATAACCACATTAGGTTCACAAAGTTTTTGCTTGACGAGCTTCTTGAATAACATCTCTGCTTCAAGAATCTTATCTTCAAGGACGAGTCCATCTAAGAGTGCACTGTATATGTACACATTGGGTGGAATAGCTCGCCTAAAGCAGCTTCCTAGGACTGCAAAACCGTCGTTGGTGCGATTCAACTGACAACAACACTTGATTGCAATGCTCATAGAATATTCATTAACAGGGACACCAAGAGAACACATTTGGTTGAAAAGATGAAGGGAAGAAGAAAAATGTTTCATTTTGGTAACAAGATGCAACAACTGAGTGAATTTGACAACAGATGGCAAAGGGCGTGTGCGTGACATTTCATCGAACAGGTTGAGTGCATGATTCAAGTTGGTAATTTTATGAAACATAGATCGATTTGAGGAAACATCGGAATGCAAAGCTAAGTGGAAAGAAGAGAAAGGGGTTTCGGAATGAAGATGGAAGGAGGAGTTGGTGGTAAAATTACCTCTGAATTTGATGAAAGCTATGCGATTCATCATCTTCGGTAGGAGGAAACGGAGTAGAAGCATATCCTTCAACCTAGCTATGAAATTTCCATTTATGCAAAACTCAAAAATTGAGTCACACACTCACATTCACATCTTTCATTAAAATTAAAACCTATATATAAAGAAGCAACATGTATATGCATAATGAGTTGTAACCTATGCTTTGGACATTTTCCCTTTATTAAAACATATATAAAGAAGCAACATGTATATGCCTAGCAAGTCCCTGGTTTCGAAAACCATTCATTTAAGTCGGTGCAAAAGGCTGAACAGGCAGCTGTCCAAAACCTGCTGCCAGCGACAGGCTTACGGACCGTAAGCCTAAGCTCTTGCGGTCCGTATGCTACTCTTGCGGACCGTATGCTGAAACAAATGCGGTCCGTAACCGACCTTTGCTGAAATCGCCCAGGTACGCTCCTTACGGACCGTAAGCTTGGACCTTTACGGTCCGTAAGAGATGGTCTGAGGACAAAATTTTGTAAACTTCTAAACATTGACCATACAATCCTTACAAGTCCGAATTCTCATGACATTCTGAAATGTAGGGACCATTTTGCTCAGCCTTTGCATGTCTAGCATGCTCTTACAACTTTGGCATCTTGTGGCAAGGGTTTGCATGTAATACTTTGTCGTAACCACTCATAGGATCTAAATCATGTGCATTTTGAATCATGCATTGATCATAACCAACCGAATTTAAATACTAGATGTTTATAAAAAAAATAGATTAGGGTCTTGGGATTTATACTTTGGGTTGCTCAGAGGTGTTTTAAATAACATGTCACCCTAGGGTCGTTCAGAGGTATTTAATAACATGACGCCCTTTTTAAATCCTACCATACATCCTTATTTGATCCGAGTTTCTGACATGCCTGACTTACATGACACGTGTCATTATTTTATTGGTCATGAATTTTCGAGGTGTTACACCAAACATGTTTCTTTTCATTTCATTTCACCTTATATTCCTTCGTACCAAACGCTACCTTACAATTTTTTAAAGTTGTAGTTTATTTTATTATTATAACTAATTTTAAGTATATTTAGTTTTTTTTTTATTTTAATATACGACGTTTTATGAAATTAAGAGTTTGTGGTTGCGACATGCCTTTCTTTATCTACATCTCAATATAATTTTTTTCCCGAAACCGTGTTGTGAGTAGTAATGTACAAGTAACCGAAGCACAAACGTAAATGTTATCAAAGTAACCCCAACATGTATATGCATAATGAGTTGTAACCTATGCTTTGGACGTTTTCCAAAAAAAAAAAATTGATTTTCTACTTTTCACCCAAAGGTTTATATCTTTTACAATTTTAACACTACATAGTTTGGTTTTATAACTTTAACCCAAATCTTTTTATTTTTTGCAATTTAACTTCACAACTTTTTTCACTTATAGTTTTCATCTTTCGCAAATTTTCGTTTTACGTATAGTTCTAAATTTTTCGAGTTAATACGACGCAATGTGCATGTGTGGTTCAACGTTTTTACCTCTATTTTTCCACGCTTGAAAGGTTCGTCGCAACATGCATATCCTAGGTCGAGTCAGTGTTGGTGGTCGATGACGGTTGTGTGACATTAGTACTGTTTGACACCGTTTTACGCCCCGCCGAAACACGGGGTGTGTTTTGAGGGTTTTCTAAAGAAAAAATGGTTATGCGTCGTAACGTTGGCTTTGGGGGTTTTTCAAAAAAACTGATTTTTTTACTTTTCACCAAAAAGCATGTCATAAATTACTTTTAACCCAAAACTATTTATTTTTTTACTTTTAACCCAAAAAATTTTATGTTTTGCAATCTATCCTCAAAACTTTTTTTACTTTCAACTTTGGCCTTTTATAGTTTTCATTTTCCGCAAATTTTCCGCTTTATGCTTGGTTCTAAATTTTGTGACTTAACACATTGCAACGTGCGTCTTTGGTTTAACGTTTTTACGTTTCGTTCTAAATTTTGCGAGTTAACACGACGCAACGTGCGTGTGTGGGTGAACGTTTTTACATCGTCTATTTTTTCCCCGTTTGACAGGTTTAACATAACGTGCGGGTCCTAGATCCACTTTGTTATAACTAAAGAATCCCCGCCGCATTGCGGCGGGTCGCAATCCTAGTTTATCTTATTTTGCATTTTTCACTTTTCTCTTAACTAGTGGAATTTTCCCACGCGTTCTGACATAATTCAGTTCGTATTGGTTAATTTTACTATGGTTCGGTATGGTAGTTTATTTTATTATTATAACTAATTTGGAATGAAATTGTTATATTGGGAAGGAGTACATTCGTTTGGAATCCTCTATTCCATTACTACATGATAACCAAATGTCACACCCCGGATTTCCACATGTCACCGGTGGGCCCGGTGGGGAGTATCGTGACGTAGTTGATATCATCATAGTCAAACAACACAATTAAATAATGCACAGCGGAAGCAAAAGATAGATTTTATTTCAACTTAAATTATATTGTAATAGTATGTATCACAAAATGTTGAAATAGATCCACAGGCGGAATCGAAAAACAAAAACTTTATTGTTCAACAGAAACATCTAAGCTTGCGAGACTTCTACTTGATGCTAGGAGAGGCCAGCCTATTACGCTTAGTACCTGCATTTTAACCTTTTTGGGAAAATACGTCAGTTTACACTGGTAAATACAATTAACTGACTCATTTTGAAAACATTTTAAGAAAATTGATTTGAATGCACAAGGCACAAAACTTTTTATAACTTGGGATAATTATTTGCATATAATCATTGTAAAGAATCACATGTTTGTTATGCGTTCAGTTTTCCGGGTCGTACCGGGTTAAGATTAATGGACACACCACTTAGTATAGTACTGCCGCGAGACTTTTCTCGTACCGACTATTATACTTTATTGATTTCAATGCACTACGGGTGTACGCCTACACCCGTGTGCTAAGGTCGTGGCCATTCTTTGAATGATGCCAAGGATATCCGGGACATGGTCATTAAACCCCAAAGGCGTTAAACAAACAAAACAAGTTTTTGAACGGGTCATCTCGATAGTACTTAATCACTAATCGATTAAGCTCGAATGCCCGACCAAGCGGTATTTTATATACCGTACCCCAAGCCCGTATAAGGGAAAATAAGTTAAAAGTATTTACCTTTGCAAATATATTTCACAACAGCAAATGCAAGTATCTTTTACTGGATCTCCTAATCTGGAACGAAGGTTTATAATAACCTATTAGAATCCCAACGGGTCTTTTTATTAAGCCTAAGCTTAGACCGGTTAGTTATAAGGAAGAATACGGTTTAATCGCGTGGAGAGCGAAGACCGGTTGAGAATGTGGTTTTTGACCCGACAAGCTTGCATGCTTGTTTAATATGGGTAACTTAAACACATTTTGGATTTTGAGACAAAAACAATATGGTTTGACCCGTTTCGGCTAATATATGTAAACTAGTTACATAAGCCGATCCGAACGCAAAAGGTGCGTAACGAGTGACCATAAGAATCTCCTTTTGACACATGAACAGGTTGAGTAAGATAGGGTGCTACTTTGTCATAATCTAATTTCATGTTTCAGCAAAATCTATTGACGCAGGAATTAAAATAAATTATACATCTAAGGACCAAACACAAGCAGACCAAATGGAATGGAATTTGAAGGTGTCCTGCTTTCCACATTTTGCAAGTTATAATCTTCATTTTTCATCCCACAATGACACTTTACTCTATATATAAAAATGGAACCGGCATATAAAGCCGATAAAAAAGTGAAGCATCATGTCTCAAGAAGCAAAAAGTAAAACACAAAGAAGATATTACCATCTGAATCGTCTACAATATCAATTGTGAAACTTGACAAGGAAATTAACTTTGGTCTGGAGTTGATTGCTAATACAGGGCTGATTTCAGAAAAGAAAAACAATGACAGACACGGTGTAGATGTTAAACTCGAACTACCACATCAAGTCGATAAAATGTGAAATATCATGTCTCAAGAAGCAAAAGATAAAACACAAAGAACAAGTTACAGCTGGTATTCATGAAACAAGCAAAACATCACTAAACTACAACAAAAACAAATGCGTAATCGTTGTGAATTCGTTATATTGAAAATGTCTAATGAACAAACACATGAAGACCACATGTCATCCCACAATTACTATTTCAGATTCACTCTCAGTCGCATAAGCTAGGATCGTCCATTAATTCTTTTGGCACAAGCTTACCGAACAACTTTAACATACTCCTATCTAGTGAACCAGCTGCGATCTGATCTATTAATAATGATAAAGTTGACACATCAAGTGTGTAACCTCTATCATCCATTTCCTGTAAAAGCATCACCACATCATCATAGTGCTGGTTCTTTAGATATCCTTGGAGAAGAACACGGTAAGTAACATCATTTGGCGGGCAGCTACTCTCATCCATTTCAAGAAACAACAACTTGGCTTCCCCCAATAGACCTTCCTGACAAAATCCACTTATCATCACAGTGTATGTACGAACATTAGGTTGCAAGCCTTTATCAATTAGACCTTGGAAAAGAACCCTCGCAATATCCACTTTCCCATATTTTCTTGCACCATCAATGAGGATATTGTACACAACAATATCAGAATAAAGTTTTGAATCACCCAACAAATGAAACAAAGAGAGAGCCTCTTCTGCTTGACGGTTGTTGCAAAGGCCCTCTAAGATTACTCGATACGTGCATTGGTCTGGAATTAGGCCTTGTGCATGCATCTCATCGAAGAGTTTGTGTGCATCTACACAACGCCCAACCTGAAACAATCCTTGTAACATGGTGTTGTAAGTGACCACATTGGGTTTTAAACCTTGTCTGGTCATTTGACGAAACATTTGCATTGCCTCTTCTATATTCCGATTCTTGCAATATCCATTCAATAAACTATTGTAAGTAACAACATCAGGAACGAGGCCTCTAGTGTAATGGAATCAAAAATCTCCCTTGCTTTGATCATTTCACCTCGCAGACAGTAACCATCAATAAGTGAGTTGTATGTCACTAAATCTGGAGCCTTACCTCTCTCAACCATGATGTTGATAACAGCCTCAGCTTCTTCTACTTTTCCTTCCTTGCAAAATGCATCAGCTAATACATTAAAGGTATGTACATCTGGAGAAATATTCTCATCCTCCATTTGTTTTAGCATCTTTGAGGCCTCATCCCAACGACCAAACTTACAAAGACCACAAATTAAAGAGTTGTAGGTGATGACGTTTGGTAGAATACCTTTGTCAGATACCATTTCTTTAAAGAGCTTTAAGGCATCATCTATCAGTTTATCCTTGAAAAGACTGTCAATGATGGTGTTATATGTAACAATACTAGGCTTGCAGTTTTTTTGTTCCATTAGCCTGAGCAAAGCAACTGCTGTAACGTTATTACTGAACTTGCAAAGCCCTTTAATCATTGTGTTGTAAGTCACCACATCAGGTTCACAAAGTTTTTGTTTGATGAGCTTCTTGAATAACATCTCTGCTTCAAGAATCCTATCTTCAAGGACGAGTCCGTCTAAGAGTGCATTAAATATGTACACATTGGGTGGAATAGCTCGCCTAAAGCAGCATCCTAGGACTGCAAAACCGTCTTTGGAGCGATTCAACTGACAACAACACTTGATTGCAATGCTCATAGTGTAATTACTAACAGGGACACCAATTGCACACATTTGTTTGAAAAGGTCAAGAGAAGAAGAAAAATGTTTCATTCTAGTAACAGCATTCAACAACTGAGTGAAGTGAACAACAGATGGCAAAGGGCGTGTGTGTGACATTTCATCAAACAGTTCCAAGGCATCATTCAAGTTGGTAATTTTATGAATCAAAGAGGAAACATTGGAGTGAAGGGAAGCTTTGTGAGTAGCGAATTGGAAAGATGAGAGAGAATGAAGAAGGAAGGAGTTGGTACCTCTGAATTTGATGAAAGTTGTGCGATTCATCATCGTCTCCAGCAGGGAAATGGAGTTGAAGCTTCAACCTTAACATCAAATGGCAGAAAGCATGTTCTTTTTGTTTCTCTAGAAAACTCAAAATACACACTTAAATCATGAAAACCTCGTTGTAGAAGCTCATTTTGTCATCATTCATTTTATAACAATCAATGTTTTAACTGTCTAAAATCATTCATTTTATACCTATCAATGTTTTAACAAAAGAAAATGCCACCAAAGTACTTATAGTTTTTTTTTTACACACATGTTGGCGAATCTTTTGAATTTTAAAATAAGAGTACGGGGAATTGGCCTGTAATAATCTCACCTAGACGTTATTGGCCATTAATAATCTCATCTCAAAATATTCTCCCCACCAGTCCGACTTTTCACCTATTTTTCCTACAATGGTCCCCCGTTAAAAAAACTTAACGGAGTTTTTTTTTCCAAATTACAAGCAGATTTTTTAGGGCTTTTGATTAGAACGACGATACGATTTCATTGATGTAAAACTTACTTCGAAATGGTGCTCCAAGTGACTTGATTTTGGTTAATTGGAAATTTAAACACCCGAATTGAAGCTACGTTTTCATCGTTTGGAGCACCGTTTCGAAGCAAGTTTTACATCAATTGACTCGTATCGTCGTTCTATTCAAAAGCCCTAAAAATCTGCTTCTAATTTGAAAAAAAAAAAAAAAAAAAAAAACTTAACTCCGTTAAGTTTTTTTAACGGGGGACCATTGTAGGAAAAATAGGTGAACGGTGGGACTAGTGGGGGGAATATTCTGAAATGGGATTATTAATGGCCAATAAATTATAGGTGGTATTTTTTTTTATGAACAGCCAACAAACTCAATCCCGAGCACTCTCGGGGTACCCACTGGACAAACGGAGTACTCCGAGAGTAACCCGAGTCCACCACCAATTCCGGGGAAAACCCGGTAACCCACCCGCCCGTAGGCACAACGGTGAAATTACCGGTAAAACCCGTTTGGCTCAAGGATCCAACCCAGGATTCCCTGGGTCTCCTATCATTGCCCACCAGTGCCTCACTCTGCACCAAGTGGGAGTCGAACTTGCATCTCTCAATAGAAATGCAAGCCCTCCACCACTTGATCTAGAGATTATTGGCTATAGGTGGTATTATTACAGGTCAATTCCCCAAATAGTATTAAAATTAGCATGTGAATCATCTTGTGATTCTTGTCTGATGCATACCGACTATTACCAAGAACTTTTCTTTGAGAAAAATAACAATTTGAAGCATTTTAATTTTTCAAAAAACAAAATTTAATGTGTTTTTGCTCTGAAAATAAAACACTATTAAATGTCCTAAAAATATTTATTTTTTTAAAAATAAAGTATATTTACTTTAGCTCTATAGATCAATCCCTCCTAATCAGAACATCTAACAACAGCAAAATAAATGAAGTTTTTTAGTCTTTTATCTTCACACAAATGTTACATTGTACATAAACACAACACCAGCACCTCCACTATGATACAATCATCACCTTCTTTCCAGACATATATATAACCAACCTCATTCTATCTTTTTAACAAAACTCAAAACAAAAATAAACAAATCATACACCTAACCAAAGAACAAAAATCATGTAAAACAAAAACCAGCAATGAAAATCTTCACCAACGGCAAGGTTCAAAACTCCCCCTTTGCCAATGCACAAAGGGATTGCTAACCCGCCTTTGCTGCGTTTTTTGTGATCTCAAATCTTCATTTTTACTAACTATGTGGAGTCAGGTTGGGAGGATACGGTTGAACAAATTCTTGAAAGCTCTTGAATGAACCAACCGTAGCAAAGTTTTCTGGGTGATTATAGAGATGTGATTATATGAAACTTCAACTACATCCATGCAAGAGAACCACGATCATTTGTAACTTGTGGACGGCCTCTAGTTGGCGTTGGTGGTCTGTTTGCATTAAGCTCCTAATTACATGTGAAGAACATGTTCATGTTAATAATATCAATAAGACATAATAAAGTGATGAAAATATGGATTTGAAAACGTACCTGCATCCATGTATCTTCGATATGCCGTTCAGGGGAAGCTTCAGGTGATGAAATTGCTGGTGGCAGAGGATGAATAAGTTTCGGAACCACTACAAGATCTCTACCCAGCACTAATATCGCGCCTGCATTATTTGCGGTACCTAGAGAATACACCAATTGGCAAAGTTCAGTACGTATCATTAGATGTGTGTCTAGGGGTGTTTTTTTAACCTAAACCTGACAACCGACCCTAATAAAATTAACCCGAGCCCGATTACGGTGTTACCCAATTAACCCGAACAAGATGGAACCCGAAACCCAAAAATAGTATCCGGGTCGGTAATTGGGTTAAAAAATGTTAATCGGGTTGACCCAATTAACCCGAATTAGATTAAAAAAATGTCAATTATAACTTACACATAATTCACAACAGAAAAGTCTAAAGTTCCTCCCTTATGTTTTGTTTTTTGTCGTCAACATGATTTTTATTTTTCGGTGTTTCATTGGTTGTTTGAGGGACTAAAAAGATTCGGTTCGGTTGATATGATTTGACTTTTTAATTTATACGATTGGTTGATACGGTTTGGTTTTGTGATTATTGAATTTGACGTTTTTTTAGGTAATATATATGTTTAACGAACGGGTTTGAACAAAATATCATATTGGGAGTGTTTTTATTTGGCAATTTGTGTTTTTTACTTAATAATGATCATGTTAAGTTAAATTGTA
The DNA here is from genome assembly GCA_030545235.1 of Helianthus tuberosus. Classification (NCBI taxonomy): domain Eukaryota; kingdom Viridiplantae; phylum Streptophyta; class Magnoliopsida; order Asterales; family Asteraceae; genus Helianthus; species Helianthus tuberosus. Next base: position 10,183,775 of record CM060368.1, on the reverse strand, counting down.
AAGTATGCATTGCAGCTTGTATTTAAAAATCCGTATACCAATTAACCTGACCCGAATTAACACGAAACCTATTAACCTGAATTTTATTTGGGTCGGGTTACGCATAGGATTCACATGACAAAAAACCCAAATAACCCAGAACCCAATTAAAAAACCTGAATAATACCCCTAGATATGTCAAATCCTACCCAGTTACGACCTGCTAACTAGCTTTATTATAAAAATTTTAAATCTGATTGTAACGTTATCAAACGAAAGAATTACCACAATAATTAGTGGCTGAGAAGAGGGTAATCAAATGTCCTTGGGCAAAACGTTCAAATCCATCCATTACACATTCATGTGCACGTACAATCAGTTGGAGATCATTGTTGTTGCAGAATTCCATAACACGATCAGGCTGTCAAATCCATGCATATGCAAATGAATTATGAATTATGAACCATCTTTCCATATATATAATAACTAATAAGAAACAACACTCACCCCGAAAGTAACTAACCCAGGACCTCTGGCATTTGGTCGCAGTCCTTCCACACTGTCATTTTCTGTTGGGTCAGACCTATTCAGAAAGCTAACTGTTAGAACATGTATAGAATAATTCGATAAAATTCAGTTTTAACAATGGATGAACAAAGAACCAACCACAATAAATCCATAAGTACAATTGAACCAGCTTCCATTGTGATCGGCCGTTGAAGGTTTTCGATCTGCTCAATATGATTAATTGACCTCCCAATACCACCATGCATACAAATAATCTTTTTCTCAATTAACGCGGCCAGTGGCAACCAGTTGAATAATCTGTTTATCCTGTGCCATACCCAGATTCCATCTCTCTCGCCCTGTTTATAATTAATTATGATCATTGAAATTAGAAATGACAATTTCTACCTATTAACTTATGCATTGGTGAACTGAGGTTCAATTTTATCACTAATGGGTTTAACAGATCACAAGTCGCCCAAAATGTAATTTTAATGCAGAAATCCTCCTAAACCATTTTACTTAAATAAAGCAAGTATTAATGAAATGATATAAACTTATCAATTTAGGGGTGTGCCAACAAGCCGAGCTGAGCCCGAGCTCGACCAGGCTCGAGCTCGGCTCATTGGTAGTTTCTCAAGCTTGAGCTCTCGGTTATTATCTATTCATTAATATATTAAATAGAAATAATACAAATAATAGACTCGCTTAGGCTCACGAGCTCGATAAGTGAAGCTCGGGCTCGTTTACAAAACAAGCTTATTTTTAAGTTCGGGCTCGGCTCGCAAACAAGTTTAAATAAGCTCGACTCGGCTCGTTTCCTAGACAACTTTAAATAGGGGTAAATGTTATTAAATATTAATAAAACTTAATATTACACTAAGGCTCGACGAGCCTGGCGGGCTTCACATGCCAGACTCGAGCTCGGGCTCGGTAAATAAACGAGCTTTGTTTTAGGCCAAGCTCGGCTCGGGCTTGATAAGACCCGGCTCGTTTCGAGCTTTTTCTCAAGTCGATCTCAAGCAGCTCGCGAGCCGCTTGGCTCGTTTGCACCCCTACTTATAATCATATTTGACATGCTAAATAAAATTATAATGAAAGAGTTTTGGATCACCAGTCAAGATCCTTCTGTACCCATGCAAAAAAAAGTCATTTTAAGCCGTAACCCACATCTTTCCACCTCTACTAAAAAAGGACAACCTCAAAATTAAAACTGAATAAACAAAACAAATAGCATGATGTTACCATTCGCTCTATGCACTCGATTCGAAAGCCAAAAAGTGCATTTATATCTGCAGCTTCATGATTCCCACGAATTAAATGAACATTGTGTGGATATTCAACCTACAAATTTCACCAGTTGCAACATGCATAAATCATGTTTTACAAAGCTAAAAATCAGTTTTTGGTACAAAAGTGAGACGCAGATTGTACCTTCAGAGCTAACAGAAGGCTAATGGTTTCCAAACTGTGTTGGCCTCGATCAACATAATCTCCTAAGAAGAGATAATCGATATATCTAATGATTAAAGCATAATAAATTAGCATATCAACTGTCAGAAGTTAAAGAGGACATAATTGTATGAGTAATAAGAATGTTCTAGAAGGATCTCTTACGCTATGTCTCCGGCCGTAGATGGGGATCCGTACTCATCAAAAAGTCTCATGAGGTCTCCAAATTGCCCATGCAAATCGCCAAATATTTTGATTGGAGCCCTAAGTTGTAAAACACTAGGTTCACTTGAAAATATTCGTTCAGAACTATCACAAAGATCAGCTATCTCATTACAATCCAGAAAGAATTGTCTGCGAACAGGTGGCTTCCACCCACGAGGCTTCAATAGGTGAGCAATCACCTGAAGAAAAGTAGAAAGAGAGAATGCAAGCGGCTTTAACTATTTTCCAAAAACAGTAGACATATTTACAGAAGAGTAAAATGCCATTTTAGTTTCTTGAGGTTTGGTCAGTTTTGCGACTTTCGTCCAAAGGTTTGTTTTTCCGCATCTGGATCCAAAAGGTTTAAAATCTTGCCATTTTCATCCGGCTCGTTAACTCCATCCATTTTTCTTCGTTGAGTCAGGGGTATTTCCGTCTTTTTTGTTGACTTAAATAACAATTCGGTCTTTTTACATAAAGTGAATAGGACCGAACTGCCCTTTAAGTTGGCAAAAAGACGGAAATACCCCTGACTTAACGGAAAAAAAATGGATGGAGTTAACGAGTTTGATGAAAATGGCAAGATTTCAAACCTTTTGGATCCAGATGCAGAAAAACAAACCTTTGGACAAAAGTCGCAAGACTGACCAAACCTCAGGGTCGAAAATGACATTTAACTCTTTACAGAAACACAATCTCTAGAATTTTCTTTACCTTTTTGGGGACACTGTTGATTGACATTTGCCGATCTAGAAGCTTCCTTGCTGCAGTTGCGTTTTCTGGGGTCCCATAACTAACCCTCCTGCCTTCATTTTCAAACTGATCTATTGACAGCTGTCTCACCATTCCACCTAATGCTCCACCCGTCTCTGCAGCTACTACCACCTGTAAATCCATGGAAATCAGATACACTGTACACACTCAATATAAACAGTAAAAAACTAGGAAAATAATAATTACAGCTCGGTGATGCAAACGTATGCCAGCTGGCGCAGAACTAGCTACAACATCAGAATCAGGTTTTATCATTTGTTTCCCACTAGGAGTAGCCTCCGCTCCACGGTCTCTATCTGGCAGATCAACTTCACCGTTAGACTGACGTGCTTTTGCGGCGGCTAGGGTTTTAGCAATAGCTTCAGCTTCAGCTGCCGATGCCTCGACCAAATATTCAACTCCTTTGCTTAATCTCCTGCGCATGAACCATGACATTCTCAATTAGGCCTGTAAACGAACCGAACGTTCGTGAACTGTTCGCAAACTTGTTCGGCGGGAAGGTCGCGTTTATTTAATAAACGAACAAACATGAACATAACTATTTGTTCATTTAATTAAACGAACGAACATGAACACACGTGTTGTTCATTCATTTATGTTCGTGAACGTCCGTTTATGTTCGTTTATTTATGTTCATTTATGTTTGTTAACATTTTAATAAATACATATGAGATTATATTTATATATATATAAATTTATATATATATATATAAACATAAAAGAGGTTTTTTAACTACTTACATTATGACTAATTGATAATTGGGCGTTCCAATAATAAGAACGAGCTTTCCAATATAACTTATCATAATTAATCAATAATTTATATAAAAAAGCTACTTTATGTTTGGTCATTTGTGTTGTTTTATGTTTGCTTGTTTATGTTCGTTTACATTCATGACTTGTTCGTTTAGGTTTTAAACAAACGAACGAACATTAACGAACACGCCCATTTTCTTAATGAACGAACACGAACAAAAAAATACGTTCGATTATACGTTCGTGTTCGGTTAAAGTTAAATGAACAAACACGAACATGCCTGTGTTCGTGTTCGTTCGGTTCGATTCGATTACAGGCCTATTCTCAATATCAAGCTTATGCATGTCCTTCAACTAATACAAGTCTAAATGTGCGGGTTAACTGGTCAGGTTGAAATAAAGCACAATTCTAGTTGATAAACTACCTTGAGCCGGGGAGCATGGCATTCTCAGTGCTGAGATCTGTATACATGTCACCGTTAGCAGGCGGAGCAACAGGATCCCCAAGTATGACTGCACCGTCAGCATCCGTTTCAGAATTTGGCTGCCTCGTTCTGTCTTCAACAAATCCATAGCGTCCAGGTGGCCTCCCGCCTACCTGTGCATTAGAGGCTACAGCTGCAGCAGCTGCATGTGACGCTGCTGATGTCATTTCAGCTGCAGCCAGGTCTTCAGCAACTAAAAGATCATCTAACAATACCCCTGCAGTTAACAAAGCAACAGTAAATAAAACACCATAGTACCAGATTTTTTTTGAAAATGTGAATTATTAGTGTATCGAGAGAACTGAAAATATAGATCAGGTCTTACCTCCGCGTAAACCACCGTAAATGAAAATTAAATCCCCTACAGCAGCAGCCGCGTGCCTACACCGCCTTGTTAATTCAACCGCGGCATCTCCGCCAGCAGCATCAGCACTGTATCTACCAGTCCTTGGAGAAGTCACAACAGATTTTGTATCGCACCAAACTCCTGCTGCAGTATCAAGAACTACACAAAAGAATGTAAAAAAATGAAATGAAAAACATCTGAAAAAAACATACAAAGGAATCCAAAATTAAAATCAGAACACACCTCGGTAACTGATTCTCAACATTCTATTATTTCTAGTTTATACAAATCCAAATCGGCTATCTTTCCATTATATAAAAACAAAAAATAAAGCCTATATTTTTGTTAGGTTAAAGTCAAATCATACCTGCCACGCTAGACGAGTCTTCCACCATGCGACCACCACCAAGGGCCCCACCAGATACATGGAGCCTAGCATTGACAAAAACCTAAACACAACAAATGGGCAAACACCTATAAGCACTCCGTGTGTTTGTTTGGGTATGTGTTAGTATGTGTACTACAACTAGTATTTGGAGAAAACGAACCGCTGCATGTTGATAACGAGGAGATGGTGAAACCCCAGGAGCAATTGCCCATTCCCACCTACCATCTCTGTGTTTTGCAAGTCCATAAGCACTTGCCAGAGGCTGCAGATATGGTATTGCAAACAATACCAATTAGTTGTGGCTAACACAAAAGCATAACTAAGCATCAAAAACCCGTGGTTTCATGGGATGATTAAAGTATTAGCAATCAAAACACTTCCACCAGAAAATGAAAGATCTTGAACAAAATGTAAACATGGTTCCTTCATCTTTTCACGAATTAAGTCATTAGGGTTTTTTCAGTACATTTCACAACAGGGTTTTATTTATTAACTTTTTTGGAGATTACAAGGACAATTTTGCGTGCAACTATAACATATTGCTCACCACGCTATTTGCATCCCGTCCTCCACAAAGCAAAAGAAGACCATCAGAACGTGCACTTGCAGTAGCATACATGCATGGTGGCGGACCCTCCCCCTCTGGTTCCAATTTCCGCCATTCATATGGTTTTGCAGCTGTATCCAGGGCCCAAACATCAGCAAGAGGCCGTTTTCCTGTTTAGAAAGCATGGCATGCATTAGTTCTGTTAAAACAAACCCAAAAAACTTCACAGCTAAAGCAATACACTGGAAGAGACCGACCATCATTTCCACCGATTGCCATAAGATATCTTTGCCCCACCAGAGCCATTACATGCCCATACCGTGGGCCTGGACCTGGACCTTGAACCACCACTCTACGAAAGTAAACAATTTATCAAAACCCTATTTGCAGATATGTACAAATAAAGAATCAAGTATTTCAAATTCAAACCTATGCCATCGAGGCCGTTGTTGTGTTAGATCAAGAACGTGAAGATCCTCAGCAGACAGACCAGCTGGACCAATTCCACCCTATGTTGTTGGGAGTAAAAACAATATATATAACTAAAATGTAAATAAATTAGCAGAAATTAGAATTAGAAATTTGTATAAAGTTACTGCAGTTTCGAACTAGCACACCTGAATGACGACCATTGTACCCACGGCAGTTGCCACATGTGCTGCCCTTGGTGTAGGCGGTTCTCCAAAGGGAGTTATTCTGCAAATTTCTCGGTAGCTTATTGGATTGTAGAAAGATTGCATTTCACTTTGAAGCAAGCATTGTATATTTTAAAAAGTTGACTTATAACTCATTATGAAAAAACACTAACCTAGACCATTTATTTGTTAATACATCATAACAGTGCACATCAGCGGTCGCGCCTGATAGACCTGTGATATCAAAACACATATGATCAGGCAATAAGAAGAATGTTTCACTGATAATGAAAAGCAAATCTTATACTACAGTTCTATATTATGTGGAAATTTGATTAAGTAATTAACTATCTAAAAGCAACTTCAGTTTCTAAACGTGAACCTATACACAAACTGAATGCAGAATAACTGTGTAGTTACCTAAAGTCAACGACATTCATATTTTTGGCATTAAACTAATTACTTCAGTACTACATATCTCGCATCGTGACAATACTGAATATAGATAGTAGCCAAACCAAGGATGTGATTTAAAGGTCTCAGCTTAAAAAAAAGCTTCAGATTCACGTGTCTTAATTAAGATTGATTAAATCAATGGCCTAGAGTTAACTAATCAATCATTATGTAACTGAAACACTTAGGTTCAGAATCCAAAAGATCTATAACCTTCTACAAATCCAGTGTCAACACAATCAAAATAAAACTGAAATCAATACACAATAAACATTCCATTGAGGCATTTTTATTTATATATCATCATTGACAAAACAGACAACAATGAAAACTTCTAGCTTAAGATAACAAAGGCAGAAACATACGGATTCCGGCACCTCCTGCCGATGTAGGAGTCCCAGCGTTCGCCGAATTGCCTTCGAGAGCCGTTGCACCACCAAAGAGTATAAGCCTCGGCCCCATATAATTAGCCGATCCTTCCTCCCCAACCGCAGCAACAGCCGTCAAGGTATGCCCACACCTCGGACCCGGTCCATCTTCCTTCTTCTCCAATATCGCATTCACCACAGAGTAATTCGGCGCATGCCTGGGCCCGCCCACCGTCGACTGAACCGGCTGAGCCAGAGAAGCCGGCGAAGCCGGAGACTCCTCCCCAGCCGCAGCCGGCCCCTCCTCTACCCTCTCCTCGGTTACAGGCCCATTACCATCTATACCATCACTCCTACCATGATCAACCTCCAACGATGACGTCATTGACGAATCCACATCCATTATTCACCGATTCAAAACCGTTATTCTCTAGATCGGAGTTTGAATTCTCACTAATTCACATTCCTGATCAACATCATGACATTAATACGCACAACATATCCTCCGATTAACTTAAATTACGAAACCCTAGGTTCGAGATTCGAGATTCGAGATTCAATCAACAAAAGCTCCGATAAGAGAGATGAAAGTAAATGCTCTTTAGGTTAGGTTAGGTGCTGTTACCTTTAGGTTTAGAATCTTCTCTCTCTCTAGGAATCAATCGGAGATTCTTTTTCTCTGTCTAGAACAACAGAACCCTAATTATCGCTCAATTTTGGATTAGGTTTTTTTACTCTGCAGAAAGTTTATTATAAAAAAGGAAAAGGTGTGATTGAGTGTGGTTTGGGATGTTGTTATTGTCGCCGGAACGGGGCGGCGAGCGGCGGAGCGAGGGTTGAATGATCGCCGGCTTTGGATTCGTTTGGGTACGGCTGATTGGGTGCACGAGGAAGAGGATTTTTCAAATCAAAAGGTTAGGAGAAGGTCGAGAGTGGAGTATACGCGCTTCTAGGTCCGTGTATTGGATTAGATGATTAAATATGTAAGTAGAGAAAAATAATGAATAACTAGGAATTAGTACCCGCCGCAATGCGGCGGGGTTCTTACATGCGAGCATCCGTCCTTGTCTTCTTCTCCGACCTTCCGACTCGTAGTTCTCATCGCACCGAAAAAAAAGCCGGATCTAAACGACACCAAAAGTGAGTTGTAAAGTAGTTTGGATGTGATTGTATGCATATGCTTTCCTTCAATTCTTTCTTGTTTTCGTTATCTTTCTCCTGAGCAAAAAAAAAAGAGCATTTTTCATTTTGTGCTACATCATATATAGTATAAAAGCATTTCCGAATTTGATTTGAATTTTTAATCGAATACGAATTGGCGCAGTAAATACGAATTCGAATCAAAGTGACGAGTTTTAAATCGAATACGAAAATTGTACACCCGAATCACATATTCAAACAATTTTTATGAAACATTGATAGATGCCTAACATATGCAATTCAAACAATTTTAATGAAACAATGATAGATGCCTAACATATGCAAAATATGATAATGGCCATCATCTGTCAAGCACGTGATGAGTCGGTCCATTGGTTGCTAAACCTCAAAAGTTACGACCAAAGGTGTAAATATTTGAAGTTTCATGACAAAAAATAACACAATTTCAAAAGGCCTGGGATCGATTTATCTCTCTCTCTCTCTCTCTAACTCCCCCACCACCACCACCTACTCCCACCATCCCCCACCACCTCCCCCCACAACAACCACCGTCAAAAAAAACACATCAACTTATCAAGCATGTATCATTAGATCATAAACCATGAAACCGAAAATGCATATGCACAACATAAAACCCATAGTAATAATTAAGAATAGTTGTTTTTCGTGTAATTTTCAAACTAATTTGCTAATACAACTAATATACAAATTAACAATGACCAATCAAGTACATTAAAACAAATTCACATCAAGGATTTATCAGAAACACAAATTATAAAATTAATTAAATAAATTATCAAACATTTTTAGATGAAATAAGTAAATGCTAAGCTCTAGTTGCTTTCATGATTTTTCATATTCCTTTTATTTAAGTTTTACAACAGAGAACATAAATATAAATGAATTGTATTTGCCATCTTTTCTTTCCCTCCCAACTTTTTTAGTCACCACTACAGCTACCTTCGGCCAAATCACCACCACACTCAGCCACTACCACTCTACTTTTCACCCCACCACCAAAAAACCACCAAGACCCCCTTATAACATCCAATCGCCACTGCCATTAAACCACCACCACGTACCGCCGCCCAACCTAACCGCATCGGACGATTGCCCATCCACCAGAAAGACTAAACTTTTTGTAACCGCCACCGGCGGTTCAATATGAAACAACCACCACCGTCGTTGTTATACCACCATGGCCACCACCCGGTGACAACCACGACCACCATCTCAGACGACCGCTGCCACTAAATCTCTGACCACCACCACGACACTATCTAAACCCTCTGGCACCCTCCCTCTCTACTTTCCTTTATGTTCTCCACACCGTCACTGACGACACCGCCATCATAAAACAACCACATGCATCAGTTGATCTAATAAAATGTGGCGAGATCTCACCACAACACTCACCTCCGCCGTTGGTTTGGAAGAAGGTGTGATGTCGTTGTTGCTTACGGTGGCCGGTGTGTTCTCTTTCCTATCTTACTCTCTCACTGCCAAACCCGCCGTGAAATCCACAGAACAACCACTGCCCGAAAGCTCTTGTCAAACCTGTCTTATCTTTTGCTAATAGAGGGATAAAGAGAAAGAGATGGGAGAGAGACATGAAGAGAAAGTGTAAAAGTAAAAAAAAAAAAAAAAACACCTGAACCAATCTCCTATGTCCCCTTCACCGGAAAGTTGAGCTCCGGTTGCCAGTAGCTGGAAACGCTTGGCGCCGCCTACCCATCTGGAAATCCCCACTCCTTTCCCCGCCAGCAGACTCCTTCCGACCACCACCTCCCGCCTTCTTCCTTTCCCCTTTACCCTGTTTTTACAACCGTCACCATCTTCATCACCGGACCCGCACCGAACCTCCCTTTTTTTCCACTTTGTCGTCAACGTCGGAATCAGATTCCAGCATAATAATGTCAGTTTCCGGTGGTGATAGTGGTCCAATGTTAGATCCCCAATTTACTTGTACCATCATCATCCCTCCACCTGAAAGACCCCACCCGAAATACCCACCCTAAGCTGATAAAAGAACATGGAAAAAGGGGATGTGTTTGCTAACAGACAAAAGAGGTCAACATGGAGAGTTTTTTTTTTTTGAAAAACCCCCCAAGCACCATGTACAACACCTATTGCATAAAGAAGTTGCTTCTTTATATAGTTTTTAATTGCTGATTTACATATACTTTTGCTTTTCTTGAAAAAAAAAATTGGTTTTGATATAACATTATTAAAAGAATTTATAATTCGTTCTACACTAAATTAAACTAGGTTTAAAGATGTTTGCCGCGTTTGGTGAATTTCTTTTTTTATTTAGTCTGTGTTTATATGTGTTTTGAAATTATTACGGACGCGTTGTGAACGGAACTGGTGAATAAAGAAGTTTAACACCTTGGGTCCCTAACCGCTTATTTTATAACGTTTTGAGTTTAATTTTTAACAATTGTATTTTTTTATTTTAGACTCAAATGGTTAAAACCACTGAAACACAGGGACTCAAAATGTTATAAAATGAGTGGTTAGGGACTCGGAGCTTTGCACTTTTTAATTACGGATTGAAGTGGTTAAAACCACTAAAACACAGTGACTCAAAAAGTAATTTACTCGTAAAGAAATTACAATTTCCTCCTCACTTGACATTGGTAGCCACTTATTCCCGAGTTTATTTAACGAAATAAAAAATAACTCTTTTATTTCCCTTCTTTTTCTTTTCTTTTTTTTCCTCTTATCTTCTCTGCTCTTTGCTTCTTTCCAATTTGAAAGGATGCAATTTAGCCTCAAACTCTCCTTTGTTTTTTTTTTCTCTTCTTTTCGATTTCATCCAAATTCCATTTTCCTTATTTTCTTTCCTTAGGTAAACTCGGGAACAAAGTGTACCTTTATACACAATTGCACATCACCACCACCACCACCGTCACCAACTTAGTGCTACTTTGTCGGGTTTGTGAGTTTAAATGAACATAACCAAACTCATATATTAATATCAATCATAATTTATACATTCTTAAAATCTTGTGGTTCTTTGTATCTAAATGTGTCAAGTGAGATGATGGCAAGTTGAAATGGGTTAGTCGGTCATGCGGCTGTAAATGGGTTAATGGATTATAAACGGGTAGTAATACATATCGAAATGTATTGACGGTTTATAGATAGTACGTAAACGTTCGACGGGTCATAAGCTTACATGTGATTTCAATGGCTTTGTCACAGCCCCCGTTTCCTAATTACCCGGGAACAGGCGGCCGTGGCCAGTTTCAGTGGTATCGGTGTTTATCATTTTGGCAGCGGAAATTTCATCAGGACCATAGTTATGAAATATTTTATCAGAGTAAAATACCACACTTTCATAGTATTAAACATATGGGAAAAGTCCACAGTTTTAAATACACACATTTTCTTAGGAATAAATCCTATTTTATATAGTAAAATATCTCTTTTATTTTAGGTAACTTTATAGCCATTTTTCCAAGCCTTCAGTGCTGTCCAGCTGGCTTCTATTTGGCTTTCACATTTTGTTACCTGAAACGCGTTTAAAAACATTTTGTCAGTAGGAAATACGGGTGAATGAATCTCAGTTTAATCAAGTTAAGTAAAACCATTGTACAGTATTGAGGGCGGTAGCGCAATTACATTTGTTTCCATCTACTTTAATTACCACCCACGGTACTGTCAACCCGACTTGTGGTCATGTTACTCCTCGCAAGGTAGTAACAAATTTTGTATACAAAACCCCAACATAACGACGATAATTGTAGAATACCAATACTCAATAACTGTTTAATATAATATTAATTATGTGAGGTTTTGTAAAAACAATTTGCAAAAAAGGAGACTACTCACATTGCTTTCTTAGGTTTTCCTTTAGGGTTTCCTGGTGATTATCTATAAATTACACAAATCACGTGTTAGTATAATAACTCAATATTTACATTAGTAATACCCTTCCCGAGACGGCATTCCAACGACTACGTCGGGCGGAACCTCGACAGCCGTTACGGAACCCTGGATCAATCAGGCAGCGTATCTAATACGTAACCGGGGTTATGATACTTACAACGAGGCAGAACTTCGTTATTTAGGGGGTATTATGCCTGGAAATTACTTTAACTCTATAGAAATTCGAGAGAGAAAAGATTTGTGAACGATTCGACTGAACAGCCGATGACCTCTACTTATAGGGTTGTTTCTGGACTTTGTTGCGCCCCGCGAAGGCTGTAGCCAAGGGCTACGCGGCCCGCGACAGCTTGTAGACTAGGTCGTAGCCTTGCTGAGTTGACACATAGCTTCGACACTTGTACGCCACGTTGATGAGCGCTCGCGCCCCGCGTAGACCAAGGAGTGGTCTTACGCAGCCCGCTAGAGACCAATTATTTTTGTTTTTATTTAATTTTAATAGGAATAAAGGTATTCGGGGCCCGGTTTTCACATACGGGGTATATTTTAGGACGTATAGGGGTATTCTAATTATTTTTTGGGTGTCGAAAAAAATTCAGGAGGGTTGTTATATCCTCTCCACCTTGTTTTAGAGCTCGTCCTCGAGATCTACTGGAACAAGTGTAGATATTTCCTTTGCATTTCTGATTCAAGCTCCCATGTATACTCTGGTCCTCTTTTGGAGTCCCACTTCACTTTGACCAGAACTAATCTCTTGTGCTTGAGGTTCTTAACTTTCTTGTCTTCAATCTGTAGAGGTTTTTCTACAAATTTAAGTTGCTCATTTACCTCTATATCCTTAAGAGGTACTACCAGTGATTCATCGGCTAAGCATTTCTTGAGATTGGATACATGAAATACGTCATGTATTCCTGCCATTTCCTCTGGTAGTTGTAGCTGATAGGCCACAGGTCCTATTCTTCTAATAATCTCAAAAGGTCCAACATACCTGGGGCTTAGCTTTCATCTTTTGATGAATCTTACCACTCATTTCCAATGAGAGACTTTTAATACCACTTTCTCTCCTACCTGAAATTCCAATGGCTTGCGTCTGTTATCAGCATAACTCTTTTGTCGATCACGCGCTACTTTCAATCGTTCCTTGACTTGAACAATCTTGTCTGTCGTTTCTTGTACTATCTCTGGTCCAGATAATTCCTTTTCCCCAATTTCTGCCCAACAGACTGGGTTCGACACTTTCGTCCATAGAGTGCTTTGAATGGTGCGGCATTGATACTGGTATGATAGCTGTTATTATAAGAAAATTCTATTAGTGGTAACTGATCGTCCCAATTACCTCCGAAATCAATCACACAAGCTTTTAGCATGTCCTCCATTGTCTGAATCATCCTTTCGCTTTGTCCGTCTGTTTGAGGATGATAAGCGGTTCTTAGATTCAACTTGGTTCCCATTGCTTGTTGGAAACTTGCCCAAAAATGAGAGGCAAAACGACTATCTCTATCAGAAACAAGTGATAAAGGAATTCCATGTAATGAAACTGTTTCATTTACATACAATTTAGCTAACTGTTCCATACTGAAAGTTTACTTCATTGGTAGGAAATGAGCTGACTTAGTTAGCCTGTCTACAATCACCCATATTATATCATTACCTTTTCTTGTCTTGGGTAATTTGGTAACAAAATCCATTGTTATCAATTCCCATTTCCAAACTGGCATTTCTAACTCCTGCAACAATCCTGAGGGTTTCTGATGTTCAGCTTTGACTTGTGAACAAGTTAAACACTTAGAAACATAAGCTGCTATATCTTTTTTCATTCCTATCCCCCAAAAATTCTTTCTTAAGTCCTGATACATCTTATCACTTCCAGGATGCATCGTATATTTAGACTTATGGGCTTCTTCTAATACACGATGACGTAGGTTTCCTAATTTAGGTATCCACATTCTTTTCTTATGGAATCTCCAAATTCCATCGGTTCCTTGCTCTAATTCTTTAATCATTCCTTTCAGATTCTCAGTATCGTCCTTAATTATTGGTTCTTGTGCTTTTCTAATCTGTTCATTTGAATCTACTTGTAAATTTAATTTAAGAGAACGCACTCTTTTTGGCTTTTCATGATACTTTCGACTTAAAGCATCAGCCACTACATTTGCCTTTCCTGCATGATACTAGATATTACAATCATACTCACTAAGAATTTCCATCCAACGTCTTTGTCTCATATTCAACTCCTTTTACCCGAAGACATACCTTAAACTTTTATGATATGTGAAAATGGTAAACTTACTACCATAAAGGTAATGTATCCAAATCTTAAGGGCAAAAATTATAGCTCCTAATTCAAAATCATGGGTTGAATAATTCTCTTCATGATTCTTAAGTTGTCTAGATGCATAGGCTATAACTTTTTGACGTTGCATCAACACACATCCATAACCTAATTTAGAAGCGTCACACTAGACTACAAAGTCTTCAGTTCCTTCTGGTAACGCTTGTATGGGTACATGGGTTGGTCTTTGCTTAAGAATTCTAAAGGCTTTTTCTTGTTTTGGTCCCCATTCAAACTTAATAGATTTACAGGTTAGCTTAGTCAAGGGAATGGCTATTCTAGAAAAATCTTGAATAAATCTTATATAATAACCGGCCAATCCTAAGAAACTTCTAACCTCGGTTGGTGACTCGGGGGTTTTCCATTTAGTAATTGCCTCAATCTCGGTGGGATCCACATGAATTCCTTCATGATTAACTAAATGTCCAAGAAACTGTACTTGTTCTAACCAAAACTCGCACTTTGAAAACTTTGCATAAAGCTTTTCTTTTCTCAATTAACTTAGAAGTGCGTGTAAATGCTTTGCATGTTCCTCTTTACTTTTAGAGTAAATAAGAATATCATCTATAAAAACAATTATGAATTTATCCAAATATTTACATATTCGGTTCATCATGTCCATAAATGCAGCTGGGGCATTGGTTAAACCAAATGGCATGACAGTAAATTCATAATGGCCATACCTTGTTCTGAAAGCGGTCTTAGGAATGTCCTCTTCCTGTACCTTTAATTGATGATATCCTGATCGTAGATCGATTTTAGAGAAAAATCGAGCTCCTTATAATTGATCAAACAAATCATCGATTATCGATAATGGGTACCGATTCTTAATCGTGACTTTGTTCAATTCACGGTAATCAATGCACATTCGCATTGACCCGTCTTTCTTTTTGACGAACAGTATTGGTGCTCCCATGGCGATGAACTTGGCTGTATGAATCCTTTCTCCAACAATTCGTCCAATTGTTTATTTAATTCTTGCATTTCTGTTGGTGCCAAACGGTAGGGTGCTTTGGCAATAGGTGTTGTTCCTGGTAGCAGATGAATCCTGAATTCGACTTCTCTGTCTGGCGGTAGTCCTGGTAATTCTTCTGGAAACACATCTGAAAACTGAGATACTACAGGAATATCTTTCAGTTCTTTTCCTTTAGTGTTAGTGATTATGGAAATCAAATACACTAATGACCCTTTTCTTATATAACTTGTTGTTTTCATCACAAAGATGAATTTTGTGGATCTAGATGGCTTATCTCCTTTAATTGTGATATTTTCACCCTTTGGTGACTTTACTTGAATCGACTTTTGATCACATAGGATACTGGCTTTATTGGCTCTTAACCAATCCATTCCTAATACAACATCAAATCCTGCCAGATTCATTGGATAAAGGTTTGCAGTAAACTTTTGATTTAAAAATTCTATTATTGCTCCCTGCAAGATTTCAGAAATCTTAATGGTTTCCCCATTTGCTATTTCTACTAGACATTCTTGTGGGAGTTTAGTTAATGGTTGATTGAGAAGTTTGCAAAATGAAGTATTAATAAAACTTTGGTTCGCACCAGAGTCAAATAATACTTTAGCAAAAACATCATTAACTAAAAACGTACCGGTAATCACGTCCGGAATCATCTTGGCTTCTTATGCAGTCAGAACAAATGCCCTTGCATTTTTAGTAGTCTTATTGCCCATGGCTGGAACTAGTTTTCGACAGTTCGGCTTGATGTGACCTTTTTCTCCACAGTTGAAGCACATTCCATTATTAGGTTTCCACCTACAGTCTTCCTCCTTGTGTCCTGGTATCTTGCAGAAATTGCAGCAGGTAGAGCATTTTCCTGAATGCTTCTCCTTGCAGTAGGGTGTAGAGGTAGAACCTACATTTCTTCCACGGTTGGAATTACCGTAGCGGAATTCCTGGGTAAGCTTTTGAGCCAGGTTCCTCCTCTGGTCCTTTTCCCGTGTACGCACTAATTCATCAGTCAAGGTGTTTGCTAGTTCTACAGCTTCTTCTATGGTTTGAGGTCTAGCTGCCTGACTACATGCCTAATCTCACTGATTAATCCCCAGATGTAACGGGAGGTTAATATTGGTTCTGGTGATGCAAGGGTTGGTACTATTCTAGCATATTCAAAGAATGTAGTAGTGTATCCCTTACTATCTACTCCAGTCATTCAAATGTTTAGGAATTTATTTGCTATCTGTTGTTTTTCATTGGGATGGCGGAATTTCCTTTCTACCATATTCTTAAATTCCTCCAATTCCATATTGTAAACCCTATCACTTCCCTTAGACTAGAGGATAGTGTTCCACCATTCTAAAGCTGAGTTCTTGAACAAATTAGAAGCAAACATTATCTTATCCTCTTCCGCGCACTTGCTTATTTTTAAGACGACCTCAGTTTTTTCTATCCAGCGTTGAGTTGCAATGGGTCCTTCATTGCCCGAGAATTCTATTGGTTTGCAGGACCAGAATTCCTTGTAAGAACAACCATAAGACATGGTTCTTCTTCTCTTGGGGATGGGCACTTGAAGTACTGGTCCATTGTTTACACTGTGATCTGGTTCAGTTGGTCGCTTACTGCCATTGTTACTTTTATTATCAGCTTCCTTAACCGTTTAAATAATAAATGGCATTGCGTCTCTAATCCCTTGTGCCTCTATGTGTTGGATGACACTATTATTCACTTGGTTTCCATTATTATCATTGTTCTGATTATCGTTATTCAGGTTATTGTCATTCTGGTTTTCCTGGTTCACTTCGTTGTCCATCTGAATTTTAAACATTTGCTAATTATTAATATCACAAAATAATATTTAATGCAAACAATCACATAACACATCCATTGATCAAAAACGTCGAACATTGCGACTTATTCTTTCTTATATAGTATGCATCCATATATATTACAGTACAATTGGAATTGAAATTATACTACTAGTAGGCATCAGTAGGTATTGTCTTGTTTTTTTTTTCAAACATACACACACATTATATATATATATATATATTATTATATTATTATTACTACCACCACCATCACTGATATGGGTTCATCCAGAACTCCATATTGCGCTCGTCATACTTCCAGACGAGTCGCTCTCCGACCTGCCTCATTCTCTCGCTACTTTCTAAAATCTCCTCACCGAAAGTTCGGAGCTCTTGCACATTTTTTGCACTCATTGGGTGTGCAGGTGCTGGGATTGGGTTTGGGAACTGCGGCATGGGTTCCTGGTACAGGTATGGATTCTCTAGAATTTCTCTAGTGTATTGATCGCTATGATAGAAGGGATCTAGAGGGTCCAAACCTAGGTAGGCTTCTAGGTTCGGCATGGGTTCGTCTTCTGGTATTGGGTAGTGCTGCTGGTAATCCCTATGGTCGTCAAACCACGGGTCATAGTTTGGGTCTAAGGGATTGGGTGCTGGAATTCTAGGTATCTCTTCTGGGTTGAAATCATGCATTTGGATTTGATTTTCTGGGTTGGCTTCAATCTCCATTGGTTGGGTGGGAAACAAGGGTAATGGTTGGGTTGCTATGAGTTGCTCCAGGTTAGGGTCGGCAGCTGTGGTTGATAGGATATGAAAATTGGCTAAACTCCTAGTAAGCATATCATGCATGTGGGCATCTGTTTCTCTTTTAGCGGTGGCTAACACACGTTGCTGCTGTAACCTTTTCATTATTTTCCTACGTTCATGCGCTCCTCTACTGAACCATCCTCTTTTTTTAGGAGGGAATGACTCTTCAGGCTGAGCCTTAAACACGAATATCCCATCTTCATTCTTAGCTGAATACCCTGAGAGGGCATGCTGTGAAGAGGTGCCTTTGTTTCTAGGTGAGCTGGACAACTGGCGGTAGGCATCGGAAGGTCCTTGATCGCTCATACTGTAAACTAAAAAAATAGTCAAATAACACACAACAATAAAATACAAATATACACGTAGTTCCGTAGAAAATTTCCTAACATATTGAATAATATCTTGGTGTCAGCAGAACACTTCTGTGGCTGAATCAGTGGCTTAGCTCTGATACCACCTTCTGTCACAGCCCCCGTCTCCTAATTACCCGGGAACGGGCGGCCATGGCCAGTTTTAGTGGTATCAGTGTTTCATCAGGACCGTAGTTAGGAAATATTTTATCAGAGTAAAATACCACACTTTCATAGTATTAAACATATGGGAAAAATCCCAAGTTTCAAATACACACATTTTCATAGGAATAAATCCTATTTTATTTAGTAAAACATCTATTTTATTTTATGTAACTTTATAGCCACTTTTCCAAGCCTTTAGTGCTGTCCAGCTGGCTTCTATTTGGCTTTCACATTTTGTTACCTGAAACGTGTTTAAAAAATTTTGTCAGTGAGAAATACTGGTGAGTGAATCTTAGTTTAATCAAGTTAAGTAAAACCATTGTACAGTATTGAGGGCGGTCGCGTAATTACATTCTTTTCCATCTACTTTAATTACCACCCACGGTACTGTCAACTCGACTTGTGGTCATGTTACTCCTCGCAAGGTAGTAACAAATTTTGTATACAAAACCCCAACATACCGACGATAATTGTAGAATACAAATACTCAATAACTGTTTAATATAATATTAATTATGTGAGGTTTTGTAAAAAGAATTTGCAAAAAAGGAGATTACTCACATTGTTGTCTTAGGTTTTCCTGGTGATTATCTATAAATTACACAAATGCACACGTGTTAGTATAATAACCCAATATTTACATTAGTAATACCCTCCCCGAGACGGCATTCCAACGACTACGTCGGGCAGAACCTCGACAGCCGTTACGGAACCCTGGATCAATCGGGCAGCGTATCTAATACGTAACCGGGGTTATGATACTTACAATGAGGCAGAACTTCGTTATTTAGGGGGGGGGGGGGTATTATGCCCGGTAATTACTTTAACTCTATAGAAATTCAAGAGAGAAAAGATTTGTGAACGTTTCGACTGAACAGCCGATGGCCTCTACTTATAGGGCTGTTTCTGGACTTCGTCGCGCCCCGCGAAGGCTGTAGCCAAGAGCTACGCGGCCCGCGACAGCTTGTAGACTAGGTCGTAGCCTTGCTGAGTTGACACGTAGCTTCGACACTTGTACGCCACGTGTTGGCTCAGTGCTGCGCCTCGTTGACGAGCGCTCGCGCCCCGCGTAGACCAAGGAGTGGTCTTACGCGGCCCGCCAAAGACCAATTATTTTTTGTTTTCATTTAATTTTAATAGGAATAAAGGTATTCGGGGCCCGGTTTTCACATACGCGGTATATTTTAGGACGCGTAGGGGTATTCTAATTAATTTTTAGGGTGTTGAAAAAAATTCAAGAGGGTTGTTATAGGCTTGATGAGTTAGTCGCTTACAAGCCATTTAGCAAGTGTCAACCTGAAACATGACCTTTTTTGGGCTATGCATTGTGTTGTTCAGATAAGGGGTCGGGGGTGTTGATGTGGAGGTGGGGGATAAAGGGGAACATCATGCCTCTGGTGTAGGGAAGAAGGGGAACATGAAAGAGGGGAAGGATCTCTTGATATCGTGCAGAATAAAGAAGAATGTGAGGGGTGGAGGTTGGGATGGAGGGGAACACCACACCCCTTGAAGAGGATGCCGCTTCCTGCACCCCTCTATCGAAACCAAAACACATAGCCTTCTCAATGGTTATTTATGTCATATTTTTTCGGTGTCTTCATGGCTTAGACTAGTAACACAGTGGTTGGGGTTATAACTAAGATTAAAAATGAATATATTTCAAATCAACTAGATTGTGCCCCGCCCGCGTTGCGGGGCACTAAACCGAATATTTCTCTCTCATAACATGTACGTCTATGTTTCGGTTACCTGTACATACTACTCATAACACGATCTAAAAAAAATACATTGAGTCAACCAATTAAAATAAAACATTATCATACTTTTGCTTAAGAAAACAAAAACAATGGAAAACTATAATTTTAAATTGTGGGCAAAATTATAATTTTTCCGAGCAAAGACAAATGAGTGTGTGTCAGGCAGCCGCCTAGTACGAATAAAAAATACACCGAGTCAACCAATTAAAACAAAACACTACCACATTTTCGTAAAAAAAAAACTAAAACAATAGCATGAATGTAATTTTACACTGGGGGCAAAATCGTAATTTGACTGGGAAAACAAACAAAAACGATGGAAAAATGTAAATTTAAATTAAGGGCAAAATCGTAATTTGGATGGGTGGAAAAAACAAAACTAATGGCAGAATTGTAAATTTAAATGGGGCAAAATCGTAATTTGAACTGAGGGCAAATTTGTAATTTTTAGCTGGGGGCAAAAGCATAATTTTATTTTGAACTGGGAGCAAAAACGTAATTTTGAACTAATGGCAAAATTGTAATTTTACAGCGAGGATCAAATCGTAAATTGGTTGGATCAATGGGGGAGTGCCAGACAACTGCCTGGCACTATTCCCCCATCTTGTGTTTGTAGTTACTAGTAGGATGCACGCGCGATGCGGCGGGAGCGACACATCACATTGCGATACTCGTTTTTTGTAGGCTTCTTTTTCATATGATATTTATTATAACATCATTGTGATAGATATACATCAAAAGCGAAGTAATCAAGTAATCCATTTCATTGTGTTGTACATGGTTCAGTTGGTTCGGTTATTGTTCTCAATTGAAGCCGAAACCAAAGTCACTGGTTAGTCTATTTTATTAACTAATCAGATTTTGGTTAATCACTTGGGTTTATTCGGTTAGATTGATAGTTTTTTGTTTGGTTCATTTAATAGCAAAAACCAAACATGGGTTAAAACTTTTGCTTAGAAATATATTAAATTGAGGTATAAATACATGAAATGAAAGTATAAATATACGTAATGAAAGTATAAATATATGACATGGAGATATAAAATATGAAATATATGAACTAGAGGTATAAAAGCTAGAAATGTATCAAAATATGAGTAATTCGGTTCGGTTCAACTAATTTTGGTTAAACGAGAGTACAAAAAAATTGATAACCGGTTTTTGGTTAATTTGGTTTTCAGTTAATTCAGTTTTTGGTTGAATTCGGTTTGGTTTCGTCTGTATTCAGTTTAGTTTAGGTCAACGATTTAGTTATTGCTCACCGATAACCAGTTTTGGTTAAATAACCGATAGGTGGGCGCTCGATGCGCGAGAAACACATACATTGTCATGGCGTGCATTGTTCGGTTAGTTAGATTATTATCCTCAACCAAAATCGAGGTCATCGATTAGTCTAATTTATTAACCAATCTGTTTTCATTTAATCGTTTGGTTTATTCAGTTAGATTGATGGTTTTTGGGTTGACTCATTTAATTTCGGTTAATAGCCAAAATCAAACATGAGCTAAAACTTTTGATTAGAAATACATGAAATTAGGTATAAATACATGAAATGGATGTATTGGTACATGAAATGGAGGTATAAATACATAAAACGGGGGTATAAATATGAAATGCATGAACTAAAGATATATATGGAAGGTTCGGTTCGGTTCAGTTAATTTGGTTAAATAAGGGTACAAAAAATCGATAACCGTTTTTTGGTTAATTCGGGTTTCGGTTAATCAGTTTTCTGGTTAATTAAGTTTTTGGTGATTATAGTTAACGATTTAGTTACTACTTACCCTTAGACATTGTTAATCAGGTAACATTTCAATTTTTTTAATTATTAAAACTATAGCAATACTATACCCAAAGTAAACATAATAAAATATTCGTTTATATGGTGTAATTTAAAAACAAAATATTAACATTCCAAAAATATGACCGTTTAAAATCAAGGAAGGGGGTTAGTTTTTTACAGATGAATAAAATATAATTACTAACTAATTATCTATAATTTTATTAAAGATGAGAGATTAAAGTGTAATCTAGATGAGATGATTAAATTGAAGGTATTTAATCACTTGACATTCGGTAACTATTAATGTCACACCCCAACCGATAGTGGAAACATCGGGGCAGAACGAAATAGATTGTAAGAGACTGCATCACACTAATGGTGACGATATTTAATAATCAAAATTTCATTTCATTGTTAAACAAAGTACATCGTTTGGAAACAAATTACAACAAGTTGAACAAAGACAAAGTACAGCAACAATACAAAATTAAAATGGGTTTCTAGTCAATCCTACTAGATTTCGTTCATCGTCATCATCAATTTCCTGCAATACGTATTAAAGTATAGTTCAATACATAAAGTATTTGCGAACATATAAGTTTAAGTACTAGCATAAGTATAAAAGTTTAGACGAATCCACATGGCATAACTGTTAACTTAAAACTAACATACGATACTAGTATGCAACTATAAATGTCAACCCAAAGATTCCCGCTAGCGTAATCTTATCGTAGCAACGATAAGACCATTTTGTTTAACTTAACATGACCTCAAGAGTACGGGCGGTGCATTAATCCTATAACGCTATACATGTTAAGGGAGGCCTGTACGAAGTTAATGACAAGTAGTGATGTGGCTTAAATTATACATGTTTTTATAAATATTTTCCTACATTTTTGTATACAATGTATATGAACTAGTTAGTATGTCACACCCCAACCGATGGCAGAAACATCGGGGCATGACACTGAGCGAAACAGATTGTCCAGAAGTTTCCATAACAATTATCAATACTATTCAATTTAAATAATACGTCCCATACCGTATCTCAAACAGCAAAATAATTATTACAGACAAAAATCCAGGCAAATATTATGTTCCGACAAATCAGATTTAAATAGACAGCAATTGTTTATTTGCTTCTAGAGACCCTTAGTTTGACCACTACAGACAACTATTTGTTGGGCTCTAAAGCTTTATTCTAGCTTCAATTTCCTACCAAGTGTGCGTCCTAAGCACCTGTCACATACGTTAAAATAAAGTCAATACATAAGATGTAAATGTGAGCATACAAGTTTGATAATAGCATATAGAGGTCGAATTCGTTTACGCATAACCAGCACGTACACATAGTGAAATGAAGCACGTTAGTTATCTACATAGATCCATCGATACCAATGACTGCGGGTTGACTGCCCGAGGCAGTTCGCAATACATGATTACCACCGTAATCCATGCAAGTAATTGTCCTTAACAACCCCCGTGTGAACGGGTGCTGAGTCCAAACTATAGTACTATCGTTGCTAAGGCAGGTAGACAGCATTCCATGTGTAAACATAACAAACAAGCATTCATGAGCCACGTATAACATGCATTAACAGTTAGCGTTCAAATAGTATTGAGTAGTGTGATTGTTGTAGTTTGAATATTCGTAACGTATGTAACACCCAAAAGTGCGTAAAGCAAAAAGGGATCGAGTATACTCACAGCGATTAATGGATTGAATGGAGCGCTTAGCGAGTACGGTTAGCCTGAATAGATTCGATAGTACAACGATAAGTGATGTGTAAAACGTTACAAAGTGTGAAAGGGTCGGATAGTGGTTCGATCGGATTGTAATCCGATCGGACAGCAATCCGTGCGGAAAACAATCCGTTCGGGTGGTCATCCGGTCGGACAGCTTATCCGGTTGGATGGCGATTCGAGTGGATTGTTTCTTCCTATAAGAAGAATGTGTTTGTGTATGATGGCTTGTCTTTTGAAGTTTTCGTTGTAGCATTTTGAAAACATTGAAGTATCTCTGTCCGTCAAGTCGGTCGATCGGACGGTTTGTCGTGCGGATGACAATCCGTTCGGATGGTCATCCGGTCGGACGGTGGCCCGGTCGGACAACAACTCATTGGTGAGATTACTTTGTGAAGGCAAGTTCACAGCAAAAGTGTCACTCGATCGGATGTCCATCCGATCGGGTGGCAACCCTGTTAATGAACATGTTGAAAATTGTTTAAGTCTTTAAAGCCTTAGTATCTCATGATCCGAAGAGTAATCCATTCAGATGGTCGTCCGATCGGATTACATTTCGTTCAATACTCAAACTTTAGATAAGGTTGTTTAAAGGTGGGACCCAAGTGTGATCCGTTCGGGCGACAATCCGTTCGGTTGACCTATCCGATCGGACAACAATCCGGTCGGACAACAATCCGTTCCGATTGTTCCGTTCGTCCTACACTTGATCGTTTTGATGGTTTGTCGTTATGTCGAGACGCTTTGGCAACATGTTAACCAACAGACCCCCCATTTTGACCCAGATGACTAAACCGACCAGGAATCACCCTAGCTCGGTCAGTTACCGGCTCTAGACGGTTGTTTTGTTTAACCCGAAGTCGGTGGTCTCGTGGGCGGAATCCAGATCTGAGCCAGTACAACACTAAGGGTGAGTAGGAGACTAGATCAGAACCCGATTCTACCTGTTTTGAGTGTTTTGAGTGTAAAAGAGTTGAAAGAAAGTTAGAAACCATCTTTCAATCCTTTTTCACCGCTCTTGTGTCGAGATCTTTACAAGATCTTTGTGTAATCGGGTGGAAATCGGTTAGATCTTAGTTGTTCTTGGTGGATTTAAGTCAAAGCATGAAGTTCTTGAAAAACACATGATGACGTCACCCTAGAACACCCGAAATCTAGTGATTTCATGGTTAAAAGTAAAGATTTAAAAGATAGAAAGGTGTAGGAGTGCGTGTAGATCAAGAATGTACAAGATTTAGGGCGAGATCTTACCTGGATTGAGAGAAATCGAAGAAAAGGTAAAGAGCACGAATGGTTCGGACAGAGGGTTTCCAAAAGTGGAAAGAATGACAATGACAGGGGTATTTATAGGATTCCAAACGAGGAAAGGGATATCCGATCGGATGACACACCGCCCGGATGACTTATCCGGTCGGATGGCACCTGGTCTGTGACCAAAAGGGCTATCTGGTCGGATGGCTATCCGGCCGGATGGTGCTTGGTTCAAGTGTTTGACGAGACGATTTTTGCCGAGTCGATTTCAATTGCGAGCGGTTCGATTCGATAGGGTTTCCTAGTCAAATTACTTTTAATCCCAACCACTCATTTCTCGCGCTATCCTTTCTCCACTAATTATCGCAGATCGATTATGGCTCGAGTTCGAGTTCGATTGCATTCGAGTTTCGATTGAGTTCGATTGATTACCACAACACAACATAAATAAACATGCACATATAACACGTAAGACACACACACACACGTACAACAACAAGTAAAATACGTAGCTCGAGTTGCGATTCATTGTCGATTCGATTAGCATAGCTTGATTATCAGTTGATTAACTTTATCGCATTGTTACTGCCTATAGTTCACAGTCGTAAGTCGCTTGAATAATACGTCGATGGCTTGTAATTAACAACACTTACTCCACATAATACAAATAAAATAAAGAAATTGCTACAAGTCAAATCCGTATAACCAGTCGTTGACTTTGACCTTGACTTGTGAAAACACGGGGTGTTACAGCCTCCCCTTGTTTAGGGAATTTCGTCCCGAAATTAAGCTGGAAGTTGTGCATCGCTGTGAATCACGTTTGAGAACTTTCTCTTTCTAGAATTTATCTTTAAACAGCTGCGGGTACTTCGCCTTCATGTCGCTTTCGAGTTCCCAAGTGAACTCTACGCCTCGTTTGCCTTCCCATCGAACTTTCAAATAGGAATGCGTGAGCGTCTGAGCTGCTTGGTTTGGCGATCCATGATTTCGACAGGCTTTTCCACGAAGTGTAATGTTTCGTTCACTTGTAGATCATCGAGAGGAATGTGTAAATCGTGGTCGGCTAGGCACTTTCGGAGGTTTGACACGTGGAAAGTCGGGTGGACGTTACTAAGTTCCTCCGGTAGTTCGAGTCTGTAGGCGACTTTTCCGATTCTTTCCAGAATCTTAAAAGGTCCGACATATCGAGGCGCAAGCTTTCCTTTCTTGCCGAATCGGACCACACCCTTCCAAGGTGATACCTTTAGGAGCACGTGGTCACCAACGTCAAATTCAAGGGGCTTACGTCGTCTATTGGCATAACTTTTCTGTCGTTCCTGAGCTTTCACCAGGTTGTCTCCAATTTGGAAAATTCTGTCTGTCGTTTCTTGTAATAGCTCAGGACCGGTTAATTGCGAATGACCGATCTCATGCCACACAATAGGCGATCGACATCTTCTTCCGTATAATGCCTCGAAAGGTATCATTTGGATGCTAGAATGATAGCTGTTGTTATACGAGAATTCGACTAACGGCAGGTATTTATCCCAATTACCTCTGAAGTCTATGACACACTAACAGAGCATGTCTTCAAGAGTACGAATCGTTCTTTCAGTCTGACCATCGGTTTGCGGGTGGAAAGCAGTACCTAGGTTAAGCGACGTACCGAGTGCCGTTTGGAACGTCTCCCACAGTCGCGAAGTAAACCGAGCGTCACAGTCAGAGATGATGTCACGAGGCGTCCCGTGATTACAAATGATCCCATCGGTGTAGATTCGGGCTAATTGTTCTACCTTGTAGTCTTCTCGTATCTGCAGAAAGTGAGCTGATTTAGTCAAACGGTCGACCACAACCCAAATGCTGTCGTGACCTGATGACGTGTGCGGTAGTTTGGTTATAAAGTCCATAGCTATACTTTCCCACTTCCACATGGGGATTGGTGGTTTTTCGAGTAAGCCAGAGGGTCTTTGATGTTCAGCCTTGACTCTTGCACAAGTTAGGCATTTTCCAACGTAGAGAGCGATATCCCTCTTCATGCTCGGCCACCAGTACTTATAGCAAAGATCCTGGTACATTTTATCGGCACCGGGGAGAATGGAATACCGGGATTTGTGGGCTTCGTCCATCAAGATCTGTCGCAAATTGGTCCGTTTGGGAATCCAAATTCGGTCTAGAAAGTGGAATATCCCATTCGATTTGCTCACAAGCTGGGCTCCATCGTGGTAGATTATTTCCTTCTTCAGTGTGCGTTTGTTAAAACACGCGTGTTGAGCGTCGCGGATGAGGGTTTCGAGATCGTGTTGGGCTTGAACATTACGAGTACTAAGCAGATAGCTTCGTCTGCTAAGTGTGTCGGCAACAACATTTGCCTTGCTTGGGTGATAACGGATCTCGCAGTCGTAATCGTTGAGAAGTTCTACCCATCGGCGTTGACGCATATTAAGTTCCTTCTGATTAAAGATATGTTGTAGGCTCCTATGATCGGTGAAGATCGTACACTTGGTACCATACATATAGTGTCGCCAAATCTTTAATGCGAAAACAACTGCGCCTAGCTTGAGATCATGGGTTGTATAGTTTTTCTCGTGGACTTTGAGCTGACGAGATGCGTAAGCTATGACCTTGTCCCGTTGCATGAGAACACAACCAAGACCAAGGTTGGAAGCATCACAATAGACAATGAAATCATTGTTTCCGTCGGGCAATGTGAGAACAGGAGCGTTGTAGAGCATGTGCTTGAGGGTTCGAAAGGCAGACTCTTGTTTAGTTCCCCAAACAAAAGGCTTGTCTTTATGCGTGAGAGTGGTAAGCGGCACAACGATCTTTGAGAATCCTTCGATAAATCGTCGATAATAGCCCGCTAGTCCGAGAAAAGAACGGACTTCAGACGGGTTCTTAGGCGTAACCCAGCTCTTAAAGGCTTCAATCTTCGCAGGATCGACGTGAATGCCCTGACTATTAACAATGTGACCCAGAAACTGAACTTCCTCCAGCCATAATTCACACTTTGAGAACTTGGCATAGAGTTGGTTCCCCTGGAGTAACTCGAGAACCAAACGTAGATATTGCGCGTGTTCGGTCTTCGATTTGGAATAGATCAAGACATCGTCGATGAATACGATGACGAAACGGTCGAGATATGGTTTACACACGCGATTCATAAGGTCCATGAAGACCGCGGGTGCATTGGTTAGACCAAAAGGCATGACAACGAATTCGTAATGGCCGTAACGAGTGCAAAACATAGTTTTGGGTATATCCTCCTCTTGTATGCGCAATTGGTGATAGCCTGAACGTAGGTCGATCTTTGAGAAACACGTAGCACCTTGCAGTTGATCAAACAAATCGTCAATACGAGGTAGGGGATAGCGATTCTTGATATTTAACTTATTCAATTCCCGATAGTCGATGCACATCCTAAACGACCCATCCTTCTTTTTGACGAAAAGAACTGGCGCGCCCCAAGGAGAGGTGCTCGGGCGAATGAAGCTTTTCTCAAGTAGTTCTTGGAGTTGGTTTGAGAGTTCGCGCATTTCAGACGGCACAAGTCGATAAGGAGCCTTGGCAATAGGGTTGGCTCCAGGTATGAGGTCGATACGAAAGTCGATATCGCGACTTGGCGGTAGTCCGGGAAGATCCTCTGGAAAAACACTAGGAAATTCTCGAACCACAGGAACGTCTTTCACTTCCTTCTTCTCTTTCTTTTCCTTCTCCGCTACTACAATGTTAGCCAAGAAAGCCCTGTATTCCTTATGGAGATACTTGCTAGCTTGGACACATGACATGAGCTTGAGACTCTTTGAAGCAGTATCACTGTAAACACATAATAAGTCACCATTTACGAGCGAAAATCGAATCATCTTGTCGAAGCACACAACTTCAGCATGGTTCTCTCGAAGAAAGTCCATGCCTACTTTGACTTCAAAACTTCCGAGTTGCATCGGAATAAGGTTGATTGGGAAGATGTGATTGTTGAGCTCAAGAGTACAATCACGAAGAACAGAATTGACAGCGACGGTTCTTCCGGTAGCGACTTCAACATTGAACGTCGAGGAGAGTTGGGAGCGTGTACAACTAAGGAGTTTCTCGAATTCGAACGACACAAAGCAATTATCAGCTCCAGTATCAAACAAACATGAAGCATAATACCATTCACAAGGAACATACCATTGACCACGTTGTTGTCGGCCTGGGCTTGACGCACGTTGATGTTGAAAGTTCTGGCGCGCGCGGCCTGTTGTTGCTGCTGCTGCTGCTGTTGTTGCTGAGGCGGCTGTTGCTGGGGCTCTTGTTTCACGACCCTATTTGGGAACATGTTGGCGAAATGGTTCGGGTCGCCACATGCGAAGCAGGCTCTGACTTTGACCGCGGGTGCCGGAGCAGCTTGTTGACCCTGAGGGGCTGTGAGTAGAGCTTGATGAGCAGGAGCTTGTCGAATACGGCAGTTGGCAGTAAAATGGCCGTATACATTGCAATGAGCACAGAAACGACAAGCAATGGCAGTCGGATGATGGTAGGTACAAGTAGAGCAGAGCGGGTGTGGCCCAGTGTATGCACGCTTTGCAGGTGGTGCATTAGCCACAGGCGCCGCTACTTGACGCTGTTGGGCTGGTACAGCTTGAATCGGTGCTGCAGTGATCGCACAGTTCTTGTTGCTGGAGCTATTCTTTCTCTTGTTCTTCCTCTTGTTGCTCGATGTGGTGGGTTCAGCTGTTGGTGCGGCGGTAGTAGCTTGATGCAGGTGCTTCGGAGTTTTATCCCAGACACCAGCCTTGACCCTTTTGTCATTGATTTCGGCGGCCAGTCGGTAAGTTTCTTCGATCGTTTTAGTCTTAGCCGCTTGCACGAAATCTGCGTCGCAGTCGGGCAAAGCTCGGATGTACTTCTTGATTGTGATCTCCGGAGTCTTGACTTGGTCGGGACAGATGATGCTGAGCTGTTTGAAACGAGCAGTGAGAGAAGCGTTGTCACCCTCATGTTGATGTATGTGCCAAAATTCATCTTCTAGCTTTTGACGTTCGTGAGGAGGGCAGAATTCCTCTAGCATGACTTCCTTGAGTTCGTCCCATGACAGACCGTAGGCTGCATCGTTCCCTCACTTGTTCCTCTCGGCCGTCCACCAGTCTAGTGCACGGGACTGGAAAACGTCGGTAGCATCCAGAGTTCGAAGGTCATCAGGGCAACCACTCTATCGCAGAGTGACCTCAATGGAATCAAACCATTGGAATAGTGCAGTCGGACCTCCCTCGCCAGTGAATTCCTTTGGCCCACACGACTTGAATTGCTTGAAACTGAAGGGCCTTGTGGTGGATTTAGGAGCGTCGGTCCTTGATTCCTCAGATGATTTGCTGGCATTCTCGTAAACATCACTTACGGCCTTTGCCACACTTTTAGCGATGATGGAAGCAAGGCGTTTTCCCTCTTTTCTTGATGAGAAAGTGTGTGACGGGATCCAGACGACATTGTCTGCAACAGACATCGTCACAGGACTCAACACATTGTATTCGAATCTCACCTCACACGTGTACTACTTACTAAAGCTTAGGAACACGCAATGTAACACGTATCATATAAACACATAGGCTCATAATCGCCGATTCACGTAAACACATAAGCACGTAGAGCACATAATCACATAACACCTAAACACGTAGAACACAAAAGCAAGGAAGCACATACGCATTTAATCACCAAAGGCAGTAAGAAAACAGA
This sequence comes from Helianthus tuberosus, assembly GCA_030545235.1. Classification (NCBI taxonomy): domain Eukaryota; kingdom Viridiplantae; phylum Streptophyta; class Magnoliopsida; order Asterales; family Asteraceae; genus Helianthus; species Helianthus tuberosus. The sequence goes on along the minus strand of CM060368.1, from coordinate 10,153,187 downwards.
AACCTATTATTCAAAGTCTGCGATCGTTCGAGAATAGCGTAGTATAAGCGTATATCGTAGTATAAAGTCGTCCATAATTCAACGATTTGTTAACGTTTTGAGGTAGAAATGCAGTGCGAGTCGTGTGTGTCGATCGAAATGAAGGCACAAATCGGTTAATTCTTCCAAAATTAAGCACATAAACTGGTAAAAGCATATAAAACCACATAAAATTGATGAATTATCACATTTGAGACTTGGAAGCTTTGAAGGTTAGAGAGAGAAGCTAGAGAGAGAAAGTGACATCGTGATTCAGGTGCTTTGTACGATTTCAGATCTGTCAATAGAATCACTGATTATATTACGTTCTCGTATGTTCGGTCACGTTCGTGCACTTGGAGTCCGTTGAGACCTTGGTGGGAGTTTTGTAAAAGGTGCGGAACAAGTCATGAAGGCTAGGGTTTCACCCATGTCCTAATAACTCCGTCCCTGTTTTGATAAAATGGAGGAGATTATTAATCAAAATATGGGTTTCACCCCTGATTTGGTACAATCCCCCCTCCTGAACAAGCGTTCGTTATTGAAAAAGAATGGAGAAGCCATTGATAGGTTGACAAAACAGCATCGATTAAGCAATCCAGTCGGGAGTTTGCGGTTTTCACACCTAATCTCGACTTTATCGCCCTTTTACAGTTGAAAATTTGAGTGTAGTGATAGTGTAGTATGAGCGAGGGTAGCGAGAAATAAGCTCATACATAATTCCTACTGGATGTATTCAAGTCGGTATGTTGGTTCCTAACTATAGTCTAGGTACCTAAGACTTAGACCCGGACTAGGTCGAGTCTTGCCTAATTCCCTATAGTTATGGCTCTGATACCAATCTGTCACACCCCAACCGATGGCGGAAACATCGGGGCATGGCACTGAGCGAAACAGATTGTCCAGAAGTTTCCATAACAATTATCAATGCTATTCAATTTAAATAATACGTCCCATACCGTATCTCAAACAGCAAAATAATTATTACAAACAAAAATCCAGGCAAATATTCTGTTCCGACAACTCAGATTTAAATAGACAGCAATTGTTTATCTGCTTCTAGAGACCCTTAGTTTGACCACTACATATAACTATTTGTTGGGCTCTAAAGCTTTATTCTAGCTTCAATTTCCTACCAAGTGTGCGTCCTAAGCACCTGTCACATACGTTAAAATAAAGTCAATACATAAGATGTAAAGGTGAGCATACAAGTTTGATAATAGCATATAGAGGTCGAATTCGTTTACGCATAACCAGCACGTACACATAGTGAAATGAAGCACGTTAGTTATCGACATAGATCCATCGATACCAATGACTGCGGGTTGACTGCCCGAGGCAGTTCGCAATACATGATTACCACCGTAATCCATGCAAGTAATTGTCCTTAACAACCCCCGTGTGAACGGGTGCTGAGTCCAAACTATAGTACTATCGTTGCTAAGGCAGGTAGACAACATTCCATGTGTAAACATAACAAACAAGCATTCATGAGCCACGTATAACATGCATTAACGGTTAGCGTTCAAATAGTATTGAGTAGTGTGATTGTTGTAGTTTGAATATTCGTAAACAAATTACAGACATTGAATACAAGCCCTAGATTAAAGATTCTAGAATTAGGAACGACATCAGATGATATTAGTGTACCTTGGTGGCTGGGTATTGAATGCGGAATCTGGCAAACCTTAATCAACGTCGGCAGCTGCTACCGTCGCTGGCAGTTGCTCTCGTCGTCGGGAGGGTTCTCCCTTCGTCTTCGGGAGGGTTCTCCCTTCGCCGTCGGCAGATTATCTCATCGCTGAGGTTATTGAAATCCAAAATGATCAGAGAGGTCAAGTTTCCAAGATGGCTAGCAAATGTAGTTGTGGTCAGAAGAAAAATGGGAAATTGAGAGTTTGTGTAGATTACACAGACTTGAACAAAGCTTGTCCCAAAGACCCATTTCCTCTTCCTCATATTAACTCAATGGTGGATGCTACTGCTGGCCACGAGATGTTAACCTTCATGGATGCCTCCTCAGGATTCCAACAGATATAAATGGAACCCTCGGATCAGGAGGATGCTGCTTTCATGACACCAACAGGTATCTATTGTTATACTGCTATGCCTTTTGGTTTAAAAAATACAGGTGCAACATACCAAAGATTGGTGAACATGATGTTTAAAGACAAGTTGGGGGACACCATGGAGATGTACATCGATGACATGGTAGTAAAATAAAAAAAGGCTGAGGATCACCTCCAGGATATTAAGGGAGCATTTGATATCCTGGATCAGTATAACATGAAGCTGAATCCTGCTAAGTGCCATTTCGGAGTGGGGGCAGGAAAGTTTTTAGGATATATGGTGACTAAAAAAGGGATAGAAGTGAGCCCATAGCATATTAAAGCTATCTTGGATATCAAGTCACCTTCGAATATGAAAGATGTTCAAAGACTGATGGGGCTAGTAGCGACATTAAACAGATTTATTTCAAGTTCCTTCGAAAAATGCAAGGAATTTTATGATATCCTGAAGAAGAACAAGAAGTTCGAATGGGGAGAGAAGCATGAAGTAGCCTTGCAGGATTTGAAGCAGTATCTTTCAACCGCACCTCTATTGATGAAACCTGAGGATGGTGAACCATTATCTATGTATCTTGCAGTATCAGGGAATGCAGTAAGTGCTGTCCTCGTAAAGGGTCATGAAGGTCAGCACTATCCTGTCTATTATGTTAGTAAAAGTTTATTAGATGCTGAAACTAGATATTCTCATTTAGAAAAATTGATATTAGCCCTAGTTATGGCATCAACAAAACTTAGACACTATTTTGAGACACATAGGATTCATGTGAAGACCAACTATCATGTTAAAAATGTGCTTAGGAAACCTGAGATGTCGGGTAGGATGGCTAAATGGTCGGTGAAATTAAGTGCCTATGATCTAGTATATGAACCTAGAAATGCCATAAAGTCTCAGGCTCTAGCTGACTTTGTGGCTGATTTCAGTAGTGATATTCAAAATGAAGTAGACTTAGAAGTACAACAACTTGGAGAAACCTCAGAATCCTAGACATTATATACTAATGGTGCATCTAATGTCAGAGGTGTAGGATTGGGTATACTACTAAAATCGCCACTAGGGAACATATTACCCCAGGCTATTAGGTGTGAATTTCCTGCTACTAATAATGAAGCAGAATATGAAGCCTTAATTGCAGGATTAGAATTGGCTAGGAATATGAGGATTAAGAGCTTACAAGTATTTGTTGACTCTTTGTTAATTACTAATCATTTTAATGGAACCTATGCAGTTAAAGGAGAAAAACTAATTGAATATCTCGAAATTCTCAAAAAATTAACAGGATATTTCGATGTTTTTACACTTGAACAGGTACCAAGGGAGGATAATGCTGAAGTTGATGCATTGGCAAATCTAGGATCATCAGTCAGGATACCGAAGGGAACCCAAATACCAATATTACATATCCAGTATCCTGCGACGGATCTTCTCAAATCTCAGGATAAAGAAGTAGTGAGTATTCAGAATCCTGATGATGATGAGTATCCTGAGGAGGATGCTAAGTTTTGGACGGCTCCGATTATGAGATATCTCAAGGAAGGACACATCCCAAAGGATGAAAATCCTAAGGCCTTTAGGATGAAGGTATAACGATTCACTATTATAAATAATGTTATGTATAAGAAATCTCTTGCAGGACTATATCTGAGGTGCTTGGAGGATCCCAAAACTAGAGAAGTACTTCAGGATATACACGAAGGGGATTGTGGTAACCATACAGGGGGCAGGTCGTTATTCTCAAAAGTATTAAGAACAGGATACTATTGGCCAACGATGAGGAAAGATGTTGCGGAATATGCTCGAAAATGTGATGCATGTCAAAGGCACAGTAATATATTACATCAGCCTGCTGAACCACTGTATCCAATTGCTTACCCTTGGCCGTTCATGAAGTGGGGAATGGATATAGTAGGAAAATTGACAAAGGCTCCGGGAGGAAAAGTCTTTATGCTGGCCATGACTGATTATTTCTCCAAATGGGTTGAAGCTGAAGCATTTGTTCAAGTTAGAGACCAAGAAGTAGTATCCTTCATTAAGAGAAATATCCTGACTAGATTTAGAGTACCAGCTGAGATAATTTGTGACAATGGTTCTCAATTTATAAGTAAGAGGACTACTAACTTTTGCAAGAGTTGGGGAATTAAAATGATCACATCTACACCAGTACATCCTCAAGCAAATGGACAAGCAGAATCCTCAAATAAGATAATTGTCAACAATTTAAAAAAAGGCATGGAGCTAAGAAGGGAAGATGGGCAGAAGAATTACCCTTTGTTTTATGGGCTGATAGAACAACGGTAAAAAATGCAACTGGCCAAACCCCATTTTCCTTAGTATTTGGAGCAGAAGCGGTGATCCTGACTGAAATGGTGATACCTACGGTGAGATCTAACCTCCAGGATCCTGAGTAGAATCCTGAAGCCCTTTGCCAGGAATTGGATACTATTGATGAGACAAGAAATGCAGCCAGGCTAAGGATGGCATCATATCAACAGAGGATATCCAGAGCATATAACAAGAATATAAGGACTAGAAGATTTCAAGTTGGAGATTGGGTATTAAGAAAGGCTTTTCAAATTACTACTAATCCTGCTGATGGAAAGTTAGCTCCTAAGCGGGAAGGACCTTATGAGATTGAATCAGAATCAGGGAAAGGAGCATACTGACTCAAGAATATGGAGGGGGATATGCTACCAAGATCCTGGAATGCTATACATCTAAAGCTCTATTTCAAGTGAGTTTAGAATTTAATTTATGAATCAGAATGGTATGAATTCTATCTCTTTTAATATATTTGATATTATTTATTCTATTGAACCCAATACTGACTTAAGCATCGGAGGGGTGTTAGCCAGCCTAACACCCACCTTAGTTTACAGTTGTTTTGCAGAATATGCTTCGGGATATAGCTCCAGGATACACACTCAGAATACTTCGAAAGATTAGAGGATTGGCCACCTCTCTCACATTTAAGGGATCCTGATCCCTTCACAAGTTTAAAGGTATTCATCTTTCTCTCGAGTTGGGTTTAAACACCCCGCCTGGAGCGCAGGTTATCCAGGGATAGTTCAAGATAGCGGGAACAGTCCATGTAAAAGTGGCTGACAATTTCGTTATTGTTGGCTATATCCTGGATTCTAAAGGTATATGAGGATTAATCACCCTTTCTCATGGAAGGGTATTTTCATACTCTCTAAGGTTTAAAGGTTATCACCTTTCTAAGTCTTGGAGTTTACACACTCCCGCCTGTAGCGCATGAAAATTTGGGATTTTCCCCAGAATACTTATGGGTTTATCCCTAGAATGCTAAGTATTATCTCCAATATATCTTAGGGTTTACCCCCATAACACAAGAATTGTTTAAACAGTTGGGACTAATGTCCAGAAAATTTCTAAATGTTCAAAGACATTATGCACAAGGGACATTCCTACTGAGGCAATTGTGTAAAACTCAAAGGATCAAGCTTGAACCTGCTGTACTAATTATCTCAGACTGGGGACATCTTCGTTGGAAAAATTGTGAAAGAATTGACGTTTAAGAATAGGGTTACACCCTATTCCTGGTATGATCCTTCCTTATTTAAATTATATGAGTTCTTGAAACTATGTTTGGCAAAAAACTTAAATATCCTGGAAAGAATATATTCTCAGGATATCTTCTCGGAATGTGTTTTCGGGATATGTTTCAGGATATTTGGATGGAATATTTGGGACATGATACCTGGGTTTAAAATCAAAATTGTATTCATGTCAAACATCTATTATCAAAACAACCTTAATAAATTCTAAGTAAACTATCTTTTTCCTTTGAAAACTTTATATGAATTGTTTTGAGTTATAAAAACTCTATTTGACGGAAGTATTGATAGAATATTTGCGTCAGGATATTTCCATAGGACATTGGAAATAATTGCACTAATTTTGGAACGTTGAAATCTAAACTAAGCAATGCAAAAGCAACAACGAATAAGTCAAAAGGAGGTTATATTATTAACATGTCAAAAGTTGTTCTTTTGGTTTCATCTCAAACCGAGATCCATCCACCAAAAGCACTATTAGTTTCTTACCATATTTACACAACGGTTGGAGGTTTCATCTCAAACCGAGACCCATCCGCCTCCAACCGTTGTATTGTTCAAAACAGATTATACTAGTTGATGACCAAGGGCTTCATCCTGAAACCCAAGACCCATCCACCTTTGGTCATCATAATGTTTTAGTGCAAGAAATGTAAATTGTTCAAAGACAGGAAAAGTAAATTGTTTAACAGACCACAACCATCAGACTTAAAAAAGTGGGCTCCGGCCTCGGCACATACATCCATCATCGCCCACTTCGCAGCTTTTAAGGGGTAACACCCTCTTCCATCATAACTTCATCGGCGGCATCTTCTCCAGCATCCCTTCCAGCATCCTCTCCAGCATTTGTCCCAGCATCACCACCAGCATCCTTTGAAGCACCAGCATCATGCACCTTCTCGGCCACCTTGGCAGGCTCCTCCACAGCGGACTTCGAAGGGGGCTCCACAGGATTACCACCAAGATCTTTCAGCTTCACCTCCCAAGCCTTGATGTTCCATGAAGGGCATTCAAAGCCTAGAGCCTTAGCTTCATAGGCCATTTTCAGCCTGGCCTGGAGGATGGAGATGACAACTGAATTCTTGAGGCTCTCTCGGTATGAAGCCATATCTTGCTCGTGTTAAACTTGGGTAGCATCGGACTTAGCTTGGGCCTCCTGGGTGATCTTCTGGATGGCAGACTGGTGCTCTTGGGTCATTACCTTGTATTTGGATTCATAGTGCTCTGATTTGGCGGTGGCAATCGCTGCTTGATCCGCGATGGTGGCTTCAGTCTTTTTCAGCTTGCTCTCTAGCATGACGTTCGGGCCACATGCATCTTCATAGAGGAATACCAGGCGTTCAAGACCCTACAGAATAAAGAAACAGGTATTAGCCTTTATTGACATTTATGACCAACATATGGTGCAGGATATAGGTCAAGGATACGAACCTGGTTGAGGAAGCCAGTCATGAACTTGCTGGATTTGGTAAACCTATAGTTCTCGAATGGGAATACACGGGGTGTGGCAGGATAGTCCGCTTCTTTCCTCTTCTGGGAGCTGGAGGCTCGAGTTCTGGATGCTGGTGGAGCCTTAGGTGCGGTGACAGTTTTCAAATGGGTAGGCTTGGGCGTAACATCTGGCTTCGGATTGGTCTCTTGCTTAGCAGGTGCAAGGCTAGAATAACTGTCCAACTCGTCGAGCTGGAAGCCTTCTAGGTTGATGACCGGCACTGTAAAAAGGGAGAAATGTTTAATTCTTAACACTAACACTCTATAATCAATCTAATCATACACTTACCAGACATTTCTGAACTTGATTTTTGACTTGAGCTTATGAGAGACAGGGAGAAGGTTCATTCACTGGCGGGAAGCCGATAGATCTCTTTGATCCTGGGCTCCGACTCTGTGCTTGGAGGTGCTAGATCTCTGAAATTTGCTGCAAAAGAAATCAGGATATCAGTCAAGGATATAGTTTTAAGATATATTTAGGGATATTCCTAAAACCCTAAATCCTACCCGTGATTAACCATCTAACTGGCAGGTCAAAACCCTTGTCAATAGACTCCCTTTTAACAAAAAAGAACTTTCGTTGCCACTGATCTTTGTTCTTAGTGGCCTTGAGGATTAGGGGGTTCTTGGAGGTGAAGAACAAAACAAAGCGGCTGTTACCATGGGATCTCAGTCGATATGCTATGGGAAGGTCTTCGACGTATAGGTCAGGGAAATGACGAGATTTAATCTGGTTTAACACCATTAGCATAGTTTGAGCATAACTGATACCGGTAAGTTCGAAGAAACGGGAGATGAAGGGTGGAAATGGATACCGGAGTCCTAAGGAAAAAGGATAGGCGAAAAAGCAGACCCACTCGTTTGATGCCGCGTCTGATCGGACCTCCCGATCAAAAGGGCGAATAATAGCTCTGGCAGGAAAGGCACCGGAATCCTTCAAAGCGGCGATGTCGGCATTATTGAAGGAACAAATCTCCTTTTCGGTTCTCGAATAAGGTTTTGACTAACGAAGGATGGGGCTGGTTCGTTTGAACGCAATCTTGTTCGTGAAGCCATGAAAGGTTTTAACCGAGAAACGAGGAATTCAAGTAAAGCAAAAACAGAGAAGAAGAGAGGAAGAAAATACCTAAGGAATGGCTTGAAAAGTATTGATCATAATGCTGAATAAATCAGCTAAATAAGAGGCTGGATATAGGGGCAAAGAGTAAATATCGCGTTGGAAGTTGCACCAAGTCACATCAAGCGTCGTTTCGGTTTATTAACCTCGATTTAAGAGATAAGATTTAAAATATATCCGTTGGAAGTAGTATACCAATAGATATATTTTGGGGACAATTGTTATGGCCGATTTTCTGCTCATATATCATGGCTAATATTCTGACTCTGTTTCTTTTGTTGTGATCAGGATACCAGATCAGGATATTGGTAACATCCTGATGCGATATCCTAGTAGTGACTAATTAACTCACGTGCAAATTGTTGTAACAAGTCTCTAACGGTCAGGTGGACTTCTTCTCCTCAAGACTCGGGAAAATCAGTTATGTTATGGACGTTGAAGCCTGAAAACGTGGACTGCAACATTTACATATGGAATATTCGCTGAATCCCGGAATAGTAGGATAGTTAGTTGGTTTCTTTTACTATAAAAGGGATTGATCAGATTAGATTAGGGCACACAATCTCTCGTACACTCTTTCTCTATAGTTGCAAACACTCAATACACTTACACTTGTATGGAATTCATATTGTAACACTTAGTCGATCCGCATCATATCCTGCACTGTATCCTGACATTTGAAGCAATAAGAAGAACATGGCAGCTGCGATTGTCAGCTCCCGAGGTTTTGTGCCGGTGATCTAGATTGATCAAGGGCTTTCCTCGTACATCCCGTGTCATCCTTTACATTTTTGTTCATTGTTTGATCATAGATACAGTTCAATATTCTGAGCCGTATCCTGAAAACTGTTTTTACAAACAACTCAATTAGCATATCTCCAACACATTTTCTTAGCACACTACCTCACTTAACTAATTTGATCACTTAATTGCTTCGGTAATTTTTGACCAACACAACCGGGATGCTGCGAATATTCCCTTCTTGAACGTTATAGACCACTTCTTCCGGCTTCAACGTTCCCTTTTCAACTGATTAGTCCGAGTCTTCAGGAGAACTAGTCCACTTGAACGTTATAAGCTTGCCACCCTAATCTGCACATGAACAATTTGTAAGTACCAGGATACTGCATCAGGATGTTACCAATATCCAGATCCGGTATCCTGGTCACAAACACAAGTATTACAGTCAAGATATAATTCGGGATATATGTTCAGAAAACCACCCTTAACACCTATGACATGTATTATATGCCCTAACATGTTTAATATTGTTGCATAATCAGTTTAAGTGTCAAAATTTAGGTTACATATGCTTAAATTCAAATTATGCAAGAAAAGGGCATTTTGGTCATTTTTTCTAAGGCATATAAACTACCTATCATAACAACTAATTAAACGAAGTGACCATAAGGTATAACCTCGGAAGGTTATTCCCTATACAACTATGGTCTCAAAATATGTTTGGTCGGATCTTAATGATCGACTAAACTAGAAGTGACGAATTAAACATGTTAAAACATGTTTAACTAAGTTATAAAACTGATTTGATATCAAAACAAAGTGTTTTGATACCCAGAAATAGTTTCATCGCAAATTGCACATAATCGTGCATTTTTACCAAAACTTTGACTCGTTACTTCGACTAGTCAATGTGGTAATCAGTAGGTATAATCGCAAGGGATTATAACCATCGTGATTACGCTCACGTTGCAAAGTTCAATTAAACTTTGACTTGACCAATTCGTGGTCAAAACCGAAAGTCAAACGGTAGTCAAACTGTTTGACTTTCAGCTTGTAATTGCTGAAATAAATGAACTAGCCATGAAAGAACACTTACAAGTGCTCTAAGGCTGAAAGATTAACTAGAAAACTCAGATGGGAGGCCTCCTAAGAAGGTAGCAACTCCAATTTGAGTGTTTAGAGAAGAAGAATGAGGATGAACAATGAAATGGGCAGATTGAGGGGGTATTTATAGTTTTTAAGAAGCTACAAGATGGTGCCATGTGTATTGTGTGGTCTCCAAGCAAGTGTAGGATGATTACAAGTGTTTGGACAGGATTAAATCCTTAATTACCACTTAATTTGCCCACAATATTGATAAACAATGGCCAAAAAAAGTGCAGCAGCTGTTTCCAAACTCTCTGTCCAGATCAGGCTGCCGCGTCGCGCTACCAGGGGCTCCTTGGGCCGTCGCGTGGCGCAACCATTTGGACCAGCTTTTCTGAAATTTACAACTTTGGTCCCTGCACATATTTTAAGGCATTTTCAACGCGTTTAACCCCCGTTAACCCATTTTCAAGGTTCTACAAGGATGTTAAAGCATAAGGGACTTGAAATATGATTGGAAATATCATAGATGTCGGTTCGTTTGGTCGTACGGTCGCGTTTTTCGGTTAATTACGACGAAACTCGAACGGACGCGAAAACGATCCAAATTAAGCGACAAATGGTATTTTTGCATTCCTATCAATAAATTATAATATTTTGGTGATTAAAAATTTTTTTGGATGTCCGGATATGGTCAGAACGCGAGATATGTGCGTAAATGCAAACTTTCACAGTTTTTGACGCTTTTAGTCCCTATGATCAAATAAGCGTATTTTCGCATACCGAACCCCTCAAAACTTATTTCTAAGCTATGTTAAGGGTATTTAGGGTACTTTAAGCTTATGATATTGTTCTAGAGTGTACGTTGCTATACGAATTGGCAGACTTTTGCAGTTTGTCGCAAAAAGTCCCTGTGATCGAATAAACTTGTTTTTGACACACCAAACCCTTCAACACTTATTTATGTGACAACCGGTAATTTACGCCTTTAATTACGCGATAAACGAATGTTTAGGATGATAATAAATAGTGTTTTAAGACATAAATAAACTTAATTAGGCCTTTAGAGTGCCTAGGAACGTCTGTTCGGCTTTACAGTGCGTGAATGGTAAACTGCGGGAAATCTGAGAAACGATAAACAATAACGAACTGAAACTGAACAAAATACTGACAATGACACCAAATACGGATTTCTACGAATATTTTTTTATTTATGAATTTAATTTTTGCGAATTATCGTGCTTCCGTACGCCACAAAGCGCAAACGTGAATGAGAAACGCGACTGCAGGAACGTACCGACAACGAAACGGAAGCATCGGACACACGTGTTACCTTCAAAAATTGAATTTTTTGATATATTTGGCTTCGCAATTAAATTTTTATATCCGTAGTCTAAACCGTATCAAAAAATGATTTAACACGAAGAATGACGCGACTTTACGCAATTATTACTGTTATCGACGAATGAACGCGCAAACGACATTTAACGGAATTACTTTACAAGTTTTTAAATCTAAAATTTTATCTTACGATGTTACGGTGAATTCAGGTTTTGAAAACGGGTTCATAGGAGTAAGGGGCCATTCAAAACACGGGACTGGGCTTGTGGTCCTTGGGCCCATGCCCACTTAAACAAGTCTAACCTAATTATATAAGAGTTTGAAAACCCTAGATCCCCCTCATTTGTTACAGCCGCTCACCCCTTATCCCTCTCATTTCTTTCTTTTTTGTCTGCACTTCTATGCATCCACAAAGAGATGAACTTCATCATCTCCAAATAGATCTCACATGCACACCTGTAGAACCCTCTTCACCCCACCCCCACTCACTCGACCCTTCTCTCTCTACGATGGAGGCCGGAAGCCGGTCTGGTAGGACCACCGGCGGTGCAGTGGTGGTTGTTTCCAGCAACCAGCGAGACATCCCAAACACCCACACACTTACCCTCCTTCTCCCCTCTACTCTGAGATTACCCGACCATGGACACCCTCTACGATAAGCTTTTGACGGCGACGATACATGGAGAAAGACATAAAAGAGTGTTCGAGAGAGATTGAGGGAATGAAGACATAGAGCATCGAAGAATCGACGACGTCGGCGACGTCACCAGCGACCAATGCCGTGAGCGGCGGCAGTCCGTGCCTCGGTCCGGCGGGTCATGGTAACACCCCCATTCTATCTTTTTTTAATGTTGATGTCCACAGTAGTCGATAATGATGATGTTCAGTTTCGAATTGTTCAACTTCAGATGGACTCGGTTCAGTTCAGATTTGGTGGTGATCTGGGTTATGTTTCGTTTCGGGTCAGATTATAGTTCAGGTCAGCCGTGGTACGGTTTGGTTTGGGTTTAGTCAAAGCGGTTCAAAATTCGGGTCAACGGGTCAGACCCGGTGTGGTTCGCGTTCAGGTCAGCAGGTTCGAGTCAGGTAGTCAACAAGGTCAGACGGTTCGGTTCGGTTGACTCGGTCAAACCGAGTCAATTCAGTCAAACCTGGTCAACTCAGCGAGTCAACCCGGTCAACCAGGTTGATTCGGTCAACTCAGCCAACAAAAGCGGCGCGAAAGACTTGGTAAAGATTTTTAGTGACGTGAATAAATATTTACGTTAATTATATGATTTTTATTAATTTCATCATACGAGCTCGAACCGATTCGGATTAGTGTCTAGTTTATATTTCGCCATATTTACGAAAACTATTTATGTTGATTGAGTATTGATTGGATTTTGAAAAATAACGACAAAACAAGTTTTATTATAAAACAAAACTATCAAATTCAAACAATTCTTACAAAAACAAACACAATCAAATTCAAACGATTATTACAAAAACATACGCAAATGTATTTTACCTTCGACGACACAACATACGAAAACGACATTAACGCGAACCCTTTCTATAAATATACATATAATGAATTATATTTGTTTTAAATGTTTAAAACCTGGGAACTTTTTATAAAATAAATATAAATACTTACGTTTATTTCAAATGTCAAAATTTCGGGAATTCGTTTTATAAAAATAAATGTAGTTTATATATTTTTATTTCAAAACGCCAAACAACTCGTATTCTATTATAAATAAATATAACTATTATATTTATTTTAAGCGACCATGATTCAAATTTCTATAAAATAAATATAACTCTTTATATATTTATTTTCAAACACAACAACTCAGCGATTCTTTTATAAAATAAATATAATTTTATATTATTTCCAATGCCTAAACGGAATATACATATGCTTGACAAATATCATACGAGACATGATATGTAATACGGGTTGTTATATATTATTTTCACATAAATTTTCTTTACATACACGTACGATTTCGCGAGGTGACTAACACGATTATAACAATATGTTTATATATTTTTATATATAAATATTTATATTTATATATTTTAAGTCCCTCGAAAACTAAGTATTTCCACGACTTAGTAAGTTCACCGACATTAAACGAAACTTAACAAGTATAACTTCTTCGTTTCTTTCAAGTTAACAACTTACCGTCGAATCGTTTGGTTAACGATTCGGTAGAGCTCGGTGACACATAGTTTAGTTACCGCTTTTATTTAGAAACTTATAAGATATTCCGTGTTAGGAATATTGTAGAATGTACGCTAGCGAATCACGTCTTGGAAACGACATCACAGAGTCGTATTTAGCTAGCTTTGCACATGGAAATCCAGGTGAGTTCATAATCCTACCTTTTGACGGTTTTACAATTTTTTTTATAAATGTTTTCGGGGTGGAAAGACATGCAAGTTTTGCAAAAGTAAACAATTTCTCGATAAACGAAAACTCATTTCTAAACCATGTTACAAATGGATTTCAAGGAACTCAAAAGGTTTACGAACGATTTATACTGAATATACCGGTTTGACAAAACAAATGCGTATTTACGAAACGTGAGTGATTTTTATGACTAGAGACGTGAATGTCCTAGTTACAGCAACAGGACTGGGTTGGTCTGCGTACGAAAAACGAGACAACTGTTTTTGGATTTATAAATATCGGGGGTGAGATACATGTTTCAAATGTTCAAATGTTTCAATGGTATGGTTTAGCTAAGGAATGGACTGTTAGATCACGTGGATGATGTAGTATCTCTCCTAAGTGCCATTAATCTAGTTTAAGACCGAGGGGTATGAGTGGTAGATCTATCTGGGTGAAGCGAGCCCCACCCATGGGTCCTTGTGTTGCCATATGTGGTGACTATGTCGTTCCCGCCGGATGGACCGGAGGAAATTCGCTAGGTTTGAGCACTTCCTACGCACCACACATATTAATGTCTTAGCTACACATTAATGATCTGTTCTTAGACGCTTTCATACCGGTTATCAAAGGAATACTTACAAATGTTTACAAGTCTATTTTGGAGCTCACAGTTTTCATATAACATGCCTAGAAAAATGATTTTATTATGTTTTCTCAACAACTTTTAAACCGGTGAACAAAAAGATTTGTTTAAAAATCTTTTCCAAAACAAACTATGAACTTGCTCAACTTTATGTTGATTTTTCGCATGTTTCTTTCTCATGTCACTTCTTCAATTTATGGCGCGGTTGGAATATGAGAATCATGTAGAGTCGAGTACTTAGTGGGCGTTCGTTTTCTAGAAGTCTTAGCTTATGTGCTTCCGATGTGCAATGAAGATACCGGTCCAGTTACGCCAAGCTCTGATATTTTGGGGTGTGATAATTTCTAAGTTATGTAAAGATTATTTAAGGTATGTTAAGCTTGTGTCACTGTTCCGGAGTGTTTGTCGCATTAAATTGATCACGTTTACCTAACAATGTGCGTATAACTTTCAAGAAAGCGATTTAGAGCTTGAAATCGAACAAGAATTGAAATGTGAAATTGTCAAACACAAATACACAAATATTGAGACCAAAACACATTGTTTCGTTGATAATTTATACTGTTCCACATCGTACAGTGTTTACAGAGCACAAATGTTACAATATATATATATATATTAGGGTTTGTGATAGAATATCTAACGCAAGATACGTAAACTATAATTGTGATATAATGAGGGTGTGGGCGGTGAAGCATGTGTGGGCCAAGAGTTCAAGAGTTAGGAGGAGTTGAGCTGCAACTATTGACACAATTACGTTTGTGTACCAAAAATAAAAGAACGAAGTGGCAGTTTGGGATTGGGTAGGGCCATAGTTTAATTATAGAAAACGGTGGGGTGTTGGGCTACTAACACTTCAGAATGTATGATTTAATTAGTTCCACACACAAATAAAATTTGAGGAAATAGATGTGGGCCACCAAACATGTTGGCTGATTTGCTTGGTGTTATATATATATATATATATGGGGGAATGCTAAAATGAGAACAACCTCGAGTTGTAAGAACCGTGAGAACTACACCGTAGGGGGCGTGGTGGACCAAAATTTTTTTCATAAACGCAGATGCATGTATAAAAACAACATTTAAAAAAAAAATTCAAAAAAAAATGTCGTGTGTGTAGTTTTGAGCGCCACAAGTTTGTGTTTACGGGTACCGTAAATCTGGCCGGAAAATTTACGGGTCCTGTAAAACACAAACTTGTGTTGCTCAAAACTACACACACGACATTTTTTTTGAATTTTTTTTACAAATGTTGTTTTTATACATGCATCTACGTTTCTGAAAAAAATTTGGTCCACCTCGCCCCGGATCAAAAAGTTCTAGCGGTTCTTACAACTCGAGGTGGTTCTCATTTTAGCGGATACTTATATATATATATATATATAAACACATAACAGCAAATGATAGGAGATAATGTATCAACCAATAATATATAATATATATACCAATCAGGTTTTGGTTTAATGGTTCGGCTCGGTTCAGCACGATTGGGTTTGGCTTCAAGTACTCGTTTGGACGTTATAAATTAAATAAGTATAACCTTCATTCGTTGAATTGGATAAGTTTAAAAATTTATTTATAAAAGTAAACTAACGGTTTTTTACCTCGAGAATTACGGGTTGTCACAAAAAATGTATTGAGAAGATGGAAGGGCATGAACTAGAGCTACGCAAAATGGCCAAAATGAAAAGTTCAAGTGTTCAACAAGACGTTGATCTTTATTTCAAGGGCATTGGTGTGGCAAACACTCAAAGCCCAAAGATCCAAACAACTTTTAGCGCAGATACCTTATCAGGATCTTCATCTAACATTTCAAGCTGTGGTGGTGGTTTTTCATCCTATCCGAGTTTTGAGCCAAACACTCCAATACAGAGTCCTCAGTCTTCGGAAAGCTCAAACAACCACTCAAACCAGAACCATTCTAATCCACATGTCATCTAGTGCAACATTGCTATTAATCTACAAAACACACAAGATTTCAATGAAATGACCGTTAAATAGCACATGGTGTTTCTTGCTTCTGTCCTGGAATCTTATGAGAGTCTGATAGCAGGAAGGATTTGGAATCCTAATATGACAAAAGAAGACTACGATCAGATAGATCCTGAAGAGCTAGAACTAATCGATATCAAATGGTGTATGTCGAGTATAGTTCAAAGAGCACAACGATTCTTGGAAATCACAGGAAGGAACAGTCTTGGAGGGTCTGACCTGAAAATCTATTATGCCTCCTGATATGTTTAATTCTTTTGCAGGTCTCTTCGGCAATAAAGGAAATTATTGTGATCGACACTGTGAAGAAGAAAAGAAACAACCTGTAGAAGAGATCATAGACCTGACGAAGGAATTAAACGGTGAAAACTTATATGAGATTGCTGATGAAGCCATGATGGTTCAATTAAAAGAGGTAGTCAAAGCCTCTAAGAAGATGTGTATGGTTATCATAATTAAGGGTTGGGTTATATTCGAGTTCCACCTCCTATGTGGAATAGCTATTCGAGAAAGAAACCAGACGGGGTGGAAAAGGAGCTGAATTTAAAATTAAAAACTGAACAGAAAGAGCAGCTGCCTGACAGTCTTGATGTGATATATACCAAATCTGAGACTGAATGTGAATCAGAATTAGTTAAAGATTTTGTTGAGAAGGTTTTGGCAAATGAAAGTGATAACACTAATTTTGAAAATGTTCAATCAAAGTTTGACAAAGAGAGTTCAAGTTCACAACCTACAAGTGAACTTGATTTTTGTTAAGAATGTGTAGTCTTTTAGATCTACACTTAACATATAGTGGTTTTTCCAAAAACAAGTGTTCATGAGTATTTTAAACAAACTTTTATGAGACTTTAATTTACTAACTCAATCATCCATGAGTTTATTGGTTTCAAAGTTTGTAAATCATGTTCTAAAACCACTTTTATGTTCATTAGAAAGATCATTATGTTTAACATCATGTTTCACCATGGATCTTTCAAGATCCGTGCTTAACATCTTTAGATCTTTCATAATTATGCTTCTCGAAAAACCATTACAAGCTTTTCATCGAATTTAGTTTCGAAAGTTAGTTTTATACACACTTTGTTACTTCAAGATTACAAGTTTATGCATAAAAATTTATTTTTCAAGTTCACATAAGTGTTTCATATGTTCATATTCAAGTTTAACCATGGATCCTTCAAGATCCATGCTTAAACTTGTTAGATCTAAGCTTCTAACAAGCTTAACATACTAGTTCTAAGCATATACACAAGATTCAACATCAACAACTTCAATACACACACCAAAAATTACTATAATCACTTGTTTTCTTCATGATTATGTTAGATCTTCTTATTTTCATCATTTAAAGTTTAGTCACTTTGATGGTGAGACTTGTACATAACATAAACATGAACTAAATTAATGATCAAGAAGCTTACAACTAGCTCTAATGGCTAGGGAAGTGGCACAAGAAGGTAGATGATGAAGATGGAAGTAATCAAGTGGTTAATGGCTCCTCCAAGTGGTCCTTCAAGTTCTAGCACCTCACACCTTCTTTGATAATCTTCTTACACCTTGTAATAACCTTGGATTGCTAGGAAACGGATTGAAAATGATGGATGTGTGGGTAGTGTGGGTGAGCCGAGAGCAAGGGAGAAGGAAGGGAAGAGATGGTGAATTTTGAATGTGTTAAGGTAAGTGTAATGTTATTTGGTCTTATATTCATCAACTTCCAACAAGTGTTTAACTTATGGTTAATATGTCCCATTTCTAATTAGCATATCACATAAATTAATCAAAAGAAAATCCAAAGGTGGGACCCTTGTTGGAACCGGTTGGGGGGGGGGGGGGTGTCTAGTTTGGTTTCAAATGTTGGTTACAAGTTCTAGTTACTTGTTAAGTGTTTAGTTTAGGGATTTAAGTGTTTAGTGATTCTAAGATGTAGTATGATGTTCTATCCCTATAACTAGCTTAATATCATAAAAACATCACTTCTAGTCAAACTTTGATGTTCCGGGTAGTGTCCGGTTATTCGTTTCGTTACGGTGCGTTAAAGTGCTAAATTGCGCTGTTTCACTAAGTATGAAGCACCTTTTGTGACAGTTTCAATTCCCGACACTTTGTAAATTATTCTGGACACTAAAACGTAAATTCTGCATATTATTTAGTGTCAAATAGTTGAATTATGCCTGAATTCTGCAAAATTCAGCTTTTATAGTGAGTATCGGGTGTCTTTTAGTGCATAATTTAGCTTCTAGAGAGTTTATATGGTAACCCTTGTATCATACTTGGGTTTTAATGTATTTTAGATGTTGGACATATTCCTAGGCCCTAAATCTATTGTCTGACTACTTTCTGCAGAAGTGCTGACACAGTGTGTCTTACCTGTAGGATCGTTGTTGAACCCGAATGAGTCAATCAGAAGAGTTGTGAATCCGATTCAAAGGTGGAATCAATGAAACAGACGCTCAAACTAATTATAATGCTTCTTTGATTGATTTAACAACGTTTACAACCTGAAAGCAATTTGGCAGTACTTCGTTACAAGTTCCAGATCCGTTGCCAAATGAACAAACAATGCACCTATATATAGTTGGGGAGGTTTCGCTTATATGGACATGTCCATATGAGCGAAACTACATGCTGTGGTTTCGCTTTTATGAACATTGTCCATATAAGCGGAACCTCTTGCATAACCACTAAATTTTGACTCTCGAACCTCGTGCACTGGTTGTTCTAATCTATCCTATTCTATCACATGATACAAGACGAAGTCAATAGACGTAATGCACTAACAGACTCCCCCTCGGATATTGACGAAGTCTTCAGTGACTATTCTCTGTTATGACACCTCTTCAGTCTTGATCATTTTGCCTTCTCATTCAGATTGTTACAATGTAAGCATCCATCACTCTTTTGATCAGCTTCACACTTTGACTCTTACACCAGGATCTCATCACTGGCTCTATCATCAACAGCTTTATCATCAGCAGGCTCCCCTTTTCGTCAAGCTTTCGTGCTTTTAGGGATCGACACCTAGCTTTCCAGCTACAAGCTCCTCCTAACTCTCAGCTTGTCTTCAGACTCCCCCTTAGACTCTGCTCTCGGGATCGTAGTCTGGACTTTTCCTACAATCACTCATACAACTATAAGTAACAACATTTTAATCTTCCAGATATCGTAATCTGACAATTCAATCTCCTCAAAATCACTTCTCATAAATTTTGCAGTTTCATCGAATCGTATCGGAAACTATTTCTATAACAATATAAGCATCCAAATCCCCCACAGTTAATCATCCAAGTCCAAATTAATAACCTTGGAGATATCACAAACTGTTTTTGAATTTTTGATTTTAAAATTGCAAGTTTCAAATTAATGAACTTGTTTTATTTTTAGAAACACGATCAGCTTACTTAGATTTTGAAACTCAGCACTCATACATTAGTTGTCAAAAATTAAAGCAGAAATCAAAATCTTTTTGTATTTTCTGAAAACATAAAGTAGTAAAGAAATATGTACAAACATATTTACAGACAATATTTTTGCTTGAGAATGCGTCAGAGGATCATATCAGATTTTGACAAGTCACAAGTACCGTTGAGCTTAGTTACACAGTAAGAATTAAACAATTCACTTAGATTGTCGATATACTGGTCCACTTTAAATTTTCATACAAATTTTAACTAATTCAGGATACGAATTAGATGTTTTAAGAACTTAAACTCATTCATGTGTCCCACCTCTTGAATATACTCCCGTATCCAGATCCCAATATTCAGCCTTACAGGTGAGTATACCTAGATGATATCTGTAAGGAGAATAAATTATAGTACGAAACCGTGAGAGCTCAGGTCAGAACTTCCGTTCAGCAGAGAGATGACGGCTCGACTTTTCGGTGCGTCCCCTTTAGAGGATCTTTTAGTTTCAACAGCACACGATTAGCATTTTGCAATGTTTCATCGTTTTTTATGCTGAGGGTGGTGCTATATTTCAAGCAATGCAGAAAGTATTATTCGGGGACTAGGTCAGAAATTTCTTTCAGCAGAAGTCCCGGAATAATACCCCAGATATCACTAAGCATAAAGACCTAGTATCTCAGAAAGAGGGACCTTTCAAACGAGATTTCAGGGGTTACTTATATATCCAAGTAGTGTTCCCCACGAAATAAGCAAGTTTGAATTTAGGTTTATATCCCGAAAAAGTTTACTAAATGTATAAAAACCTGTCGGCATATCATCAGTGAGACTATTTAACACTATTTAATCGTTACAATTCTTTAGCATACTGTAACTGTCTACTGATGTACTATCATTTCCTCTTTTTACGCAAAAACTCAATTTTTGAATTTTATCATATTTTTGGCTTTTTCAAATTTTCTAATGTTTTTGTATTTTATGACAAATTTTTCTCCCCCTAAAATGCAAAACCATTAAAAATTTGACAACCCGATACTGATAGCTTTGTCTCGCCATCCATTTTCTGCATCTCGTGTACTGAATTACAGAAAATATAACATATAGTACTAATTACCCCCATGATTTACAACATATTGATATTTACAGTTTGAAAACCGTTTTTCAATCTGGTGAATGTAATCATGTTTGTTCAGCCGTGAGGGTTTCGGCGTATTCAATCAACATTTATTCAAACAAAATTAAAAACAAACATATTTATGGTTTTTTTTTAATTTTTCATATTTTTAAGGTTTTGAAAATATTGTTTATTTATGTACAGAAAACAATCAAACTAAACTCCCTGTTCAACCAAACCAGGGTCCTGCACCCTCTTTCTGTGCCAGGCTGCTCCAACTTCCCTTTTCACAATCTTCAGCTTCGTTGAGCACCTGCACATTCAACAATTTGATCATTTGAACAATGCAACCCAAGCCTGTTTAGACTCAGGTAGTTGAACATGAATCTTTTCAGTTAAAACTGGATAGTTTCTTTCATTTTTCTCAAACACATTATCAATGTTAATCTCAACTTTTTCATCTTTTACCGAATTATCATTTTTCTTAACAGACCATGTTTGACCCGTCAGTGTTCCTTGTTTATAAAAATGTGATTCTTCTTGAACACTTTGTTTCTGAACAATATTTGGTTTCCAAAACTGTTGAGGTTTTGTCATATCAACTGATGTTTTCCAACTTTGTGTTGTTCTGAATCTGGGTGTGTAAGAATTCCAGGTCTGTCTTGAATTGAACCTGTTCGGGTTTGATTTCCAAGTTTGATTTGAAGCAAACTTGTTTGTATTGTACCTCCAAGTTTGTTTCGAATCAAACCTGGTTGACCTTTGTTTCACATTCTCAGATTGATGTTTTCAACATCAACATGCTTTGGATTTGGACACTTTCGAGCAACATGTCCAATTTGATCACATTTAAAACACACTTTCTTTGAAACATCCTTGGCCTGTTGTTGTTTCTTTTTCATAGCATCAAACTCTTCATTAGACTGTTGTCCAAATTTGAGTTTTTCCTCTTCTTTCAAACTTTTTCCTTGAACAAAATTCAATTTTTGTTGCAAATCCTGTTTTTCATTTTGTTTTCGATTCTGTTTCTTTTTATAACCCAAACCAGCCTTCATGTTTTTCTTCTTAAAACCAGGTTTGTTATAAAAAGATTTATGACCTTTACCAACAAACTTTGAAATTTCCGACTTCTCAATCTCAACCATTTTGAAAACTTTATCGACCTTCTCTGAAATCACATTCTGAATCAGGAATACAACATCTAAGAATAGTTTGTCCGATCCAATCATGGTATAGACTAATCCCTTTGAATCATCATCCAAATTTTTCTCGGATTTTGTGTTTTTCAGATAACCATCATAAAAATTTCCTTCATCTTCATCCTGTGATTCAGACTTACCTTTTGTAGACTCATCTTTCAAAACGCTTTCAACAACCTTACTTACCACCTCTGAATCATTAGCATCATCAGATTTGGAGTAAGTCACATCGATACTTTCAGGTAACTGGTCAGCTATGTTCAAACCCTTTGCCACCTTTTCCTTATCATAAAAAGTATAATTATTTCTCAACGGTGGTGGTACCTGATGAAACTCTGAACCAATACCCTTTTTGCAATTATCAGTATCTTTGTTATCTGGTGTGATGTTGAAAATGCGTTCGAGAATGTACGAAGAGTTATGATAACTTTGAAGTTTTGTAACAACCTTTTCTTTTTCAGCCAAAACTTGTTTAAGATTAGCAATTTCATCAACACATTTGTTTAATTCAATTTGCTTTTCTTTAAACTTTCTTTCATACATTTCTTTAGTGACTAAAGTTTCTGACAATCTTTGATCAAAACTTTTCACTTGGCTCTTCAAAGTATCATAAGCTTCTTGTACTCTCTGACTCGACCACTTTAAAGAATCATACTGTTTTTGTAAATCTTGAAATTTAGATTCTTTTTCAACACAATCAACACATTTTGTAGAACACATTTGTCTATAAACATCATTATCCTTTTCAAGACCTTGACATTTCTGTGTCAAATTTTCAACTTTTAGTTTCAAAATTTCTTCTTTTTCAATCATATCTTTACATTTTGTTGTAAAACCATTTTCAAGTTTGCTTAATTCATTATCTTTTGTTTTTATCAATTCATCTTTTTCAATACAGGCTTTGCACATTTCTATGCAATTCCTGCATTTGTTCTCATTTTTATCAACAATTTCAACATTCGACAAGTCAGAAGATTCATTTACCTCAGTCTCTTTCAGCACCGATTCTTCTGTTTCAGCTTTCTGATCATGCTCTTTGTTCTCCTCTTTTTCTTCTTTCTATACATCTTCTATCTTCTGTTCTTCTTCAGCAGCAATCTTCGCAACAGTTTTCACTTCTTCAATCATCTTCTTCAATTCTTCTTCTTTTCTCTTTTTCATCTCTACCACCTTCGGTAGACTTGCTTCACAAACCTCTCTAATTTTCTTCTCCAAATCAGGTAAATATGCTTTATCAGATAACCTTCATGTGTTGAAAGTAGCTTGCCTTGGAATTAAATTTGTTACAACTTCGAAATCCACTTTTGATGGGTCAGCAACTGGATTACCCCGTGGATCCATGTAACATTCCAAATCATCATTCCATCGTTTTGCTCTCTGAGCTTCTTTGAATGGTTCGCTTAATTTTCCAATTTCCCATCTTGCATAGTCTGCTTTCCACCATCTATCAGGATCAGCATCAGCCACACATGCATATCCAACTGCATCTTCTTCAGGACAAACCTGACTCCAATCGTAACCTTCATCGTCATAGATAACTGCAAGAGCCCTTGATTTTTCTTCAGGCTGTTTCAATCTTGGTGGCTCAGACTTGTTCTGATGGTAAATCGCTTTCTTGTAATAATCTTCATTGAACGGGTTTGCAGAATCATCATCAGCATACGCATTTCTGCACTCGCGCTTAAAGTGACCTCTTTGTTTGCATTTGAAGCATGTCACCTTAGATTTATCAAATCCCAGTTTGGTAGATGGACCACCAATTGACTTTCTCCCCGTGATCTCCATGAACCTCTGTGCTCGACGAACAACACTGACCATGCACCATCTTATATCCATTAGTTCCATCTCCTCGGGGTCTAATTGATCATAATCTTCTTTTGTCAAGTTGGTGTTGCCGATCTTCCCTACAACGAGGCTTTCATACGATTCAAGTACAGATGCCAAGAAAACCATCTGTTGTTTTGCCGATTCTTCGCTGAAATTCTGCCCATTCTTCAGATCCACTGCGATATTACATTGAAACAAATTCTTGGAAGCAGATTGACTTGAAGTGTTTGAAGAAGATCCACTGTGAAAACCACTGTGAAGACTTTCATTGTTCACTGAACTTGAACTTTCTGCAGAAAATGCTGTTTTTGGAGATCCAGCCTGTGGTGCATTTCCTCTGTAGTAAAGCTCCACATTTTGCTGATAAGCTGGATTGTTGACTTTAGATCTCTTTATCTCCAACTCATGACTTTCAAGTCTTTTGATCAGCAAATCCACTTTTAAATCTCCAGGCTTGATTGTATTTTTCAACATTAGAGCGAAATATTGCCACTCTTGATCATTTGGCAATGAATCAAACAATTTATCCACCAGCTCCTCTTCAGAATATGTGATTTCATGTCTGGCCAACTCCATTTTTAGATGCCCAAATCTTTCGATCATTTTACAAACAGATTCATTTTTCATACAATTGAAAAGATCAAACTCTTTACGCAACAACTTCTTTTTATTTTTAACAATTTCATTACTTCCTACACACTTTCTCCCTAACGCTTCCCACAAACTCTTTGAAGTTTTCTCTTGTTCAAGTAACGAGATAATATCCTCTCTCACTGACTGTTTGATTAATGTGATCATCTTATATTCAGCCACAACATTTTTTATATCTATGTCTGAGAAATCTTTTGCATTTATTAACTCTCCTCCCTCTTTTACTGGTTCAGTGTATCCATTTGTCAGTTTTAACCAGCTTTCAGGAGCGAAAGCTTTTACCCAACCCTCAAATCTGTTTTTCCACCAGTGATAATCTTCAACTTTCATTAGCTTTGGTGGCTTCTGTTGGCTTCCGTACATGTTCTCAAACTTCAAATTCTTCGAAATCTCTCTTGAATATTCTTTCAACTCAGATCTTCTATCTGTTGATTCGGAAGTGAACGCGTTGTAGAATGTGTTGTAGAACTCTTCACCGTTGCTTGACATCTTCAAACACCTGAAAGCAAACAAACAAACTCAATCAGTTTAAACAATATCAAGCAATCTGAAATACACTGACACTCGATTGTCGTGAAATGATCTTGACACGATAAAGTTCACTTTCGAACGAAATATGACACTTGGGCGAAATCAACTTTTGACTGATAAGCAAAATCAGCTAAATGTCTTAATGAGCGAAATTAGACCATGTATGTAAAAGTGAAACCCTTTAGTCACTAAGAGCGAAATCATCAAATGTCTGTAAAAGCGAAACCATGTGATGACAAATAAGCGAAACCCTTTTTTTGACAAATAAGCGAACCCAGAGTTAAGATTTCCTTAAAAGTGAAACTAGGGTTATAGTGGTCACAAAAGCGGAACCAGATCTCTTGGGTTGACACAAAAGCGGAACTATGTCTCTTGGAGGTCCTTTGGAGCGAAACTATGTCTCTTGGAGGTGACACATAAGCGAAACCTGATGTCAAATGAGCGAAACCCCAAGAAATTTTGTTCACTAGAGCGAAACCATGTGGATCTATGAGCGAAACCATACAATGTCCAAATAAGCGAAACTACATCCGAAGGTAATTTGGTCCATTTTTAATCCGAATTTTGATATGAAACTTTCAAGGGTTAGTTATTATCTACTAATACACATTCTGTGAAAAATTTGGCCGATTTTAACCGTGGAAACTTGTTCAGATTGAAAAAGAAGGTGTAGAAGACAGAAAACAGATCCAATTGAGCTAAACTCTTCCTCCTGAGCTCTGATACCACTTGTAGGATCATTGTTGAACCCGAATGAGTCAATCAGAAGAGTTGTGAATCCGATTAAAAGGCGGAATCAATGAAACGGATGCTCAAACTAATTATAATGCTTCTTTAATTGATTTAACAACGTTTACAACCTGAAAGCAATTTGGCAGCACTTCGTTACAAGTTCCAGATCCGTTGCCAAATGAACAAACAATGCACCTATATATAGTTGGGGAGGTTTCGCTTATATGGACATGTCCATATGAGTGAAACTACATGCTGTGGTTTCGCTTTTATGAACATTGTCCATATAAGCGGAACCTCTTGCATAACCACTAAATTTCGACTCTCGAACCTCGTGCACTGGTTGTTCTAATCTATCCTATTCTATCACATGATACAAGACGAAGTCAATAGACGTAATGCACTAACATTACCGGTGAGTTTACTAGTCTTTCTGACGCAACGCTTAAATATGCACAAGGCAATATTTGAAGTATAAAACATGCATGAATTCATAGGTAAAGCAAGTAATCACTTAATTTTGATGTTTAAACACATAATTGCAATTAATAAATAATATTAAAATAGTACAGAAATTACCGGTTTGGTGCCAGTTGTCACAGTCTCCCCCCGTTAAAAGAATTTCGTCCCGAAATTCAGGCTGGGTTATCTCTCGCAGGAGCTTTCTCAAACAGATGGGGGTCCTTGGCTTTGAACTGGTCTTCACGTTCCCACGTGTACTCAGGTCCGTGTTTAGAGTTCCAACGTACTTTGACGAGTTTAATGCGACTCCTCCTTGTTTTCTGGATCTTCCAATCCATTACCTCAACGGGTGGTTCTATAAATCAGAGTTTATCGTCGATATGCACCTCATCCGCAGGGATGATCACTGTTTCTTGGGTTGGAGTCTTTTTAAGGTTGGACACATGGAACGTATCATGTACACCATTAAGTTCTTCCGGTAACTCCAATTTGTACGTTACGGTACCAATCTTTTACAAGATCTTCATTGGTCCAATGTATCGTGGATTCAATTTTCCACGTTTTCCGAACCTTGCTACACCTTTCCAAGGTGAGACCTTCAACAAAACTTTGTCTCCCACCTCGAAATCTAAAGGTTTCCGTCTTCGGTCAGCGTAGCTCTTTTGTCGATCATGAGCCGCCTTGATGCGTTCTCGGATCTGCATGATATTCTCGGTTGTTTCTTGAACAAGTTCAGGACCAATCAACTGTTTGTCTCCAGCGTCTGCCCAACACAACGGTGAGCGGCACTTGCGGCCATATAGAGCTTCGAACGGTGCGACCTTTATGCTCATATGGTAGCTGTTATTATAAGAAAACTCAACTAAAGGTAGATGAGTATCCCAGCTGCCACCTAGATCCATAACACATGCGCAAAGTGTTGGTGTACTGAATGTCTGATGACTACGTCTTAATCAAGTTTTAGGTCTAGACAGGATAGAAATTAGGGTTTGTATTTGTTAAAATAGGACAGTTCGCTTGAAATGACAATATGTCATGTTCAAGCGAAACCCAATCATGTGAGTTCGCTTGAACAGGTTTAGTGTTCATTCAAGCGAATCAAACAAGTTACTAGTTCGCTTGAAAGCAAACTGTGTCATTTCAAGCGAACAGGCATCATCTATAAATAGGGTTGAGGTGTTTTCATTTGAAGCGAACAGATGTGTGTGTGAGCGAAGGTGCTGCCGGATTTTTGTCAGAATACATTGTAAAAGCTCAGAAAAGCATTAATAGAAAAGGATTGAAAAGGAACTAGCTGTTGTGACATTGTTTACATTGATTCCGCCTCTGTAAATGATGATGAACTGCTTTAACTAGCTTTTAGGGTCACAAACACGGTCCAACAAGTGGTATCAGAGCTAAGGACGAGGAGTTCATACCATAGCAGCTTGATTCTACCAGATTTTCTTATTTCTACTCACTTCTTCTCATATTTTTTCTGATTTGAACGAGTTCCAACGGTTGAAGTGGCCTGATTTTCACATATGTTGTGTAAAACATAGTATTAACAAATCCTACAAAGAATCAGATCAAAATACAGATTAAAATTGATAAAAATGGCATAAAACTGAGTTTCGCTTGAAATTGTTCTTCGTAGTTTCACTTGAAGATCACACATTTCGCTTGAAAATACAACTTTCGCTTGAAAAGTTCAAGCGAACTGGGATAACTGGGTTTCGCTTGAATTGTTTAAACTTGTTTTAGTATTTCGCTTGAAATCTCAAGCGAAATAGGACATTTCGCTTCAAGAAGTCTTGGTTTCGCTTGAATTACTTGATCTTGTTGCTTTCGCTTGAAGTCATCCTGCTTCAAGTAATTTCGCTTGAATCTGATATTTTTCAAAAATCAAGAAAGCTCTAAGTATTTGTTGATTTTTCAGGTACGTACGAGATGGATGATCTATTCATGAATCCGTTCAGTGATTTGTTTGCCTTTGCTGGAAATTCTGGAGATGATGCTTCACCTAGCAACACCAATGAGAACACGCCAAATACAAAGAAAACGTTATCAGATGCTTTGGAAGTTGAAAGTGCGTTCGGAACTGATAACAAACCCCCTAAGTTGATGGCTATCGAAGAATACAGTCGGTGGGCCAAGAAGTTTGAAGATTGGTTGAGAGCCTTTGCTTTTCCCAGCTTGAAAAGTCTAAAGAATGGATACAATGATGGAGGTAAAATTGGTGAAACTTTAACAACACCTGAAGAAATAGAGTCGTTTGTTGCTGAGCAAAAATGTGTTGCATTGCTGTTTCAATCTGTTCAAGAAGATATAATATCTTTGATCGAATACTCTAGTGCTAAAGATCTCTGGGATAAGTTGAAAAATAAATGTTTAGGAAGTGCAGAAATAGTGAAAAACAAAAAGAAACTACTTAGAAAAGAGTTTGATTTGTTTGGATGTTTGAAGAATGAATCAGTTTGTAAAATGATTGAAAGGTTTGGTCACGTGAAGCTGGAACTGGCAAGACATGGAATTTTCTATACTCAAGATGAGCTAGTCGACAAATTGTTTGATTCGTTGCCAGATGAGATGGATTGGCAATATTATGCGTTGATGCTAAAGAATACTATCAAGCCACCAGAAGAGTTGACAGTAGACTTGCTGATTGAGAGACTAGAGAGTCATGAGTTGGAATTAAAGAAGACACACAAAGTCAATCATTCATCTTATCAGCAAAATTTAGATTTGTATTATCCAAAGAGCATGATGCCAAAGAACACATCTCCCAAGACTGCGTTTTCTGCTGAGAATGTTTCCACAACGAGCAAAGAAAATCAAAGCAGTGGATGTCATAGTGGATATCACAGTGGGTCTTCATCAAATTCAAATAAGTCTGATGCAAAGAACTTATTTCAATGTAACATCGCTGTAGACTTAAAGAACGCTCAGAACTTCAGCGAAGAGTCTGCAAAACAACAGATGGTTTTTCTAGCATCTGTGCTAGAATCTTATGAAAGTCTTGTAGCAGGGAAGATTGGCAACACCAACCTAACAAAGGAAGATTATGATCAGATTGATCATGAGGAGATGGAACTGATCGACATAAGGTGGTGTATGGCCAGTGCAGTTCGTTGAGCACAGCGTTTCATGGAGATAACCGGGAGGAAGTCAATTGGTGGACCATCTACCAAGTTGGGCTTTGACAAGTCTAAGGTGACGTGCTTCAAATGCAAGCATAAAGGTCACTTTAAGCGTGAATTCCGAAATGCGTATGCTGATGAATCTGAGAATCCGTTTAGAGAAGATTACTACAAGAAAGCGATTTATCATCAGAATAGATCAGAGCCACCAAGGATGAAGCAGCTTGAAGATAACAAAGAAAAATCTAGAGCTCTTGCAGTGATTCACGATGATGAAGGTGACAACTGGAGCGAGTTGTTACCTGAAGAAGATGCGGTCGGATATGCATTCATGGCAAAATCTGAACCTAAACCTTGGAAAGATAAAAGAACTGAAGAACAGAAATATAATCACAGAAAGTTGTTAGCCACAAACAAATTGATCAGAATATCTGGTATTTTTTCTGAGGCAAAAAGAGCAAAGAGATGGGATCCAGACAGAGAATGTTATCTTGACCCCTATGGAAACATTGCTATTGATCATAACACTCTTGATATAGAAACCATAATCAAAGAGTACAAAGTTGAAGATGATTATTGGCAAAAGAAATGGTGGGGAAATGGAGAAGAAGAAGAGGAAGAGAAAGAGAAAAAGGAGAAAGAAGAGAAAGATAAGTCAAAGAAGATTGACACTGGGATCATTGACACGACACAGGAGTTGAATGCTGAAAACATGGGAAAGATGGCTGACAAGGTGCTGGCAGCTAAGGCGCTTGAGGTAGATTCTAAATCCGTCTCTGAGTCTAACAGCCAGGTCAGTTCAAATGCGTCAACAACTGAGTCAGGTAAGAAAAACAGTGGTGATGTTGACTACAAAAATTGCATCAAAGAATGCAAAGTTTGTAGTACAGTCACTTATCTCAATGGTAAGAAGATTGATGATCTGACTGCGAGAGTCAGAAGTGTTGAGGATCAAATCCTTGATCGTGATAAAATGGTGAAAGCTTCAACTGAACGATTAAAAGAATTAACTAACAAAATTGAAACTGATAAAATTGATCAGGAAAAGGTTAGGAAAGAAAATGAGAGGTTAGTTCTTGAAAATCGTCAGATTACTGAAAAATTTGAGAAGCTTAAAAGCACGATTAAAGATAATGATGATAGAAATGGTAAAACATACAAAGAAAATTGCCAATTACAATGTGTTTTGAGAATTAAAGAAGAATTAATCAACAAACAATTGGATGAGATTGCTAAATTGAAACTTCAATTTGAAGAGGCTAAAATTAAGAATGAGCGTATCAATTTGAAATTGAACAGTTACAACTCTGCAAGCTTTGTTTTGCAACACATTATTCCCAAACCCATCGGGAAAGACAAAGCAGGCGAAGATGTATAATGTGATGGAACTGGGGTTGGATTTCATCAAGTTCCACCACCAGTTCTAGACAATTATTTGAAAAAGCAATATGGGTTGGTTAATCTTGAGGAAGAAAATGAAATGAAACTTCCTGATTCAATTGATGTAACATTTGCTTCATCATCATCTGATGATAGTGTTCAAACTGAGATTGTTAAAGGCATGGCTGAAAGTGTTTTGGATAGTGATTCAGTTGAAGTTGATGAATGTTTTCTGAACAAATACATTCCGAAACAAAAGTCCAAAAACAACTTAGGTGATGAACTGGGTCTTGTGATGTACAAGATGGCTGGATCTGATAAGTTGTATTCGGATTCTGAGTTTCCTCTGGAGAATGTAAATGTTTCAAAATTGACAAATGTGTTCAAAATGGTTGAAATCTTTTTGTCTGAAGTAAAGAGTTTAAAACAAACAAAAAGGCAAATGAATTTTGAGAAATATAAAGCTTACTACAAGAAACCTGTAGTTCCACCGCGTTTTTATAACAACAATCGAAATAATTGGTCGGGTGGTTACCAGGGTGGTAAGAACTATCAAAGAAAGAATTTTGAAAACAAAAGGTTTGCTGAGAAGAAAGTGTTTGTGAACAGCTCAAGTTCACTTTCTGATGAAGAGAAAAATATTTTTTCAAAATCAAATAAAGAGTTCTTTGAGAAGAAGGCTTCACAACCTCAGTCTGAAGGCACAAGTCGGGTAGTTGATACTCGTATTTGCTTTAGATGTAATAAAGTTGGTCACATTGCAAGAAATTGCACCAACTCCAAGCCTAAGACTGAAGTTGTTGAGAATCAAAAGAAGAAGGTTGATTCAAAAGGAAAAGCTCAAATGGTTGTTGAGAAAATTTTGAAAAACGAGAAAACAAACGTCAAAATTGAACCTGTTAAAAATGTGGTAACTAAAAATGATAGATTCTATAAACGGGTTGCATCATCTCAACAAACATGGAAGCCAAAAGAGGTTGACAAGAAAGAAAGTTCATCTAAACCAAAGGTTTTGGAGAAAGAAAAACAATCGTCTTCTACCATTCCGGTAAAGATGAATGTTTCTTTGGATTACTATGAGAAATTGGAACTAAGAAAGAATGTTGTTTAAAAGAAAAATGTTTCAAAGAAAGATCAATCAACCGGTCAACTTAAGATAGATGAATTTTTCTTATACAAAAAGGTTGAAGTTGGATCTGAGGAAAGTTTAAAGATGAATGATAAAAATTTTCCGCCACTTTACACTACAAAATCTCACATTAAAGTCAAGTTACCTGAGTCAAAAGAGGCTTGGGTAGCATCAAAATCTTATTAAAATCTTGGACTTGCCGGAGCTTCCTAGTTGGTAATTGTGAAGCATGAATCGGCATCTTTATTGAAATGTCTTTTTAAAATCAAATTGTGATATGTGCAGGAACTTCCAAGAGCTATTTCACGATGGATGGATAGTGGAGCGTCTCGACATATGACGTGGAAAACTGCATTGTTGTACGATGTTAGAAATATAAATGGTGGTTATGTGGGTTTCGCAGGTAATCAAGGTGGTAGAATTATTGGTGAAGGAACGTTATCCAATGGGATTGTTACGTTTGAAAGAGTCAATTACATTGCTGAGCTGGAAAATAATCTGCTAAGTATCTCGCAGATTTGTGACAGGATGTATACCACTCACTTTACAGACAAAGAATGTTTGATCTTGAAACCAGGATTTGTTATTCCTGAAGAATGGATTATCATGAGGGCACCTAGAGTGAATGATCTGTACGTGTTGGACATGAGCGTAGCTACTACAACCACGGGTCAGGCTCATTGTTTTGTGTCCAGAGCAACAGAGAAAGAATCAAAGTTGTGGCACAGGAAGATGGGACATATATATCTTAGAAAAATGAATTACTTGGTGCACAATGATTTAGTTTTGGGTGTTAATATCAAAGGTTTTCATCTGGAAGGGGAGTGCATTAGCTGCATCAAAGGCAAGCAAAAGAAAAAGTCACACCCTAAGAAGC
Organism: Helianthus tuberosus; assembly: GCA_030545235.1. Classification (NCBI taxonomy): domain Eukaryota; kingdom Viridiplantae; phylum Streptophyta; class Magnoliopsida; order Asterales; family Asteraceae; genus Helianthus; species Helianthus tuberosus. The sequence goes on along the minus strand of CM060368.1, from coordinate 10,120,305 downwards.
AAGTCAATTCAGTTTCCAGACCTTTAGAGAGACTTCATATGGATCTGTTTGGTCCAGTAAACGTCAAAAGTATTACAGGGGCTCTCTACTGTCTTGTGGTTACTGATGATTATTCCAGATTTTCATGGGTATCATTCTTGAAATCGAAAGATGAAACGTTTGATAGTTTGATGGCGTTGTTCAGAAAGATTGAAAATTTGTACCAAAGGCGTATCTTGAACCGTTTGGGTCACCCTGTACTGTTCTAGAACCTTTTGGAAAGTTTGGTCCGAAGAGTATTGAAGGGATATTCATAGGTTATGCAAGTCCGTTACGATGAGTCTTCGTTCCAAGTCTGAAGCGGATTATTGAAGCTCCAAATGTTGAGTGTCAGGGGTATACTATGCCGCCTCAGAACCCCGGTGACTCATGGCGTTTTAATTACGAAAAATTATGGGATTCGTTTGACATGATGGAAGAACAAGAAGAAGAATAAGATTTCTTTGATGAGTTGGATATTCTGAGTGAGTATGAAGAATCGCAGGAAAGGTTCCCAGTTGAGTATTCAAGACGACCACAACAAAAAGCATCAAATGACGATGAAGTAGGTCCAAGCAATGCTGGTGAACATGATGATGTCCAACAAAATGAAGTTGCTCAAGATAATCAGATGGCACAGAATGATAATCAAGAATCTAAGAATATGCCAGTATTTGATCATGGTGATTCAGATTCTGAGGGGGAGCAAATTCAGATTTCAAGTCAAACAAACCCAGTCAGTGAACAAGGTGCAAATCAGAATGTTACTAATCTGGAAGGCAATGTAGATGTTCCAGGCGAAGTGATGCCACGAACTCTTTCATACCATCCAGAAGAATTGATCATTGGAGAATTGCAATCAGGCGTTCGCACTAGACGTCAAATTGACCAAGGCCTTACTTGTTTTTATTCTACAGTTGCTTCTTTACAAACTGAGTTTTCACTTAGTTGTTTTATTTCGCAGATCGAACCGCGTACATATAAGGAGGCGCTAACTGAAGATTCTTGGGTCAATGCCATGCAAGAAGAGTTGAGTCAGTTTGAGAAGTTAGGTGTGTGGAAGTTAGTAGATTTGCCTGATGGTCAGAGGAAGATCAACACCAAGTGGGTGTTTAAGTGCAAGAGAGACGATAGAGGAGTTGTGGTTCGCAACAAAGCTCGACTCATAGTCCAGGGTTTCTGTCAGCAGGAGGGTATAGATTTCACTGAAGTATATGCTCTGGTTGCTAGACTAGAAGCGATCAGAATCTTCCTAGCGTTTGCATCTTGGAAAAATTTCAAAGTATATCAGTTAGATGTAAAATCGATGTTTCTCTACGGGAAGGTAAAAGAGGAGGTATATGTCGGACAACCATCGGGCTTCACTGATCCAATCCACAAAGACAAAGTTTACTTGTTAGACAAAGCGCTGTATGGTTTACACCAGGCCCCGAGAGCTTGGTATGAGACATTGTCTCAACACTTATTAGCCAACAGTTTCATTCGTGGAAAAGTGGATGCCACTCTCTTCATCAAAGAGGTCGACGATCATCTTCTGATAGTTCAAATATATGTGGACGACATCATATTTGGGTCAACAAATGAAAATTTGTGCAAAGATTTTGAACAAGTAATGAAGCAGAAATTCGAAATGTCATCGATGGGTGAGATGAAATTCTTTTTGGGACTGTAGGTTGATCAACTACCCAAAGGAATTTTCATACATCAAACGAAGTATGTTCATGATATCTTGGAGAAATTTAGGATGTCAGGTTCTACTCCAGTAGCCACCCCGTTAGCGACGAACCATGGGATAAATCCTGATCTCACTGGAGAGAAGGTAGATGAAACGATGTATCGTTCCATGATCGGATCGCTGATGTATTTGACAGCTTCAAGACCCGATATTATGTATCCAACCTGCCTCGTAGCAAGATTTCAATCTAACCCGAGAGCTTCGCATATGGTGATTGTGAAAAGGATATTACGCTACCTGAAAGGAACTCCATCATTGGGGTTGTGGTATCCTAGAGAAGGCGATTTCACGCTCGAAGGTTATTCCGATTCCGATTTCGGATGCTTCAAAGTTAATGCTAAATCAACAACAGCAGGGTGCCAGTTCTTTGGATCACGATTAGTCACCTGGCAATGCAAAAAGCAAACCTCTGTGGCTTTATCCACATGTGAAGCGGAGTATGTATCTGCTAGCAGCTGCTGCTCTCAGATCTTGTGGATCCAGCAACAGATGCGCGACTACGGTTTGCAATTTCTAAACACCCCTATCTTTGTTGATAATGAGGCAGCGATTAACATTACTAAAAATCCAGTTCATCATGCTAAAACCAAACACATAGAGATTCGTCATCACTTCATTCGTGATTGTTTCGAGAAGAAGTTGATACGAATTGAGAAAATCCACACTGACGATCAAAAAGCTGATTTACATACCAAAGCATTTGACAAAACACGTTTTCAGTATTTGCTAAAATTGAATGGTATGAAGCTTTTATCGGTGTAGGATGGGATTATTGGCGTTGATGAGGATGACATTGTAGATGATGTTGAGAAGCAATCTGCAATGGTTTGTCGATTTTTTACATGTTTTGGTATTTAGGGGGAGGTATAGGGTATAGGGTAATATTTTCTGAAAATAAAAAACAATAAAAAATGACAAAAATACAAAAACATGAGATATTTTCAAAATGAGATATTTTCAAAATCCAAAAACAATTGAAAACCAGAAAAGAGCTTGTGTAAAAAGGGAAAATGATAGTACATCGGCTTGACAGTTACGGTATGCTAAAGAAATGGAATGTTTAAAAGGTTAAACAGTCTCGCTGATGATGTGCCGATAGGTTTTTGCACATTTAGTAGGTTTGTTCTGGATATAAACTTAAATCTTACTTACTTATTTCGTGGGGAACACTACTTGGATATATAGGTAACCCCTGAAATCTTGTTTGAAAGATCCCTTTTTCTGAGATATTCGGTCTTTATACTCAGTGATATCTGGGGTATTATCTCGGGACTTCTGCTGAATGGAAATTCTGACCTAGTCCCCGTATAATACTTTCCGCATTGCTTGAAACATAGTACTACCCTCAGCTAAAAATGATGAAACATTGAAAAATGCTAATCATGGCTGTTGAAACAAAAGATCCTCTAAAGGGGACACACCTTAAGTCGAAGCCGTTATCTCTTTGCGTATACGGGAGTATCGACCTGAGCTCTCACGACCCTCGCATTTAATCCCTTACAGATATCATCTGTGGTATACTCACCTGTAAGACTGAATATTGGGATTTGGATACGGGAGTATATTCAAGAGGTGGGACACATGTATAAGTTTAAGTTTCTAAAACACTAAATACTTATCCTTGACAGATTGAAATGTGTGTGAAAATTTAAGTGGATCAGTATATCGACAATCTAAGCGAATTGTTTAATTCTGAGTATGTAATTGAAGCTTAACGGTACTTGTGACTTGTCAAAATAGCTGATATGATTCCCTAACACGCTCAAACAAAAATATGTTTGTAAATAGTTTACTTTCATTTCAGTTTAGTTCTGTATTCCATTTCTAGATTAGAAGCTTTATTCTAAATCCAAAAAGATTTTACACTTCTGCTTTATTTTCCGACAAACCAAAGTAGAGAGTTGATCTTCAGATTCGAAAGTTGAAAGCAAATGCAGGAAGTTTCTGGGCTGGATGATGAGTCGTGAGCTAAAACATGATAAGTTTGTGAAATTGAAAAGTTGAAGCAAGTTCATTAACTTGAATCTTGTAATTTTTTTTTAAAAACAAATTGAATAGAAGTCAGTGTGATTTATCTCTGATCAATCATGGTCATTAAGTTGGACTTGGTAGAATAATTAAGTAATCAGGGTCATTAACTTGAACTTGAATACTTAAGTGGATTTCTAACACTGAAGGTTAAAAGGTAAGCTTGGATTGAATTTATTATTATCATATATCTTCTATTTAGGTAGAGATTGTGCAGGTAAAAGGAATTCCCATGGCAATAAAATGTTAAAGTTTGAACTAGAATTTAAGCCCTAGCTTATCGAGAGAGAGAGAGAGTCTGCGAAAGGGGGAGTCAGAATTCTGGATCAAAAGTCAAAGGGAAGATTGAAGATAGAGCTAGATTGAGTTTCTGAACCTATGAAGAAGGAGCTTTACAATGACAAAATTTGGATAGAGTCAAAGACTAAAGACTTAAAGCCAAAGACTTCGTCAACATCCAAGGGGGGGTCTATTGGTGTACTGAATGTCTGATGACTACGTCTTAATCAAGTTTTAGGTCTAGACAGGATAGAAATTAGGGTTTGTATTTGTTAAAATAGGACAGTTCGCTTGAAATGAGAATATGTCATGTTCAAGCGAAACCCAATCATGTGAGTTCGCTTGAACAGGTTTAGTGTTCATTCAAGCGAATCAAACAAGTTACTAGTTCGCTTGAAAGCAAACTGTGTCATTTCAAGCGAACATGCATCATCTATAAATAGGTTTGAGGTGTTTTCATTTGAAGCGAACAGATGTGTGTGTGAGCGAAGGTGCTGCCGGAGTTTTGTCAGAATACATTGTAAAAGCTCAGAAAAGCATTAATAGAAAAGGATTGAAAAGGAACTAGCTGTTGTGACATTGTTTACATTGATTCCGCCTCTGTAAATGATGATGAACTGCTTTAACTGACTTTTAGGGTCACAAACACGGTCCAACACAAAGCATATCTTCTAGTGTTTGTATGGTTCGTTCGCTCTGACCGTCTGTTTGCGGATGGAAGGTCGTGCTTAGATCCAATTGAGATCCAAAGGACTCCTGGAAGGATTGCCAGATCCTTGATACAAAACGTCCATCTCTGTCTGAAATTATTGAAATGGGTACTCCATGACGTGCCACAATTTCTTTGAGATACAGCTCAGCTAGCTTTCCGTTGCTATCTTTTTCTCGGATTGGTAGGAAGTGTGCAGACTTCGTTAGTCGATCAACTATCACCCATATCATATCATGCCCCCTAGGGGTCCTGGGTAATTTCATTATAAAATCCTTTGATATTTGCTCCCACTTCCACATGGGTATCTTTGGTTGTTGTAGTAGACCAGACGGTTTCTGATATTCAGCCTTGACCTTAGCACAGGTCAGGCATTTTCCAACATAATTAGCAACGTCGCTTTTGAGTTTTGGCCACCAATAATACTCTTTCAAGTCCTGATACATCTTGTCCGATCCTAGGTGGATCGAGTATCTCGACTTGTGAGCCTCATCAAAGATAACTTCTCGCATACCACCATAGAGCGGAACACAGATGCGTCCCATAAAGTGTAAGGTTCCCTCTTTATTTGTCACTAATTTCTTCTCCATACCTCGGAGATATTCAGCTTTAAGGTTCTCTTTCTTAAGGGCTCCTTTTTGTGCATCATGAATGCGCAAAGTGAGATTTGTCCGAATAGTCATTTCCAATGCTCGAACACTTAAGGTCTTAACCCTTTCTTTTCGACTCAATACGTCTGCTACCACGTTTGCCTTTCCAGGATGGTATTTAATCTCACAGTCGTAATCGTTCAGCAACTCAACCCATCATCGCTGACGCATATTTAACTCCTTTTGATCAAATATATGCTGCAGACTCTTGTGATCAGTGAAGATAGTACATCGAGTACCATACAAATAATGTCGCCAAATCTTCAAGGAAAATACCACCGCACCTAGCTCCAGGTCGTGGGTGGTATAATTCCTTTCATGAACCTTCAATTGTCGTGATGCATAAGCGATGACATTTTGGCGTTGCATGAGCACGCAACCCAACCATTGACGCGAAGCGTCGCAGTATACCACGAAGTCTTCAGTGCCTTCGGGTAGAGATAGTATCGGTGCATCCCATAGCTTGTTTTTGAGTAGCTGGAAGGCTTCTTCCTGCTTGTCTCCCCAATCATACTTCTTGTCTTTTTATGTAAGGGAAGTTAGCGGTTCAGCAATTTTGGAGAAATTCTCGATAAATCTGCGGTAATAGCCCGCTAATCCCAAAAATTGTCAACTTCAGTCGGCGTCTTGGGAGCTTCCCAATTCTTTATCGCCTCAATCTTCGCTGGATCTACATGGATACCATTCTCGTTCACAACATGACCAAGGAACTGTACTTCGCGAATCCAAAATTCTCACTTTGAAAATTTTGCATAAACCTTCTCTTTCTTCAGTAGTTCAAGAATGGTTCTGCGGTGTTGCTCGTGCTCTTCTTTTGTTCGCGAATAAATCAAAATATCGTCGATAAATACAATCATAAATTTATCGAGATATGGCTTGCAAACGCGATTCATCAGATCCATAAACACTGCTGGTGCGTTCGTCAATCCAAATGGCATCACTATGAACTCGTAATGCCCATAACGAGTCCTGAACGAAGTCTTTGGTATGCTCTCCTCTTGAATCCTTAACTGATGATAACCAGACCGAAGATCAATCTTGGAGTAGTAGTTCTATCCTTGCAATTGGTCAAAAAAGTCGTCAATCCTCGGTAACGGACATCGTTTCTTAATAGTGAGCTTATTCAACTCTCTGTAATCAATACACATCCGCAAGGTTCCATCCTTCTTCTTTATGAAAAATACTGGAGCTCCCCCAGGCGAGAAGCTCGGCCTTATGAATCATTTATCCAACAACTCCTGGAGTTGTGAAGATAATTCTTGCATCTCGGATGGCGCAAGTCGATAGGGTGCCTTGGCTACAGGAGCGGCGCCTGGAACCAAGTCAATACGGAACTCGACTTGTCTTTGCGGAGGTAATCCTGGCAAGTCTTCAGGAAAAACATCAGGGAATTCCTTTACCACAGGAATATCTTCGAGTTTCGGCTCCTCGGCCTTCTTATCTACTATGTGCGCCAAGAATGCAACACATCCTTTTCGCAATCATTTCTGCGCCTTCATACAATTGATGATCCGCAAGGGCGTGTCTCTTTTATATGAGCATTTCATCATTCACAAGAGGGATGCGAATGATTTTCTCGTGACAAATAACTTCGGCTTTATTCTTGGACAGCCAGTCCATTCTGACTACCACATCGAAGCTACCCAATTGAACAGACAAGAGGTCGATACTAAACCTTCGCTCACCAAGTTCTAATGTACATCCCCTAAACCAAGTTCTAATGTACATCCCCTAACAACTTCGCCCGATTCAACCAGTTTACCATCGGCTAGTTCTATGGAATTAGGAATATCTAATCTACTAGATTTTATTCCAAGCTTATGTTTAAATTCCACAGACATGAAACTATAATCGGCACTAGTGTTAAATAGTATGGATTCAAAGTGATTGTTAACGAGAAACGTACCGGTGACCACATTAGGGTCCTCGCGTGCGTTCCTTGCTCCTATCACGAATGGTCGAGCTTGAGCGTTGTTTCTTTTGGGCAATCTTTCTTGAAATGCTCCTTGCTACCACAACCAAAACATCCTTGATTCTGCCCAGTTCCATTTCGGTTTCCAGTACCGTTGTCATTACGATTTCTATTTCCGTTGCCAGCACCATTTCCATTCCTATTACCATTTCCGTTTCTGTTCTCATTCGCATTTCTATTATTGTCTCCATTTCTTTTTCCCCGGCAATCTTCTGTTCGATGACCCAACCTACCACATTTGTTGCATCTTGGAATGCGACAAGCTCCTTCATGATGATACTTACACTTTTGGTATTTAGGCAGAGTGCCTTGGTATCCTCTAGCTACAGTATCATTTGCAGCTGCAAAGGTTTTTGTCTCCTTTGACGGGTTTGTATCACGTTTCCTATTGTTTGAACCCTTGTTGTTGCTGCGTGTCGCTTGATTCAGATTCGAATGCTTTCTCTTCTTGTCACCAGACGACTCAGCATGCGTCTCAGTTTTCTCAGTAGGTTTCAATGATAACTTATTCATACGAACAACATCTTTGGTAAGGCTGACAGCCAGAGTTACAGCCTGTGTGATCGTTGATGGTTCTGCCGCGGTCACCAAACTGCGAAATTCTGGAATCAATCCCCAGATGTAGCCCTCAATGTGCTTAAATTCAGGACTCACCAAGTAGGGGATCACTCTTGACAGATCATGAAACCTCTGAGTATATCCAACAATATCCACACCAACCATGGACAGATTCCAAAATTCCGTCTCTAGTTTTTGAAGTTCAGCACGCGAACAATACTTTTCCCTCATCCTTTCCTTCAACTCATCCCAAGTCATACCATACGCAGCATCATCACCCAGAGTTTGGACTTGCAAATTCCACCAAGTCAAAGCTTCATCAACAAACAATCTAGTAACAAAAGTGACTTGCTGGTCCGTGGTGCACTTGCTCATGCAGATTGTGGAATCAGTTTTCTCCGTCCAGCGCACGAAAGCCACTGCACCTCCAGTGCCGTCATAATTCAGTGGCGTGCAATCGAGGAACTGCTTGAAGGTACAGCCTGGAATTCATCCAACCAATTCACATGTGAGCAATTAATGAAACAATGAAACAAAGACCGTTCATAAATTTCATCAAGTTATAACAAATCAGCTTATGGTTACCTTGAGTCAGGGTTCCTCCAGATGAAATGTCCATTTCCATTACGTCTAGTACCGCCTGATCCTCTGCTGTGCTGAGTACGGTTCACCTCGTACTGGGCGATAGCTTTGGAAATCCATTCTTCTAGCTGAGAGTTCAATTCCTCAGCAGTCCTCGGCATTGGAGGGGGAGGTGGTTGATCAGAGTCTCGAGTGTTCACAGTTCTCCTAGGTGCCATGTTCTTTCAAAACACAACACCACAGAGTTAGTTATATATATATATATATATATATACAAATATATACACATAAGTAACATCAAACAATCCACCATACATATAAATCAATTCATACAGCAACAAGCATGCATAAACAGATAAATACTGATGTGTTATAAGGTATTCACCGAGATTTTATACATATCAGGACAACTTGTTACATCATTGTTTGCGAAGAAAACAAAAATGCATAAGGGTTACATCACCCAATAGAACAAGTTTAATACATATAAAAGTGAAGATATCTTCCTTCATATTGGCGTCCTCGTCTTCAAGTCGCACTCGAAACTCAACCGTGATCTTCATACCCAAAAATACTGCTCCATCGAAAGTAACTGAAATGAAAAATCAAAAGGGGCTGGTAGAGAGGGTGGGGTGTATGTCGAAAAGCTGAAGCATAAGGGATACTACGTATACCACTAGAATAATTCGCCGGGACAGGTGGCTTGTGAAGAGCAGTTACTGGTAACATGAGTGGGAGTAGGAAGGAGTGACTTAGTAGGTGAAGGAACATGAACAAGAAGGGTTGAAGAAGTCACAGACTCAAAAGATTCGGCAACAGAATCATGGTTAGAATTAGAAGAGATGTCAACGTCAGATACAACAGGTGATGCTACGTCTAGAATGGGGGTGTCGAATACATCTCCATCCTCGAGGTCGGCGTGGGCGAGGTGTTCTTGGGATACTGGAATCTCATCACCGTCAGAGACAATAGCCATCGGGTCATGCTCGTCATATTTCCTGCTACTTATGGAGGAAGGCATGATAGCTTGTAAAGAAATGCTACGCCATATTTATTATATATATATATATATATACACATATTAATAAATTCTACGTAATATACACACATATATAGATATAGTTACACATAATGTTGCAAATAGTCCCTATTTAAAGATAAGTGCTACTTCTGTGCACCCTGAGTCTCGTAGTGTCCTTACTTGACCCCTTTGAAAACAAGTTCAGGTAGCGGATGTTGCAGATAGTTTTATGCAATGAAAAACTTTTGAAAAATTGTTTTCGTGAGAGGATCCTAAGGATTGTAGTCTAGACTCGAGAAAGAATCCCGGTTCTCTACAATCACAGCTCTGATACCAATTTGTCACACCACTTTCTAAGGCGGAAGCACGAGGTGTGATCCTGAAAGGTTCTCATTGCATACGAATGGTAAACATACTACATGATCGATAAACAAACTCCAATTTGCCATTAACAATATATATCCAAAACATAAGTTGAGTTAAGTGTTTACATCACATGATAGATAATTGTTTGAAAAGTTTACAACTTTATTTCAAAGACAAACATCAAGGTTTTGATCATTATATCACCACATGAGGTGGAATATAACGAACAAATCCTACAAAAGGAGGCATTGGAGTCTTGACACGACATAACTAAAACATAAACGACATCCTTGAGCAGGAGAGACCGCACGTACATCCACTTTGGTTACCTGAAATACATGTAAGTTTTGGAAAATCGTCAACATAATGTTGGTGTGAATTCATGCAGTTTTTGTATAGAATGTTTGTATACTTGTATGAAAACATGGTATGTAATTTGTAAAGATGTATCTGAAACTGAGTTCTGTAAATGTAAGGAATACGAGATCACTAGTGGTTTGTAAGGCCACTAACATGTGTCACGACATAGGAAGCATCCAAACCATAGGCATTTTAATTGTCGATTCACGACTAGAGACACAAAAGCACTCTCGGTAAAAGTGTGGTCAAGAGTGTGGCTGTCTGAAACCCATTAGATCTAACCTTTTGTTCTGCGGTCTAGGTATGTTGTTGATTAATGGTGCGTATGGCACCCTATTCGTCACATGATCTTTGTGTCATTCCTTAGTTTTGTATTCTACATACCATAGTACATGTATTTTCCTCAAGTTTAGAAAACAAGTAAAAGTTTAAAAGTGGGGACATGAACTCACAATTTTGCGTATCTTGCATCGTAAACTTCACCGGTTGGTTTTTTAGAATCGTGACCTATATGTGCTCTATATATGTTAGTCACTAGACTTGTAACACACAAGTACAAGTCACCATCTTATGTATTTGTTCTTTGTCTGTTCACTCTTTTGTGAGGGTCGTGCCCTTGTTTGTCGGGTCTTGCCCGTTTATTGTGTATTGCACTTCGAGTATGTATTGTTTATTGTAAATATATATTTCACTTCTTAAAATATATATTTGTTTCTTTGTCAAGGTAGTAAGTTGTTAAAAATAATTTATATTTCTAACTTTTCCATATATGTTACTTATATTATCTTTCCAAAAATAAATATAAGTATTTTGTAAAATAATATTCTCAATATTATTTTTGTGCAAGTATACTTAGTAAAGTATACATGTATTTCTATGTAAATACTCGTGTATTTTACGTTATTTGCCAAAAATCAATACTTTGATTTTTATTACTTTCCGGAATTATATTTCTTAAATATAATATATTTTTAAGTCTTGTGTGGAATATATATATTTTGTCATGCTTGTAAATATATATATTTTTTCTTGTTCTTCATCTGATTTTTGTGTAACTTCCATTAATTGGTAATAGTTATATATTTGTCCAAATATATATTTATTGTCCAAAATGTCTATAAATTGTCCAAGCTAGACTCGTCAACATCCAAAGGGGAGTTTGTTAGTGCATATGTATGTTGACTTCGTCTTGTATCGAGTCATGTAAACTAGAATAGATAGACCAGGACACGTTGTACGAGAGAAACGGGAAACAGACCTGAACCAGCCACCCCTCACGAAGTGGCTAGGCCACCTCGCACGAGGTGACAATTTCGTGCTTTCTGGCAGTTCGTGCTTTCTGGCCAGCTCATGGGGTCTGGACGGATCTGGTTCATGGGGTCTGGCATTCCTATAAATAGGTGAGTCTAGGTCTTCATTTGTAACATTCTGATTCCAGAGACGAAGTGCTGCCGAAGTGTCGAACGATCTGTAATCAGTTTCAAATCAATACAATCGACAGTTAAAGTGATTCTACGTGCAAATCTAGCTGCTATAACATCAATACGTCTGATTCCGCCTTTCGTATTGATCGAGAACTCTTCTGAACGACTCGTTTGATCGAATCCCGATCCTATAACCCTTGCGATCCATAAGACACCATGCTGGCACTTTTGTGTTTGCTCTGCAAGGCAATCTGCAAACTTTGACACCTAGCTCTGATTTGCCACCATTTTCTATGGTTCTTACACATCATAGACACTTGTTAACATCAGGAGAAGTCTCATAACACTTGACATGATCTAGTTGATCTTGTTCAACTATAAATAGCCTCATATGTTCATTCTTTCAACTTGCTCAATTCACTATATTCTCTCTAATCAATCAGTTCTTGAGTTTACTTCTCTTTAAAGACCTCCTACTGAGTTCAAGCTTCTCCTAGAACACTTGTAAGTGTTCTTTCATAGTCTCTTTCATTTATAGGCTAAGTAATTAGCCAAAAGTCAAGCAAATTGACTTTTGCTTTGACTTTCGGTTATGACCATTATGGTCAAGCCAATGTTCAATTTGAACATGGCTACGTGATCGTAATAATGGAGGTTATAATCCTCTATGATTATACCTTCTAAAGATCACGTTACGTAGGCGAAATGACGAGTTAAGATTATATTAAATAAAAGGTCAAAAATGTAAATTTTGTAAATTATGCTAATTGAGTTTATAACTATTAAAACCTTAAATTTTGACATCATAACAGTTTATAAAACATATTAGGACATGTCTAAACATGTCCAACTTGTCATTTCTTGTTTAGAGCTCAATTCTATATCGAAAGTCAAGCAGTTTGACTGTTGCTTTGACTTTCGATTCTGGCCCGTTTGTTCAACGTTACAACTTGTTTAAAACCGATATTATGACCATATTAATATGATTTTTAACCCTTTAAAGTTATACCTCTTGGTCATGTTGTTTGTAGATTATATGACAAGTTTAGTACTTATATTTTAAAAAGGAAAATTATGCCCTTTTTATCCTAAAAACCAAAGAAATGGTTTTCAAACCAAAGTAATCAATATTCTAACTTTTAAACAGAATATATAATGTTATGAAAAGTGTTTTGGCACCTTAGACTTGTCATAAGACCTATCTAACCATCCGAACCCGCTTATACGCTCATAACTAGTTATACGAAGCTAGTTCATATGATTCAGGCGTAACAGGTCTAGATACTTCAAAACTACTTCAAAATAGAATGTTTGGTTAATTGACCTTTATCCAAAAGAGTCATTGCACTCGGATAGGCATAAACCACGTTCGTTCAAATCTACGCTTAATCTAGCAAACCTATTCTTAAGTAACGGCTCATGTTTAAAAGAGCTAACCTTTGACCTGTATACATTCTAACAGATAATTATTTCTGTTCATTCCGGACAATATAACCCCCCAGATAATCAGACTTGGGTCAATAATAATTTTACTTGCGTCTTTTGCTGAATTATAATCATACTTGATTGGAAGCTAGCAAAAGGTAAATACTCTTAACTTATTTTGTTTTTAAACTTGGGGTATGGCGAATACGCCACTTGGAGTGAGTATTATATAAATGAGCCATCTATGTTGCTCATAAATATAAGAACTCGGTTTAATCTGTTTTACTTGATAACTAAAACAATTGGGGGTTATTGGTACTGTGTCCGTGCATCCCGACTGATGAACTATTATGGCCATACAGGATAGCGTGCAGGGGTAGGCATACCGACTGTAAGACACGTTTTATTTAACTTTGGTGTGTACCCTTAATTATTATAGCACTGAAAATGACCGGCTCTGATCTCTGGTTCCCATTGTATGACAAGTATGTAAATCTGGTGACAAGAAAGAATCCCAAGAAATATTAAATGATTACCTACGGGTTTTCCGTATGTATAAAACTCCTTTTGAAAAACTATTTTCAAAACAAGTCAGTTAATTCTATTTACCAGTGAAAGCTAACGTATTTTCAAAAGATTAAACCGCAGGTACCGAACTTTATAATAGGCTGAGAATCCGGGTCGACTAGAATGAAGGCTAAGGAATTTGCAACTCCTCAAGCTTAAGGCCTATAATGCCTAAAGCTATTTTTATTAGATCCCGCCTATGGGCCTATACTGAAACGCTTGTACAACTTTTATATATATTCAAGCTTTTATGGAAATAAATACTTTTACTCAATTACTTATGCTGCATTATTATTTGTCATATTGTTATCCACGTCATGTCCTATCCGGGCTCACTGGGAATCTGGGTGTGACAGGCCGTTGCAAAATTTGCGACCGTTTTGTGACTGAATCTTTGTCAGTCGCTAATTTTGAGACAAATTTGGTTTCGGTTGCAATTCTAATATTCGATCCCAAATTTTGCAACCGCTTACTGTCGGTCGTAAATTTTGGTCGTAACTACCCAGTTTTCTAGTAGTGCTGCCAATAAATTATAGAAGCGGTGGGAAATTAAAGCTGAGAAGACAACACGTAACCCACAATCGCATGCTTGGAGGATAGTATAGTAATTTCACTCATATTCCATAATTGATCATTGAATCTCTCTTTCTTTTGAAACGAAAGAGGGGCATGAAAAAAGAAAAACTATCTGAAGAATATGCACGAAAAAAGATTCGAACACAGGCAACCCCAGACAATAAACACCAACATAACCATCAGACAAGCAACACTTTATCTATCTAAACCCAAACCAAATTAATAATATACCATCGTAAAATCATAAAGAAAACACTATTCATGCTCACTTTCGATTCATATGTAGTTAATTAATATTACATAAAGAGTTAAATAAAACATTATTTTACATCATTATTTTATTGGTATCGAAATCCCGTTTAGTCGTCAACCTAGCAGGCATGTTGTTAATTGTATAGGAAACTTTGCATTTTAACCTATACATTTGTCTTTTTTTTTACAGGGTTCCTTACAGTTCATGGTACACAATTCCTTTTCCTCCCAGCACCAAGTACCGCATACATACACGGCAGATAATTTCTCACCACTATTTATTTGTTTTGCCTCATTAATTGCCCTCCCGCTTCCTATAAACAAACAAAGAACAAATATCATTTGTCATAACATGATGTTTTGGTCGTTAGAGTTAGGTTGAGAGGGGTTTTGGCTGAATCACAATAATAAAAAATGCTCTTCCCTCGCAAAAGACGATAAAAAAATCTCACGTTCTCGAATGGCTTCAACAAGTGCTCAATTTTGGGTTGGTAGCAAGGCAACTTCAAATCTTGGTACACCAAGTAGTTACCATTGTTGGAAAATTTGGAGCTTAATCGAACACACAAACACGAGATTGAACAAACTCGTCCGACTTTTTTATTATTTATCAATGAAATAACACCATTTATGATAGCCTAACCATTTATTTGTATAAAACTTATTCTAATCCCAACTCGACTATACGCATTTAAATAAATAAATAAACTCCTACACAAACACGAGATTGACACACTATGTAGAATGTTTATGTCGTTTTCGCTTTATCAACATAGTATTGGTTTTGAAAAGAACATATATGTATATGTATATGTATATGTATATGTATATGTATATGTATATGTGTATTTGCATGTGTGTGAGAGAAAAAGTCAACCATAAAGCTTAGTAATATATCATATAGACATGTAAACATTGTATATTGGTTTTGTTGTAAAATCATATTATAAATTACCCACACATTTATTTGCATATGTGTATATGATAATATGTATTCATATGACATATAAATTTGTTAAATAGTTACCTTTAGCTAAACAAACCAAAAGAAGAACAAGAAGAGTAATTACACGAAGGTTCTTCATGTTACTATGTTAGGTTCTTTTAACCAAATACTACAATTTATAAACATAAAATAAAACTAGTGGCTTCACGGGCTTTGCGTGGAGATATTCAAAACACAAAAGGTGTGTTCCGGGAATTGAGGCATGCATTTCCTATTTTATATTTCTGTGAAATGATTTTGTGAAATTTGGTATTTCTTATGCTTATATGTTTGCTTTTGGATACATTGAAATTCATGTTTTGGTTACAAGTGATAGAAAGTATATAAAATTAGAAAACAAAAAAAAACTTGTTAAGAATTAAAAGTTTTGGACAAAGATGTATAAATAAAGTAGTATATGTGCTCTCTTATGTCTAATTGGGTAGGGATGAGCATTTCGGTACCAATTTGGTGTCACACCCATTCGTGGTGGAAGCGCGAGGTGTGAACTTGATTAGTTTTCATTGCATCCGATAAAGTAAACATGTTATATGATAAAAATAGATACGATGCCCATCTATAGATTGTTTAAAATGAATTACAAAGTCAAATTATTTGTTCATGAAACATAATTGATGTGCGGTCACAACCTGCTTTTCGTTTGAAAGACTTTAATGTTGTATGAAACGTGTTATTCAAAAGCCTTGGTGTGTAAAAAGCTTGATGTGATGTTGTTTATTCAGATGCTCAAATGTTGGACATGCTTTGGCCTAATAGGTATCGGTACTCTCATTGGGATTGTCCCCAGGTAGGCAACTGGTCCTTATAATTGGATTTGTACGAATGCCAGCCTAGACAGGAGTTCCCAACTTAACGGTACTTAACCCTTCCAGTTACTACATGTCCGAGCATATGATATTTTGTTTTATTTTCAAAACAAGTTTTAAATGGAATTTCTACTAAACCACACACAATCGGCAACTGCACCGGTCGCGGTGTAGTGTAGATGGCAAGACCGGATATCAATCCGTGGACACTATGGGCGAAGTACTGATACTTAACCTTTATCGAAAACCTGGTTATTTTTAATTGATGGTTTGTGATTTTCTAATAGCCTAATTGTATTATAAAATAAGAAATGATAAATGATCCAGAAATACAAGATAACAATGGCATGAATAATTGGATTTTGAAAGCAAATATGATGATAAAGTAGCTACTTAGGTATTGAATCCCTAGAATCATGTGATGTTGTTCAGACTTTGGTAATGATTATATATCCTTGTCTCCCGATAAACCTCCAGCTAAGGATGATTAATCGGAAGAAAGGACCAAATGCGAAGTGCTAAAATGAACCGGCTCGACCTATCGATACCAAATCCCACGAGAATAAGATCTTTGTGACCTCAGAGACTAAGTTGTGAAAAGATCTCAAAAACGTGAAGCAGATAATTTAATTGAAAATGAAATCCTAGGAAACCTTAGACGCGAAGAAGTAGACGAATCTGAGTTATCGGTCACCCAATCTACCCAACAACGGCTAGCTAATAACCTAGCAAACCTAGATCTTATTTCTAATCACTAGATAAGGATGCACTTCAATCGGGTAGGTTTTAATACTTGATTAACTTGTTTATCGAACGTTAATGTTTTTATCGAAAAGACAAGGCCCGAACTGATAATCATAAGATTAACAATTTAGATTGAAATAGTAATATGGATTTAGGGGAGATTTCTCTATGCCTAAGTTACTAATTTCAATAACCAAGTTATAAACAATTTAAAGTGTAATATCAAAGTCAATTTCAAATAAACATAATGTAAATCGCATAATATAATCAAACCGAGTCATAACAACATCACAATATCTAGTTCATTACTACCCCAGTAACTTTGATTGTTTAGGCACACATATTATACAAACAAGGTCTGAAAATAGAAAGATACATGACTTAAAAGCGAAAGGAATACGAAAACAAAGTTATACGAACCCGATACGCTTCAAACTCAAACCGAACACTCCAGAGACCTCGTGAGAGCTTCAATACCACCTTAGACAAGCTTTG
Organism: Helianthus tuberosus; assembly: GCA_030545235.1. NCBI lineage: Eukaryota > Viridiplantae > Streptophyta > Magnoliopsida > Asterales > Asteraceae > Helianthus > Helianthus tuberosus. The sequence goes on along the minus strand of CM060368.1, from coordinate 10,102,732 downwards.
ATCCGTGGATTTTAGGATGATTTCGAACATACAAGTGAGTGCCTTCTATAGGCAAGATTTTGAGGTTCTGGGACCCCCTTACGGACCGTAAGGGTGGGAGCCTTTCGGTCTGTAAGCCCATCCACTTTGAAAAGTTTCCACCTGCTCCGCCCGCACCGAAAAAGTGTCTGCCGACAGGTCCTTACGGACCGTAAGGGTGTGAGCCTTACGTTCCGTAAGTCATCTTCAAAAGCAAACTTTATTTTTGGATTCCTCTCGTCGAGCTACCCCAAAAGCATATATTATGGCTCCCGTAACTCATTTTCTAGCTCCGGATATGTCCAGATGAAGTTCTGACTATTTCTGGCGCGTATTTATGTTCTTTTCTTCATTTCTTCTTCATTCGGACTCCGTTTTATTCACCGTTTTTGCTCCCTTTACACCAGGACATTACACACTGGACAATTATGTGTGTTTTACTACACGTCTTTTCCGTGCTTCCATAGCTGTAATTATTCTCTCCGTTTTCCTCGCGAAATGAACAGGTTCTTCACTAATTCCTGCAAATCCATAATTTAACCAAATAAGTATCTAAATCACGAGAAAACCACATCCAAACAGATTAAATTGTAAGGAATTCGATGCGTAAAATGTGTATGATTTTAGATACATCAAACATCCCCACACTTAACCTTTTGCTTGTCCCTAAGCAAAATCCTAAGCAACATTTCCCACTTAAACGCTTTACAAAAACGCAAGCCTTAACAAATTAAAATGCCAACTACAAAATTAAACACAGAGGTTTCCCAAGACTTACATCGTTCAAAAGGTTGACAATTCAAGAGAATGAAACGAGAAACCGAGCCTACATAATCAAACTTTCTTACCTTCAAGTAATCAATTTATGCAATATCAACACCTCTCACGAAATTCACTCATCTCTCGGTTAATATATATGTAATTTCAAGTGAACTCTCAAAAACCGAACTGTGAAGCATGACTATTATAAGCTTGTACGTCAATCAGATCTCTACCTAATTGTTATAAGTCGATACAAATCAAGAGAACTTTTATTGTGGGTAGGTAAGGGCAAAAGGTAGGTTGTTTATTTGGAAGAAAGTGGTTAACAGGAGATTTTACGAAAAACCGAAAAAGCACGTAGTAAGGTTTTTTTTTTTTTTAAACCGAAACACAAACCAAGTGACTCTTTTAAGGTCAGATCGTCAAGACCGGTTTTATCCAAGATGTGAATCAAATCTTCCTTAATCCTGTAGTGAACATTGCTTCCAACTCTAATGGATCGTTCGGTATTGAGCCTAATATCCCCCACCCTCATTAGAAGTGTGTATTCATGTTGAGATTCAGTTTGACATTTTCTACATCTTCCTGTGTGAGACCAGTTTCCACATCCCATGCATTTTTCATATGGTTTTGCTCTTCTTTTTATAGCACTTTTGGATGTTCCACAAAATGGTTGTGTTTTAAACAAACGAAAAGGAAAAGGCTCAACTTGGTTTTCTATTGGATTACATTTTTGGGTAACAGGTTATTTTTTTATTTTTTTATTTTTTTCAGAAAGGTGATCCTAATGCCTCTATCATACTTGTATCAACGTCTAAACCAAGGGTCTTGACATGTATCAAAGCGTACAAGTTCTAAAGTAATGCAACAAGTTGGTAAACACACATGAAACGAAAATAGTGTATTCGTAAGAAACACTTATAGGCTCAAAACTTACTGTCATGTGGAAAAATAAGGGTTATCGATATTGACATTGCATAATCAATTAACTTTCCAGCTTGATTCATTATCTTAGGTATCCCGTAAAAATTTTATTTCAAGAAAAACTTGATTTAATCAACCTACTATCCCGCAACTTAAAGAAACATGAATTTTTGTTTTAGTAAGTTCGACATTTAAATCGTTTTGACTTTCGTTTTAAAAAGGTCTTTGTTTTCGATGTGCTAAAAGATCGGGACAAGTGCGAAAAAATTCTTTAAAATTTTTAAATTGTTTATTTTATTGTTGTGTAAATGAAATTCCCGTATCCCCACACTTGAAGGACACATTGTCCTCAATGTGAATGAAAAAGATACTAGGTGAAACAACGAAGACAAACAAGAGAAAAGAAACGGTACTTCCCTGGTGATTTTTGGCTAAAATTCCATGATCGTATATTTGAAGTCCTCTTTTCTAACCGAATCAATCGTTCGACAAGTCTATATACGTGATGTCCCCAAAACCTCGCAGAGTGAAATCAGGTAAGTAAGTAATACGAATTGGAAAGGACTTAGCTGGTTAGGATAAAAATCAGTGCCAGCTGCGCGCGTCTTCAACCCGAACTCGTACACGACCGTATAGCATTTCCTTCACGGTCGACCAAACTGATATGATGGGGCTGCCCTCTACAATATGGTATAAGCTCGAAATCGTCGCCCGGATGGAGATTGAGTATGTACGGATTAATCAAACCTGCACACATAAACAAAAACAAACCAAAGCGTAAAACTGACTCAAAGATAAAAAAAACTGACTCAAACCACACAAAAGACATAACTATGTGTCATCCCAAAACCTCAATCAGGAGGCTTCTCCTTTATCCAACCCCAGTCTAGCTTATTCAATTTCACCCGCTTCTTGTTATTATTTGAAATTTGAAATTTGGAATTTTTAAACCTTTTAACATTTTCAAATAGGTCACGCCACCAATACTTAAATTTACCTGGATCAAACCTGATTCGTGTCATATAAGGAGGATGATGGTTGTCTCTGCACTTTAGTTTTGCCTTGAGCTTCCGTTTGCACCATCTTTGCATCCTCAAGATATGTTGATCCAAGTTTCTTCGTGTCTTCCCCCGTGTTTTTAATTGTGGTGGTGATCCAGCTTCTAGCTTTTCCACGGGCCAATTTTCAAACTCCTCAGCCACTTTCTCTTCTTCTTCGTTTGGTATTTGTTTGATTTCCATGATCGGTTCACCTTCAAGTAATTTCTCTAAATAGGCAAGATCACTGATTGGGTCAAATTCTTCATTTTCAATAGTTGGCAAACCTACCAACTCATCACCAAACTCTTCTTCCTAAGATGGTTCATAGTCTTTCTCATCCTCCATCTTGTCAAGTGGCTTTTCTTCAACTTCTTCAATTAGAGCTGCTGAGTATCCAGGTACCTCCAACTCAATCTCTTCTACTACCCCCTCATCGTCATCACTCCAAAAGTCATCATCGATATTCCATGGTGTAGGACACCAATGGTTGGAATTAACGACTTGCTGAACCGGAGGTGGGATTCTAGTGTCCATTATTGTCTCTGGTTCTCTATCTGATAATTCTGGATTACCGGGTAGCTCCTCTTCAATCTCTTCTTTTATTAATCTCCTATATTTAGCCAGCTTCGCATCTATTTCCGCTTCATCACAAGAAAAATCAATTATGAATTTAACATTCTTCTCTTCTCGTTCTTCTTGCTCTACCTTATTATCTTCACCAATACCCTCAGCATCCTTTAATGTTGTCTCCATATTGGTAAGCTCTGTGGCATCTACCGACTCGTCATTCATGTCTTGATTTAAAGTCCAATCATCCTTGTCGGCCCAATATATCCCCTTTGTAACCAAAGGCATTGCCCATCAAAAAGCGACCGAACAATCTTCCAATGGCGTCTCTTTAGAATCCGAAGGCATCATCCCTCGAAAAGAGTTCGGACAATCTTCATACTTGTGCGGTCCAGCGCAGTTCCCACAAAATGGATTTATGATTTGATCGTTGTTTTCCATCTTTTCTAACATTTGCTCTAGTGCTTCGCAGTTTTGCTTCACTAATGATGTTGTCTGAGCGAAGATTTGACATGATTCCACAAATGTCGGAAAATAAGGTGGGTACTTGCTTTCGTTGCATGGTTGATATGGTGAGGAATAATAGTTTTGATATGGTTGTGGTTGTGAATATAAGTTAGAAGAGTAATCTGTGGAATACTCCGATGAATTTGAACAATATTTGGTATGATGAAGCCCTCCACAGATCAAACACATTATAAAAATACATAAAATAAACAAACAAACAAACTTTAATCTATGAAAACAAGTAAAAACTAGGTTAACGACTTGGATTGTTCTCAAAATTTGCCAGTGTCCCCGGAACGGCGCCAAAAACTTGATGTGCGGTCACAACCTGCTTTTCATTTGAAAGACTTTAATGTTGTATGAAACGTGTTGTTCAAAAGCCTTGGTGTGTAAAAAGCTTGATGTGATGTTGTTTATTCAGATGCTCAAATGTTGGACATGCTTTGGCCTAATAGGTATCGGTACTCTCATTGAGATTGTCCCCAGGTAGGCAACTGGTCCTTATAATTGGATTTGTTCGAATGCCAGCCTAGACAGGAGTTCCCAACTTAACGGTACTTAACCCTTCCAGTTACTACATGTCCGAGCATATGATATTTCGTTTTATTTTCAAAATAAGTTTTAAATGGAATTGCTACTAAACCACACACAATCGGCAACTGCACCGGTCGCGGTGTAGTGTAGATGGCAAGACCGGATATCAATCCGTGGACACTATGGACGAAGTATTGATACTTAACCTTTATCGAAAACCTAGTTATTTTTAATTGATGGTTTGTGATTTTCTAATAGCCTAATTGTATTATAAAATAAAAAATGATAAATGATCCAGAAATACAAGATAACAATGGCATGAATAATTGGATTTTGAAAGCAAATATGATGATAAAGTAGCTACTTAGGTATTGAATCCCTAGAATCATGTGATGTTGTTCAGACTTTGGTAATGATTATATATCCTTGTCTCCCGATAAACCTCCAGCTAAGGATGATTAATCGGAAGAAAGGACCAAATGCGAAGTGCTAAAATGAACCGGCTCGACCTATCGATACCAAATCCCACGAGAATAAGATCTTTGTGACCTCAGAGACTAAGTTGTGAGAAGATCTCAAAAACGTGAAGCAGATAATTTAATTGAAAATGAAATCCTAGGAAACCTTAGACGCGAAGAAGTGGACGAATCCGAGTTATCGGTCACCCAATCTACCCAACAACGGCTAGCTAATAACCTAGCAAACCTAGATCTTATTTCTAATCACTAGATAAGGATGCACTTCAATTGGGTTGGTTTTAATACTTGATTAACTTGTTTATCGAACGTTAATATTTTTAACAATTTAGATTGAAATAGTAATATGGATTTAGGGGAGATTTCTCTATGCCTAAGTTACTAATTTCAATAACCAAGTTATAAACAATTTAAAGTGCAATATCAAAGTCAATTTCAAATAAACATCATGTAAATCGCATAATATAATCAAACCGAGTCATAACAACATCACAATATCTAGTTCATCACTACCTCAGTAACTTTGATTGTTTAGGCACACATATTATACAAACAAGGTCTGAAAATAGAAAGATACATGACTTAAAAGCGAAAGGAATACGAAAACAAAGTTATACAAACCCGATACGCTTCAAACTCGAACCGAACACTCCAGAGACCTCGTGAGAGCTTCAATACCACCTTAGACAAGCTTTGATCCGTGGATTTTAGGATGATTTCGAACATACAAGTGAGTGCCTTTTATAGGCAAGATTTTGAGGTTCTAGGACCCCCCTTACGGACCGTAAGGGTGGGAGCCTTACGGTCTGTAAGCCCATCCACTTTGAAAAGTTTCCACCTGCTCCGCCCGTACCGAAAAAGTGTATGCGACAGGTCCTTATGGACCGTAAGGGTGTGAGCCTTACGGTCGGTAAGGCATCTTCAAAAGTAAACTTCATTTTTGGATTCCTCTCGTCGAGCTACCCCAAAAGCATATATTATGGCTCCCGTAACTTATTTTCTAGCTCCGGATATGTCCAGATGAAGTTCTAACTGTTTCTGGCGCGTATTTATGTTCTTTTCTTCATTTCTTCTTCATTCGGACTCTGTTTTATTCACCGTTTTTGCTCCCTTTACACCAGGACATTTCACACTGGACAATTATGTGTATTTTACTACACGTCTTTTCCGTGCTTCCATCGCTGTAATTATTCTCTTCGTTTTCCTCACGAAATAAACAGGTTCTTCACTAATTCCTGCAAATCCATAATTTAACCAAATAAGTATCTAAATCGCGAGAAAACCACATCCAAACAGATTAAATTGGAAGGAATTCGATGCGTAAAATGTGTATGATTTTAGATACATCAATAATCCCAAAAATTTTAAGTTTAACAAGTGACTTTTACACAAAATATTGTTTATATAGAGTAGGGATCCTGCGGAAAGTGTGTTTTTCCTAGAAAGTGTAGGAAGCGATCTAGGCCATTAGATGAGTGTGTTTAATGTTGAGATCATTTTGATGGCATTTTTGTAATACACGTGTCTTTAAAATAGGCTAATTTAATTGATTAGGGGTAAATGTTTCATTTAAGTTGTTTTAAATAAGGAAATAACTACCAATCATAAAACTAACTCCAAAAATGTCGTAATTTTTTTCTCTCTCTCTCTAATCCCTCACATTTGAAAACACCAAATCATAAAAAAAAAAATAACGATAAATCAGATCTAGATGTGTTCATAGTAGTGTTTTTTAGCGATAAAACACAATGTGGCGAACTAGTGACTAACTGCTAAAACATAACATCAAGAATGCCAAAATCATATCAACCATTAACTGATAAAACACATTGTGATGAAACCAGTAACTGATAAAACACAACGACAAAAATCCTCTAATTAATCCAATTATAAACTATTAAAACACAATGGTATTAGTCTGTTTGCTGGTAAAACACAATGTCAAGAAATCCTCCAGCAAATCAAACAAAAAATCAAGTTAATACTCAAAGGTAATAGTATGTTTGCTGATAAAACACAATGTCAAGAAATCAAGAAATCCTCCGGCAAAAATCATTGTATGGATTTTATGAATTAAATTAAAACAATTAAAACACAATGGTATTAGTCTGTTTGCTGGTAAAACACAATGTCAAGAAATCCTCCAGCAAATCAAATAAAAAATGAAGTTAATACTCATTGGTAATAGTCTGTTTGCTGGTAAAACACAATGTCAAGAAATCATCCAGCAAAATCAAACAATAAACCAAGTTTTATACTCAATGGTATTAGTCAGTTTGCTGGTAAAACACAATGTCAAGAAATCCTCGAGCAAATCAAACAAAAAATCAAGTTTAATACTCAATGGTATTAGTCTGTTTGCTGGTAAAACACAATGTCAAGAATTCTTCTAGCAAATCAAACAAAAAATCAAGTTTAATACTCAATGGTATTAGTCTGTTTGTTGGTAAAACACAATGTCAAGAAATCAAGATATCCTCTAACAAAAATCATTGCTGGTAAATATGTTGTGAAAGACCAGATTTACGAATTCCCTGTGAATATGTTGTATGGATTGTATGATTTAAATTAAAACTATCAATTTGAATTAAATGGGATATTTAGTTTCCATAATTATCTGGTAAGTTAGTTATCCTAATAATATAATCCATATTTAAAATAATATTCAAATCACACAAATGACCTTTTTATTAAAAACCCTCCATACCACATGTCACCTTCCTATTGCTTCCTAGACTTTCTAGGATCCTCACTATCCTGCGGAAAGTGTGTTTTTCCTAAAAAGTCTAGGAAGCGATCTGGGTCATCCAATGGGTGTGTTTAATGGTTGAGATCATCTTGGTGGCATTTTGGTAATATGTGTTTCTTCAAAAAAGGACTATTTAATTAATCAGTGGTAGATATCTCATTTAGCTTGTTTTAAATATGGAACTAACTGTCATTCCATAAACCACCCCACATTTCTTGCGATTTTCTCTCTCTCCCTTTCTCTCTTCTATCTCTCTTCCTTCTATCATTCATGAAGAAACACAGCATCAAGAAAACACATCGTAACAGCATGAATGGTAAAACAAAGCGTCAAGAAATCCTCCAGCATTACTAGCATGAATGCTAAAACACAACGGTATTAAACTGCTTGCTGTTAAAACACAATGTCAAGAAATCCTACAGCATTACCAGCATGGATGGTAAAACACGGCGTCAAGAAATCCTTCAGCATTACCAGCATGAATGCTAAAACACAACAGTCTGCTTGCTGTTAAAACACAATGTCAAGAAATCCTCCAGAATTACCAGCATGGATGGTAAAACACAGCGTCAAGAAATCCTTCAGCATTACCAACATGAATGCTAAAACACAATTGTATTAATCTGCTTGCTGTTAAAACACAATGTCAAGAAATCCTCCAGCATTACCAGCATGAATGGTAAAACACATCGTCAAAAATTCCTCCAGCATTACCACCATGAATGCTAAAACACAACGGTATTAATCTGCTTGCTGTTAAACACAATGTCAAGAAATCATCCAGCTTTACCAAAACATCATTCATATTATGGGATCTATAAAACATTGACTTTAACCCTCTAACTGTTAAAACACAGTACCAAGAACATGTTGATAGATTCTAGATAAAGTTTAATAATCGACACACAAAACATAAAATAGTAAACAGAATAAGAACTGTACTTAGCAACCCCACAATCAACAACTGTGTTTGATGCCATGATTTTCCTCTCCGTATAAAAATATGATCAGCGATGAATCTTGTGAGTAAGAAAACGAAGGAATGATTGATATTTACGTGAGATCAGAATTCGAAAACAAAAAAATCCGAAAATTATGGAGGAAATAGGTTTCATTCGTGTACATGGATAGTTAGTTATTGAAGATAATTTCCTAAAATAAAAATAGATTGTGAAAGTACAAAATTGCCCTTCTAGTTAAAATCTTTCAATGACATGTGTCGCATTCTGATTGCTTCCTATATATATATATTGTATTTTTGTGGGTATTTAGTTAAATATAATTGTGTGGTTTCTAAATATATATATATATATATATATATGGTAAGGTTCATTTGAAAACCACCCTTATTGCGAGAACCGCGAGAACCAATGTGAACACAAAAAAATACCTAAAAAATCCAAAAAAACCCACAAAATTATTTTTTATTTTTTTAATATTTTTCTAATAAAAATCTCTATTTTTTTGCAAAAAAAACGTTTTTTTTTTTCTCGAGTAACAGTTATGGATGCACATGTACGTATGTATCATTTCTTAGACAAATTCCATAATACATTACCAGTAGTAGAAAAATCCACTTTCATTTACATTACAATCCGCAATACACTAATTTTTATTAAGAATGCACATGTGCATCATTATGTATAACCATCATATAACGTGTTTTGGTACAAAAAGTTTATGATTTTAAATGATGAATTAGGCCCATATACATGTGTTTTGGTTAGTTATATTTAGTGTTTGATGGATTGATTATATTTGTCACTTTATGATGTAATATATGTTGTTTGTATGGTATAAAGGGTGTTGATGCACATGTAATAAAGTGAAATATTGATAATAGTATTGTATTATGGATGGTAGGAGGCAATGGTATTGTATTACGGATGGTAGGAGGTAATGGTAGTGTATAATGGATGGTATGATAGATGAAAGGGAAGGTGTATTCAAAGTGTACCAAAACACGTTATAACATGTTCATACATCTAGATGCACATGTGCATTTCTAGTGTTGTTAATGTTATAACAAGTTCATACATATAGATGTACATGTGCATTGTCACACCCCGACCGCGTTAAAACAACAAACCGTGGCGGAAACGTCGGGGAGTGTCGTAACAGAATCATTGTTTCATAACACGTGGATTGAAGTTCTGTTTTATTGAATTAAATGTATTACATTGCATTGAAATTAGAAACAAATCATGAACAAATAGACTTTCATTGTTATTAAGTCACTAAAGCCTCGTCCATTCCTATGTGAGCATGCACCAATATCATCATCAAACATCATCAACTATGATACCTGAAACATATGTGAAAATACGTCAGCATAAAAATGCCGGCGAGTACATAGGTTTTATGTGAGTGTCAGATTCATGGCTCTTTTACATTTCCAAATAACTTGAACAACTTCATTAAATGATATTAGAAAACTTAGTTGGGGACAACTTGATCATTGTGAGCAACCACGGCGAAGTTCTGAGAAGCCTTTCGCTTCTTGGACTTCTTGGAGGATTCAGTCTGCTCATCCTTTGGTTTTGATTCATCGGTAGGTTTCTTACCGCCCTTTCGGAACAGTTTACCTTTCCTGATCTGAGATTCAGTCAAGGTAGCAGATAGCTCAATGGCCTGTCTAACCGTAGTGGGGTTGCTACCAGTAACAATGTCTTGTACTGAGTCAGAGAGGCCATCAATGTACTTTTCGATTGCCTTATCCAAAGGCGTAACCATGTTCGGGCATAACAGACTTAACTCCTTATAACGGTCCGTGTAGGCTCGATGCTCCCCGCTATCTTGCTTAAGATCGTCGAATTCCCTTTCCAATGCCCTGATTTCATGACGAGGATAGAATTCCTTCATCATCAGAGCTCGAAGTTCTTCCCGGGTTTGAGCCAGTGCTACCTCGGCACCCCTATCTCTCATCACACCATTCCACCATGTTAAAGCTCGTTTCTCAAAGACACTAGATGTGAACTCAACCTTTCGCTCGTCTGGACACTGAACATGTCTAAAGGTGCACTCTAGACTCTCAAACCATTGCAGAAGTGCAGTTGCTCCTTGACACCCAGAAAATTTTGAAGGCTTAGCTGAGTTGAATGTCTTGAAGTTACAGGGAGCATTATTGTTGTTATTGAAGGCTTGGTTACATTGAGCAATGATGTTTGGGAGTGCAGCAGCCATTTGCTGCGTAATGATAGCTGCCAGTTCTTCATTAGGTATCTGATTGTCGCGTCGTGGAGGCATTCTAAAAGAGGAAGCATGAGAGAAAACAAAGTGAAATGACATTGGGTAAGAAGGTTACAATTACCGACCAAAAAGCATGTATGATGGTCGTTTGTTCGAGCCATGAAGCAAACAAACGACGCACAAAAGGTGAATCAAAGTAAATAGGTCCTCATAATGTATCGCGAAGACATGCTTTAGCCTATAAGTGGACACTCACCCCAAGAGTTCCCAGGTAAGAGTGACTGGTCCGATTATGTGGATTTGTACGAACACTCTAGCCTTAGACAGAAAACTCAGGATACAGGCATCCACCCTTCCGGATTGCACGAGTTCACATTAATAAGACCCAAACTTTGACGAGATCTTGAAAACTTTGAAGGTTCAAAACCTTATAATAAATCATCCTAGAACAGATGATTGGTTTTCAAGGCAGATTCGAAATTTGTGTTCTTATTGTGGTTGTCACCTAAAGATAGGCGACGGTATTGTTTTATGACTAAACGCAAGCAAACTCGTGTTAGGGTCCTAGGAAGGTTATAGACCAGGTCAAAGCATTACTAATAACCTAATTCCCTATAACCATGAGCTCTGATACCAACTTTTCTGTCACACCCCGACCGCGTTAAAACAACAAACCATGGCGGAAACGTCGGGGAGTGTCATAACAAAATCATTGTTTCACAACACGTGGATTGAAGTTCTGTTTTATTGAATTAAATGTATTACATTGCATTGAAATTAGAAACAAAACATGAACACATAGACTTTCATTTTTATTAAGTCACTAAGGCCTCGTCCATTCCTATGTGAGCATGCACCAATATCATCATCAAACATCATCAACTATGGTACCAGAAACATATGTAAAAATACGTCAGCATAAAAATGTCGGCGAGTACATAGGTTTTATGTGAGTGTTAGATTCATGGCTCGTTTACATTTCAAAATAACTTGAACAACTTCATTAATTGATATTAGAAAACTTAGTTTTGTAAAATGTTGGTAATATAAATTGAAATAACCAAATCAAAACCGATTAGTTATATTTTATAAAACCTCGATGCCATGAATCTTAACTCAAAACATTTGTTTATGTAAATCCAGATTGTAAATCATTTTGGTAAAAACTCGAATGGTTTATATTGTTAGAAAAACCTTGTAATGTAACTTCGTTTCGATAACATTTGCCCAAGTGATCTAGATAACGCAACGATATATAATGTGTTAAAAGCACTTATATATAGGAAGTACCAGCGGCGTATCCACCATACTTTTATCACATTACACCCGCACTGTTACCTAATCACTTCCCTAACCCAATGGTTCAAACAGTTCAAATATTCTCATAGATCAAACAGTTCCAAACGGTTCAAACAGTTCAAAATGTAAAACAATGTGTCTATATGTTGGATGAACATATGCAACAAAATGTAATATATGAAAATCAATGTGCTAGCATGCTAAGTGAACAAACATAGCAAAACATAATGAAATCATGTACTATATGCGTACTAATGAACATAGCCAGTATATGATATAAAAGCATGAAAAGCACGAAAGTAACAAGTAAGCACATGTGTTTCACCCCAAAATGTTTGAAAACAGTAAAAGAGGGGACTATGTACTCACTTAAGAATGCTTAGAAGTATTGAATAACAACCAAGCAAAGCTAGAGGGATCACGGAATCAAACGGCACCTAATATAGGTAACTATGTTAATAACCGGACCTAATTCGGAAGATCGGATAGGATGAGGTTTTGTAAACCAAATGAGTATTGGAACTCATGTGATATGGTTTAACAAAGCCTACATATGAAATCGAAACCTAACCTAAGTGCTTACGACCCATTACGACTCGTTTAGGTAGCTTACGCTACTTTAACGCGGCGTTCGCGTAAAATGCGTTCGGACCGCCTAACTAGTCCTATGACAAGTATTATATGCCTTAAAATATCTAATAATGTTGCCTAATCAGTTTAGATGTCAAAATTTAGGTTACATATGCTTAAAATGAATTTATGCGTAAAAAGGGCATTTTGGTCATTTTCCTAAGGCATATAAACTACCTATCATGCAACTACTTAAACGAAGTGGCCATAAGTTATAACCTCGGAAAGTTATTCCCTATACAACTATGGTCACAAAATATGCTTGATCGGATCCTAAAGATCGACCAAACGGGTCGGGTTCGAAAGTCTAAGCGGTTGTTTAGACCGCTCGACTTACGACTCTACATAAGCACTAGACAAAAAGTGACGAGTTAAACATGTTAAAACATGTTTAACAAAGTTAGAAAACAAGTTTGATATCAAAACAAAGTTTTTTGATACACAAAAATAGTTTGGTTGCAAAATACGCATAAATACGCATTTTGACCGAAACCATGACTCGTCACTACACCTAATCAACGTGGTAATCAGTAGGTATAGTCACAAGGGACTATAACCATCGTGATTACGCTCATGTTGCAAAGTTCAAACGAACTTCGTGTTGACCAAAGACTTGTCAAAGCAGAAAGTCAAACATTGTTTGACTTTCACGCTTAAAAACGCATAAAACCACGAAGGAAATTTACAAAGGGTCCAAGCTAGGAAGATTTGATCTACGATTACTCAGGTATGAAGTTTTGAACCTCAACTTAGAGCAAACTCAGATCAAAGTGTGAGGAATGAATGAAAACCTTTAGGATCATTCCTCGTAAAACGTGTTTCGATCTTGGCCATATAATTGGGCACAAGGTTTTCATATACCATGGGACACTAAAAACCATCAAAATCCATCAAATGGTATTGCAAAACCATGGACAAAACCATCAAAAGCAGGCTGGAAAGCCATATTCAAGGTTTCTGATCTGGGCTGTTGACGCGGGTAGCATCAGAATAGGCTAAGGCTTACGCCCCAGGCCTAAGAAGTTTGGCAGAATTACAATTTTAGCCCCTGTAGTCCCAAAACTTGGTTTTCAAAGCATTTTTGACACGTTTAAGCCCCGTTAACCCCATTTCAAGGCTCTAAAATGAAGTTAAAGTATAGGGAACTTAAAATATGCTCAAAAACATCTTGGATGTCGGTTCGTTTGGCCGTACGGTTGCGTTGTTCGGTTAATTACGACAAAAGTCGTAACGGACGCAAAAACAATCCAAATTGCGCGATGAATGGAATTTTATCATGCCAATCACTAAAATAAAATATTTTAATGATTACATAAATTTTTGGATGTCTGGATATATTCAGAACGTATGATATCCGCGAAAATGCAAAGTTATGCACTTTTTGACGCTTTTAGTCCTTGTTTGACCCAAAAGTTTATTTTTGCGCACCAAACACCTCAAAGCCTATTTCTAAGCTATGTAAAGGATGTTTAGGGCATATTTAACTTATGATCAAGTTCCAGAATGTTCGATACCATTCGATTCGGTATACTTTTGTAGTTTGATGCAAATAGTCCCTGCGATCGAATAAACTTGATTTCAACACACCAAACCCTCCAAAACTTATTTCTAAGTTATGTAAAGGTTATTTAAGATATGTTAAGCCTATGTCACTATTCTGGAGTGTGTGTTGCATTAAACTGATTACGTTCATGCATCAGTTCGCGTATAACCTTCCAGAAAGCGATTTAGAGCTCGAAATCGAAAGAGAATTGATATGTGCAAATAATACACATATTTATACAAATCCCAAGTATAAAACATAATATTTCATTGATTTGGTATTTGTTCGATGGTCGCAGAGGCATAGATGTCACAGTCTCCCCTACTTTAGGAAATTTCGTCCTGAAATTTATTCGTAGGAGTCTGTCTGTGACGCTGTGTTAAGTAATTGTCTTTCATGGAATCTAGGGTGTCATCTATTTGCGTAGAGTAACCCATAAAAGATTTTTATGCAAGGCATAACCCTGTTATTCTCCAGTGGATATACTTCGAAGTGAAAATGAATGGACGATTCATTTTCTCCTATGGGTTCTTTGTCAGGTATCGAAAGGATATTCATTTCCCTCGACGGATATTCTTCAGAAGCGAAAATGAATGGATGATTCATTTTCCTCAACGGGTTCTTCGTCAGAAATGGAAATCAAGGAATAATCAAAAGGATATTCATTTCCCTCAACGGATATTCTTCAGAAACGAAAATGAACGGATTGAGTCATTTTCCTCAACGGGTATTCTTCAGAAATGGAAATGAAGGAATAATAAAAAGGATATTCATTTCCCTCAACGGATATTCTTCAGAAACGAAAATGAATGGATTGTGTCAATTTCCTCAACGGGTATTCTTCATAAATGGAAATGAAGGAATAATCAAAAGGACATTCATTTCCCTCAACGAATATTCTTCAGAAACAAAAATGAATGGATTGAGTCATTTTCCTCAACAGGTATTCTTCAGAAATGGAAATGAAGGAATAATCAAAGGGATATTCATTTCCCTCAACGGATATTCTTCAGAAATGAAAATGAAGGAATAATCAAAAGGATATTCATTTCCCTCAACGGATATTCTTCAGAAACGAAAATGAACGGATTGAGTCATTTTCCTCAACGGGTATTCTTCAGAAATGGAAATGAAGGGGTAAACAAAAAGGATATCCATTTCCCTCAATGGATATTCTTCAGAAACGAAAATGAAAGGATTGAGTCATTTTCCTCAACGGGTATTCTTCAGAAATAGAAATGAAGGAATAATCAAAAGGATATTCATTTCCCTCAACGGATATTCTTCATAAACGAAAATGAAAGGATTGAGTCATTTTCCTCAACGGGTATTCTTCAGAAATGGAAATGAAGGGGTAAACAAAAGGATATTCATTTCCCTCAACGGATATTCTTTCAGAAGTGAAAAATGAATAGCTAGTGCATTTTACCTCAACGGGGTCCTGTTTTGGTCAAAAATTACCGAAGCAATTAAGTGATCAAATTAGTAAGTGAGGTAGTGTGCTAAGAATGTGTATCAAAAATATGCTAATTAAGTTGTTTATAAAAACAGTTTTCAGGATACGGCTCAGGATATCGAGCTATATGTACAATCAAACAATGAACAAAAATGTAAAGAGTGACACGGGATGTACGAGGAAAGCCCTTGATCAATCTAGATCGCCGGCACAAAACCTCGGGAGCTGACAATCGCAGCTGCCTTGTTCTTCATATAACCTCAAAAGTTGGGACACAGTGCAGGATATGATGCGGATCGACTAAGTGTTACAATGCGATTTGAATACAAGTGTAAGTGAGTTGTGAGTGTTTGAAGCTAGAGAGAAAGAGTGTTCGAGAGATTGTGTGCGTTCTTATCTGATCCGATCAACCCTATTTATAGTAAAGTAAAACTAACTAACCAGCCTATAAATCTCGGATATTACGAATATTCCCTTTGTGAACGTTGTACTCCACGTCTTCCGGCTTCACGTCTATAATCCAACAGATTTACCCGACTCTTTGGGAGAAGAAGTCCATTTGAACGTTATAGACTTGTACCACTTGTTGTAGGCTCCTATGATCGGTGAAGATCGTACACTTGGTACCATAAAGGTAGTGTCGCCAGATCTTTAACGCAAAAACAACTGCGCTTAGCTCGAGGTCGTGGGTTGTATAGTTCTTCTCGTGGATCTTGAGCTGGCGAGATGCGTAAGCTATAACCTTGTCTCGCTGCATGATAACACAACCAAGGCCAAGGTTCAAGGCATCACAATAGACGATAAAGTCATCGTTTCCGTCAGGTAGAGTGAGAAGAGGAGCATTGCAAAGCATATACTTAAGGGTTTGAAAGGCAGTCTCTTGTCCAGTTCCCCAAACAAAAGGCTTGTCTTTGTGCGTGAGGGAAATAAGCGGCACAGCGATTTTTGAGAATCCTTCGATAAATCAGCGATAATAGCCCGCTAGCCCGAGAAAAGAACGGACTTCGCGGGGTCGACGTGAATACCTTGACTATTGACAATAGGGATGAGCATATGCCACCGAATACCGATCCCATACCGATCCCAATCCCGAAGTACCGATACCGAATTTTTTCGGTATCCCGATCGGTATCCACTTTTTGGCGTTTTCGGTATCGGTACGGTATCGGTATAATACCGATACCGACCCTCAAAATACCGATACCGTACCGATACCGAACCGACATGTTTCGGTATCGGTACCTAGTTTGGGTGAAATTCGGGATCGGTATTAGGCGGTATCGGTATCGGTTCGGTATCGGATACCGGTTTGCTCATCCCTAATTGACAATGTGACCGAGGAATTGTACCTCCTCTAGCCTGAATTCACACTTGGAGAACTTGGCATAGAGTCGATTTCCCTGAAGTAGCTCGAGGACCAAACGTAGATGTTGCGCGTGTTCGGTCTACGAGTTGGAATAGATCTGGATATCATCGATGAACACGATGACGAAGCGGTCGAGAAAAGGTCTACACACGCGATTCATCAGATCCATGAAAACAGCGGGTGCGTTGGTTAGACCAAAAGGCATAACAACAAAGTCATAGTGGCCGTATCGAGTGCGAAAAGCGGTTTTGGGTATATCCTCATAAACAATGGTGGGCACAACCCTGCCTATAACCATGTTTATCTGTCCATGGTCCAGATTCACATTGTTCGACCAAACACGGCCAACAATGGCGCAACTACCCCACGTTTCTCAAATAAACATGGCCAATAAGGTGCGGCAACGAGGTAACCGCAAAGGACGTGCGGTTACTAGAGAGCTAAACCTCAGAGGACGTGCGGTTACTAGAGAGATAAACCGCAGAGGACGTGCGGTTACTAGAAAGCTTAACTGGAGAACACGAACACCCCACAAAACAGGGATCATCGTTGCATGTCCAGTTGCTGAACATAGAGCTTGAGCAAAGTACTTACAACTTTGCACTAGCTGACGCAGAGGTTACAACTAGAGTGGCGGGGACGGATATCTTCCGTCACGATCTCAAAGGTTGGTTCGAACCCTGCTAACACCTTCAGTCACTGTTTCAAAGGTTGGTTCGAAACACCAACAGGTGGCTGACGACATTAGGGAAAGGTAGACCAAGAGTCGAGTCCTTGGATGAGAATTCCGCATCAGACGGAACTTGCTCACCGGACATCCTTCTCAAAGGAAGAAACAATCCACTCGAAAGGCCTACCGACCTAATGGTCAAACAACTTGAAGGAGGAGCCATCCAAATGGCCCATATTCTACCTTCTAGACACCATAGTCCAGTATTCCCCCCACATGCAACTTGCATAAGGAAGAAACACTAGACTGGGGGGACTTGAAGGGGTATGGTCCCAGATCTCGCATCAGCATGACCGCGAGTGACCATTACCCTTATCAAAAACCCCCACTAGCAAGAACTTGTCTGTGTCCGTACGGGCACGCGCGAACACAACGGTTGAATCCAATCGGTCAAGGGATGGGAAGACTTACCTTAAGTACGAAAACGGATGTTACGCATAGCGATGCGGCCTGGCACCGCATCCTATGAACATTTTCGTCACGACAAGGGATCTGGACAGCAGTAACAGTCACCAAGCGGCGATGCGGCACGGCACCACATCCCGCATACATCTTGACCAAAACAAGAACGTGGGAATGACATCAGTTACCGCAAGCAGTGATGCGGCCCAGCCCGGCACCGCATCCTGCCTGCAAGGCAAGTGGGTCTGACACCACAGTGCAAGTGGCACTAAGAACAGTCGCCTGTCAACCTACATGTATGCAACAGTCTGACACCACAGCAGGACGTGGCATCACCACCATAACCGACAGGTCTGATACACATGCAAGAGATTGTGCGATGTCAGACTAGCTACTCAACTACCCTCCTTCACTCCTCGGCTATAAATACCAACCCTAAACCAGGTTTGAGGTATCACTTCTCAACTCTCTCACTACTACTACTATCACACTTTGCTTCCCAAGCAAACTACTAATTCTCACGCCGGAGAGTGGTAACAAGGAGCACCCCCCACCCCATCCTCCTTGTTATGAGTCACGGCTTGTTTCCTTGTGCAGGAAACCCACCACCAGACTATCCAGCCAGCGATCCTCGGAAAGAAGGGATTAACCCTCCTGACGAGACCAGTGAGTTAACCCACCCGGTTAACCATTGTTTCATCATGGCTCTAATACCACTTGTTGGCCCAGACAGTTCAAACAATCGTATCAAACACGAACACAAGATATTTGGGTGGGACAAACCCGCGACTTTTTCTATTCAATCAAACGAACTTACGAACTACAAAGAAAAATGGACAATTAAAAACAATAACCTAGACCCCTATTTATAGTACTACTAAACTTGTTCTCCAATATATTAAACCTTTACTAAACCAAATACTAAACTTTCTCTCCAAAATATTGAATCTTTCCTAAACCAGTTACAATACTAATTACCTAAAATAAACCAAACTTTAATAAAACTAATTAAATCAAACTTTCACCTTGACCCTTTAACTTTCAACTCATACGAGTTTTAGGATTAACTTTCAACACTGACTAAGGCTGACGTATCACTATTACAAAAAATCAGAGTCATCATAAAAGAAATAATTAAGGTATTTAATCAAGTTCCAATTTTTACAACGATCTAAACAATATATATCAAAATGTCCTAAATTAGAACCACTAAAACTTTATTAATTTCTTGCTCTCTACCATTACAAACTGTTCAATTTCTCTCTTCACATGTTCTCACGTTCTCACAATCCATTAAGTACCTATCATAGAAATAAAGGAAAAAACAAAAGAAACATAGCTGAGCAAAAATTGCTAGTAATAATGGTGTAATATGTCAAATGATAATGGTTATGGTAGAGAAAATTACAACAAAAGTTATATAGCTTGAATGATTACAACTAATTAGAAATAAAAACAAATATACATTCAAATGTATATAAGATATAAAGAGAAGTAATAAATCTAACAAGCTCCGTTAAAAGAAATTTTGCCATCGAAATGGCAAAGCATGAATAATAAACAATGCATAGATAACATGTACCTGTACTTCAAATTTCACAATTGCATAAATGCACATCACACATAATATATGATTCATACATGTCTAAATAACTAAACTCAATTATGTCTTTTAACGAAAGCTTTCAAAAGGAACAAAACTTAAACTTAAACACATAATCATAGTATCACTTTTCGCCTTACGGGGCTTGAATTGCCATTGTTTCATAGTATCGTTTTTTCGCCTTACGGGACTTGAATCGCATCATTGTTTCATAGTATCGATTTTCTCCTTTTGGGGCTTGTATCGCATCAATGTTTCATTCCATGTGTCTCGTTAGGTCATGTTACATTATTTACTTATGATTTGGTTGCTTATTGGATTATTTGATATATGTCACCTATCACACTTAATATTGCATGTTAAATAATTTTTATTAAATAAATTAACTAAATTTTTGAAGTTAAATCAAAACAAATAAAGATCTATTCACCAACCTTTGTTGACCCAAAAACTATTTTTACACATGATAGAGGTGAACAAGTATGAAGAGGAGATTGGACTTAGTTAACAATAATGGATAATGTAGCTTAGTGGTTATGTTCAATGTCTCATTTGTAATTGTTTATTGGAATTATTTGTTATGTGAAACATTCAGTTTAGATTAATGAATATTTAAAACACGCAATAGCAAGTCATAAGCTTTGGATCAACCCAATAATGCCCCGATCACCTATTTCGCTACGGGTCGGGGTGTGACACCGTGGACACAATGGCGCGACTCTCGATACTAAACTTTTATCGAGTCCTAGTCTAATAATGTTTAATGAGTGTTTGGATTTATATTAACTACTAAAATTAAATAAGAGAGCAACACGAAAGCAAAGCAAACAGATAACGAATTTAGGTGAATTCAGATGATGGAAAAGTAGCTACCTAGGCAAGATGCATGACAATTCACTCACGGTTCTCAGAATGGAATAACTAAGTTTTGGCTACCGGGATCTTAAGGTTCACTAAACAGTACCTAAACTGGCTGGCAATCATTCTCCAAACAGGTCGCATTCTAGGGTCAAGAAAAGTGTGTAAACTCACTGGTTATTGTCAAATCACCTTCCGGTCTCTCTAACTAGGTTATGGTACCCTAAATCTAGATTACCTCTCGGTCTCACTAGAAACAATATATCTAGTAAATGTAAGGGATGTACGGGGTGGTGACTCTAATTAGGTTCTAACACGGTTTGCTAAAAATCACAAGAAAACCTAGGGTAATTCACTCTCGTTCAATTAACACCTAACCCATCTAATGATTAAGACAACCCGACATATAATCTCCTCTCAGTCTCAAATATGATAGAATGTTTAATTACCAAATAGTTTATTAATTTGTTCCTAGGGTTTACTACGTCTAGCAACCACAAGATTTAGTCGAAAACACAAAGTTAACGAAATCACCTAACCCTAGCTTTAATCAATATGCAATCAATTTTAACCAAAAAAGGTGAAACAAATATAAACCATTAATTATTAAATCCACATATACATTAGAACCTAGATTAGAACACTTTTATCATAACATAGAGCCAAAACAATAAATTAACCGAACCGGGAACCGCAAGTAAAATTAACAATTTCTATAGCCTAGGTAGCTAAAAGAAATTTAGCCGAGCATATTTATGAACACAAAAAATATAGATTCAAGGTATATAAATTCAGGAAACATATTTAAATATTCCAATCTTATCAACCAAAAATCATAAAACAATGTCTAACCGAACGAAGATATGAACTTTAGGCTAATACTCTTCTATCCAAGCCTTCCTTCACCTATGAAATCTTCCAAGAATCGTCTCTTGTACCCTCTCTGTTCATATGCGGCAGCAGTGTTTTTTTTAATGGAAGTCGTCTCCTCTCGAATGAAATCATTCATGTTGTTATGAAATCATTCATGCTATTATGAAATCATTCAAGAAGAACCTCAGGTACCTGAAAATAAAGAGATCTCGATAAGTTGTATCGTGTCTAAGATATGTATGGAATCGAAATAAAAATCGATGTCGTTATACTTTTGTATATAATGTAGCGCTTAAAATGATTAAATGATGAGGATCAAGATTTAAGACCTGCCTATGAATGAATATTAAGAAATGATTGGCCAAAATAGAAAGACGCAAATAAGGCAGGGTTTAGTTCTCTAATGAAATGGAAAGTTTCTGGACCAACAGTCCATACAACTGAAGTTGTAAAATATGTTGGATACAAATGTGTCTTTTACGCAAATCATGTGAAAATCAAATTAAGTGATATAAGTCAAAAATTGGTGGCACAAGAATTTTCACAAAAACCTATGATTGATTATGAGGAGACGTATTCTCCAGTGGTGGATGCATTGACTTTCCTAATATTTTATTAGTCTGGTAATATAAAGAGAGAATTGATATTCGTCTTATGAATATTATGTATCTCTTGATACTGAAAGTTTACATGAAAATCCCGAAGGATTAAATTATGTAAGTCATGTAAAGTAAGTTCTCGAGAACAATGTGATCATTCTATACCTATCCGGATTTTGAATAGGTTATGATTTTTTACATGTTGGATATAATTGAAACTCCTGATGAGTTTCTAAAGCAATTGGGTGCGTAAAATGTTAATTGAAACATCTTAACGATGTAATACTTATGCACCAAGAAACGTACATAGAAACTTGTACCCAGTGATTGTGATATCTTAATAAATAGTGTACACGCATGGTTCAATATGGATTTTGAAAGCAAGTGTTCATGATATTTTTGCATATGAAGAGTGAATGCACATGTATGTTTGGATAAGATGGGCAGAATTCCCTCATGGATTGATAATGTCAGAAGCATTGATATAAAAACCTCAAGAACATACTATATGAAGTTGACAAAATACGTATGAGCTAAAATAGTTGGGTCGAGTGTTGTACAACTCTAGATATTCGCATAAAGAGGGATATAAGTTTGATTAAATTAGCCATGTTCTATGAACATTCTACTTTTAAAAGTTCACTATAATCGTAATTTACAGTAATGATGTCTAGGCATCATCGAGAGAAACTGTCGAGCTTTTAAAGGGATAATTTTTGAATAACCTTGGCACGGTATAATTATTACTCGAACTGCAGTTCGAGTATATATGTAATTATATTTTACTAATCCCTCAAGTACATCTAGAAGATGACGTTTGGATATTTTAGTATGAACATAGTTGAACCTTAAAGTATGTTAAAGGTTGTTAAGTCATTTGTTATAAAAAATGCCTATTATCATCTCCTACCAAAGTAGAGATTCTCATTATAGAAGTACCATCGTTAAATGCATAAGTGCATTAATATGTTTTGCTAGCTATGTATGGTTATAATATCTTTCACTTGAGCTTATTGTCATGATATAACATTTATCAAGCGAAGAGACATTGGAATGAGTTCAAAGAAATATTTCAGGCATAAACGATATTTGATTATATTTTACTAACCCATCAAAACAAGTTTGGTTAGTCATGTAGATGCAGGAATGTAACGAAACACAATCATGAACATATGGTAATTTTTGGAAGGAGACACCTAAAGTCTCGTTAGAAGATTATACAACATTGCTCAACATAAAGGTTTGCACATTAAGGGATCAAGCAACAAATCATTCGCTACAAAAGCTTTATTCGACTTTAAAGGAAGATAGATACACGTCACATAAAAGATACATGTTAAAATGAGGGGGAGACTTATTCAAGTTGCACTCTTTTCCTTAACTAAGTTTTGTCCCATTAGGTTATCTTAGTAAGGTTTTTAATGAGGCAACATACCTGGTCCAAAAGTATTAGGGGGAGAAAATGCGCGCTGCACTTTTTTCCCTTAGCTGAGGTTTTGTCCCGCTGGGTATTTCTAGCAAGGTTTTTAATGAGGCAGCATCACCTAGCGTATTAAAAGAATAGTAGACTATTAAATTTCATTATGTGGATAGTCAAAGGGGGGTGTCATGAATGCATCATAATGTTGTGACTCTCCACATATGTAACCTCTATCTATTGATTACCTTTGTATTAATGTTAAACCTCTCTATAAATAGAGGTGTTAGGTAATTGGTATTATACACTCAATGAATAAGAATTCTCTCATTTTCTATACTTCTCATTCTCTCTATATTCTCTATATTATCCTTTACATATTAGATGTTGCTATTAGGCCGTTGTTTCACAACACATGCGATTTAATATCCCTTTTTATTTATTTTGTGAACCGAACTAATACCCTCTTTCAAGTTTTGCGTGGCTTTTGCAGCCCATAAAAAAATCAACACAGCCCAATTGCAATGATGTCAACTTGTATTTGTGGCCAAACTAGTGGTTTCTGCCCGCGCTTCGTGGCGAGGGAAGACCGATTGTTAATAAAACTTAAACGAAAAAGTATGCACAATGGTAGTCATCGGATGGATTTCCATCCTAAGAATTAAGAACGAAACAAAGAACCATAGAAAACACAAAACAAATTAAAATCCTAAGAACTTAAGAATCCCTATGTGCGATGCAGCGGGAATGTTGAACATGTATATGTTGAGCGAACGTAAAGCTAACGTTATCAAACTTGTGTTGGGGAATTTTCCTTTCATATACTTTTTATATGTGATATTATGAAACCTGTGGTTTTGGTATTCAATTTTATGTCTTATTTCTTGTGATATAATGATGTAAAAAATAGTTTAAAACAAAAGGAGTCATAAAAACGTTATCTTTACCCTACTTAGACATGATGAATTTATATAATTGTTATATTTATCTTTGTTGAGCCTAGCTCATTAATAAAAAAAACCATCTAGTGACTATGGGTTAGAAATGGCGTTTAGTTTTTGTGTGCCAAATGTATAATTTAGTGGATCACATAAATAAATATAGATAAAATAATGATATGAAAAGTTGAAAACAACTTAATTTCGGATTTCAGTTGAATTATTAACTAAATTTAACTTTCTTGTACTGTATCCAAGAGTCCCAAATCTCTTCCATATCTTACTTTTCAGTTTTGACCCTACAAATTTTCTTTTCTACAAAACCATGACTTTATTTTCTACAAAGCTATGACTCCGCCACAGGTAGCCAGAACAACCATCACTCCGCCATCGTCAACCTTGCAGCCGTGGTGTACGATGGTAGATGGGGAGCTCTCAACGCCGATATCTCCTCTCACTACCATACACCGTAGACCACCACATGGCACCGCTGTCTCCATCTTTAAGTCCACCTTTGTCGCCACTGTTGGATTTCACGTAAAGGTTGAACGGTCTCCATTCTCTATCTTCTCACCCTCTCTTTGACCATGATCTCAAACCTTAACCTCCCCTCAACCAACCATGGGTCACCATGGCCGCCGGATCTTGTTTAGATCAAAATATACAACCCCGTCGTTCATCCTTGTCGGAAATTTAGCCAAATTCCACCGCCGTCCTCAAGTTCATCGCCACTGTGGTGGTGGGTGTGGTAAAATGGCAGAATAATAATAAAAAAAAGAAGTCAAAATGTGGTCCAACTTGGGTGCCAGCGAAGCAAGTTTTCCGGCAAGCCGATCTAACCTTGCGTGGCTTATTTTTGTGTGAATCGACATCGTTGAAGTACAATTCAACAGCATGTAACTCGTTTCAGTCAATTTTACATTTTCTGAAACCGACGTTAACGGGTGAACATATGGCCTTTCTGGTGACGTGGTTGATTGGCGCCGAGGGTCAGAACCGTTGAGCCTGCGGCAGTGGTGGTGACCGGATTTTGCTTACGGAAATAAGAACCAAGAATCATGGGTAAAACTGTAATTTTATTTGCCGCCCTCGCCGCCCAATGACCGGGTGCCAGGCAGTTGCCTGCACTATTCCCGGGCATGGGTTTTGTATATGTAGTTTAATTTAATTTAATTTAATTTAATTAATGGCAAATCTGTAAATTCGCTGCAAATAAACCCTCGTGACATGATATCTTCCTTTTGTCTTGAGAGTTCTTTCCTTCCTATACATTGACAAACCAACAAATAAATAGCTTCATCAATTATAATAGTAAAACACTAAAACTTCACGATTCAATTATATGCTTTTAAACTTTTGTAACGTAATTCTCATCATTTTAATTATATCCAACACACAAATTAATTAATTAATTTTAACTTTTCTCAAATGTGATTAATTTGTGATAATTAATGTTTCATTTCCTACATATACAAAAACCAAATAGGGGAATAGTGTCAGGCTGCTGTCTGGCACTCCCCCATTGGACCAACACGTTTATTGTTTTATATCCATTTTAAAATTACGTTTTTGCCCCCAGCTCTAAATAAAATTACGTTTTTTGTCCCCGTCTCAAATTTACGATCTTGCCCTCAATTCAAAATTACGACTTTGCCTGGCACTCTCCCATTGGACCAACCAGTTTATTATTTTATATTCATTCTAAAATCACGTTTTTGTCTCTCTTTAAAATTACGGTTTTGCCCCCAGCTCAAAATAAAATTACGCTTTTGACCCCAGCTCAAAATTATGATTTTTCCCTCCATTCAAAATAAAATTATGGTTTTGCCCTCAGCTCAGAATTACCCTTTCGCCCCCAGTTCAAAATAAAATTTTGTTTTTGCCCCCACTTAAAAATTACGATTTTGCCCTCTGTTCAAAAATGAGATTTTTCCCCGTTTAAAAATTGTGATTTCGCCCTCAATTCAAAATTACGTTTTTTCCCCAGTTCAAAATAAAATTATGTTTTTGCCCCCAACTCAAAATTACGATTTTGCCCTCGGTTCAAAATAAAATTGTGCTTTTGCCTCAAGCTTAAAATTATGATTGTGCCCTTAGTTCAAATTTATATTACTTTGTTACCCCCAAGTTAAAAATTACGAATTTGCCCCAGTGAAAATTTACAATTTTGCCCCAGGTTCAAATTTACAGTACTGCCATTACTTTAGCTTTTGTCAAATTACGATTTTACCCCAGTCAAAAAATACAACTTTCCCTCAGTTAAAAATTACAATATTGTCATTGTTTTAGTTTTTTTTTTTATCAAAACTATAAAAGTGTTTTGTTTTAATTGGTTGACTCGATTTAATTGCTTTTCGTGTCAATGAGCTGACTAACACTCGCTCATTATTCGGCCATCGCCCCGCAACGCGGGCGGGGCACCATGTAACACCCCGTGTTTTCACAAGTCAAAGTCAAGGTCAAAGTCAACGACCGGTTATACGGATTTGACTTGTAGAAATTTCTTTATTTTATTTGTATTATGTGGAGTAACTGTTGTTAATTACAAGCCATCGACGTATTATTCAAGCGACTTACGACTGTGAACAATAGGCAGTAACAATGCGATAAAGTTAATCAACTGATAATCAAGCTATGCTAATAGAATCGACAATGAATCGCAACTCGAGCTACGTATTTTACTTGTTGTTGTACGTGTGTGTGTGCCTTACGTGTTATCTGTGCATGTTTATTTATGTTGTGTTGTGGTAATCAATCGAACTCAATCGAACTCGAACTCGAGCCATAATCGAACTGCGATAATTAGTGGAGAAAGGATAGCACGAGATATGAGTGGTTGGGATTAAAAGTAATTTGACTAGGAAACCCTATCGAATCGAACCGCTCGCAATCGAAATCGACTCGGCAAAAATCGTCGCGTCAAACACTTGAACCAAGCGCCATCTGGCCGGATAGCCATCTGACCAGATAGCCCTTTTGGTCACAGACCAGGTGCCATCCGACCGGAATGTCATCCGACTGGATAAGTCATCCGGGCGGTGTGTCATCCGATCTGATATCCCTTTCCTCTTTTGGAATCCTATAAATACCCCTGTCATTGTCATTCTTTCCACTTTTGGAAACCCTCTGTCCGAACCATTCGTGCTCTTCACCTTTTCTTCGATTTCTCTCAATCCAGGTAAGATCTCGCCCTAAATCTTGTACATTCTTGATCTACACGCACTCCTACAACTTTCTATCTTTTAAATCTTTACTTTTAACCGTGAAATCACTAGATTTCGGGTGTTCTAGGGTGACGTCATCATGTGTTCTTCAAGAACTTCATGCTTTGACTTCAATCCACCAAGAACAACTGAGATCTAACCGATTTCCACCCGATTACACAAAGATCTTGTAAAGATCTCGACACAAGAGCGGTGAAAAAGGATTGAAAGATGGTTTCTAACTTTCTTTCAACTCTTTTACACTCAAAACCGGTAGAATCGGGTTCTGATCTAGTCTCCTACTCACCCTTAGTGTTGTACTGGCTCAGATCTGGATTCCGCCCACGAGACCACCGACTTCGGGTTAAACAAAACAACCGTCTAGAGCCGGTAACTGACTGAGCTAGGGTGATTCCTGGTCGGCTTAGTCATCTGGGTCAAAATGGGGGTTCTGTTGGTTAACATGTTGCCAAAGCGTCTCGACATAACGACAAACCATCAAAACGATCAAGTGTAGGACGAATGGAACAATCGGAACGGATTGCTGTCCGACCGGATTGCTGTTCGATCGGATAGGTCATCCGAACGGATTGTCACCCGAACGGATCACACTTGGGTCCCACCTTTAAACAACCTTATCTAAAGTTTGAGTATTGAACGAAATGTAATCCGATCGGACGACCATCTGAATGGATTACTCTTCGGATCATGAGATACTAAGGCTTTAAAGACTTAAACAATTTTCAACATGTTCATTAACAAGGTTGCCACCCGATCGGATGGACATCTGATCGGGTGACACTTTTGCTGTGAACTTGCCTTCACAAAGTAATCTCACCAATGAGTTGCTGTCCGACCGGGCCACCATCCGACCGGATGACCATCCGAACGGATTGTCATCCGCACGACAAACCGTCTGATCGACCGACTTGACAGACAGAGATACTTCAATGTTTGCAAAATGCTACAACGAAAACTTCAAAAGACAAGCCATCAAATACAAACACAATCTTCTTCTAGGAAGAAACAATCCACTCGAATCGCCATCCGACCGGACAAGCTGTCCGACCGGATGACCACCCGAACGGATTGTTATCCGCACGGATTGATGTCCGATCGGATTACCATCCAATCGAACCACTGTCCGACCCTTTCACACTTTGTAACGTTTTACACATCACTTATCGTTGTACTATCGAATCTATTTAAGCTAACCTTACTCGCTAAGCGCTCCCTTCAATCCATTAATCACTGTGAGTATACTCGATCCCTTTTTGCTTTACAAATATGCGTCAACGCCGGTGGGTAGAACTTCTCAACGATTATGACTGTGAGATTCGTTATCATCCTGGCAAAGCAAATGTCGTTGCTGACGCACTCAGCAGACGAAGCTATTTGCATAGCGCCCGTAATATCCAAGCCCAATATGATCTCGAAACCCTTATCCGCGAAGCCCAACATGCCTGTTTTACCGAACGCACTTTGAAGAAGGAAAGGATTATCAACGATGGAGCCCAGCTAGTGAATAAGTCGAATGGGATATTCCATTATCTGGACCGAATCTGGATCCCTAAGCGGACCAATTTACGACAGATTTTGATGGATGAAGCCCACAAATCCCGATATTCTATTCATCCCGGTGCCGACAAAATGTACCAGGACCTGCGCTACAGGTACTGGTGGCCGGGCATGAACAGAGATATCGCCCTCTACGTTTCGAAATGCCTGACTTGCTCGAAAGTCAAGGCCGAACATCAAAGACCCTCTGGCTTACTCGTTCAACCCGAAATTCCTATATAGAAATGGGAGAGTATAGCTATGGACTTCTTAACGAAACTTCCACGCATGCCATCAAGTCATGACAGCATCTGGGTTATCATTGACCGCTTGACCAAGTCTGCTCACTTTCTGTCGATACGAGAAGACTATAAGGTAGAACGATTAGCCTGAATCTACACTAATGAGATAATATATCGACATGGGACGCCTCGCGACATCATCTCTGACCGCGATGCTCGGTTTACCTTGTGTCTTTGGTAAACTTTTCAATCTGCTCTTGGTACTACGCTTAATCTAAGTACCGTTTTTCATCCCCAAACCGACGGTCAGACAGAAAGAACGATTCGTACCCTTGAATACATGCTCCGTTCGTGTGTCATAGATTTCGGTGGTAATTGGGACGCATACTTACCTTTAGTCGAATTCTCGTACAATAACAGTTATCATTCCAGCATTCAAATGGCACCATTTGAGGCATTATATGGAAGAAGATGTCGATCGCCTATTGTATGGCACGAGATCGGGCACTCGCAATTAACCGGTCCTGAGCTATTGCAAGAAACGACTGACAAAATCCACCAGATTCGAGACAATCTACTGAAAGCTCAAAGTCGTCAGAAAAGTTACGCCGATAGACGACGCAAGCCCCTTGAATTTGACGTTGGCGACCACGTACTCCTAAAGGTATCACCTTGTAAGGGTGTGGTCAGATTCGGCAAAAGAGGAAAGCTTGCGCCTCGATACGTTGGACCCTTTGAGATTCTGGAAAGGATCGGCAAAGTGGCCTACAGACTCAAACTACCGGAGGAACTTAGCAACGTTCACCTGACTTTCCACGTTTCGAACCTCAGAAAGTGTCTGGCTGTGGATATTTATGCGTACCCCTTGAGCATCTTCAAGTGAACGAAACATTACACTTCGTGGAAAAGCCTGTCGAGATCATGGACCGACAAACCAAGCAGCTCAGGCGCTCACGCATTCCCATTGTGAAGGTTCGCTGGGAAGGTAAACGAGGCGCAGAGTTCACTTGGGAACTCGAAAATGACATGAAGGCAAAGTACCCACAGTTGTTTGTTACGGCTTCGGCCTAATTTTAGGACGAAATCCCCTTAAGTGGGGGAGGCTGTAACACCCCGTGTTTCGAAAGTCAAAGTCAAAGTCAAGATTGAAGTCAAAGGAAGAAAAGATTGCGAATTGCGATCTGTCACTCCTTGCTCATCTCCTGTTTTGATTTCTTTGACTTGTAGATAATCTATTTATTTTATTGCATTAGCTGTATTATGTGGAGTACTTGTTAATAATCGAGGTTTAATCGCTATTTATCGCATATTAATCGCTAATCGACTTAATCGCAAACGCACCGCAACTCGAATTATGTGTTTGGATATTGTTTTACATGTGTGCGCTACTTATGTGTTACTTGTGCATGTTTACTTATATTATGTTTGTGGTAATCAATCGAAACACTATCGCAATCGAATCGCAGACGCTAATCGCAAGTTAATTAGGATGATTGTATGTTAGATATAGTAGTTAGGATTAAAAGTAATTTGATAAGCAATTCTATCGCATCGCTCTCTCGAATTGCATCGCAACGCATTACACGTGAAACGAAACGACAAAACCCATCGCGCCGAACTCTAGGGTCGAGTGGCCAACCGACCGAGTGGCCAACCGATCGGATTGCCATCCAATCGTGTTGCCACCCGATCGAGTTGTCACCCGATCGGGCTGCCACCCGATCGGACAGGCACCCAATCGACCAGCCACTTTCCATTTTGGGAAACCCTATAAATACCCCAGTTGTTACCTCATTTGATGGTGACAGCTCCTCTCACTCGACCCAGCCGCTCTCAAGCTCTTTTCTTCCGATTTCTCTCAAATCTTGTAAGTTTTCAACCTAAATCTTGTACTTCTATGATCTACATGCACTCCTACACCTTTCTATCTTTTGAATCTCAACTTTTTACTGAGAAATCAGTGGATTTGAGGTGTTCTAGGATGATGTCACCATGGTGTTTTTATGAACTTCATGTTTTGGCTTCAATCCACCAAGAACAGCTTAAATCTGGACGATTTCCACATGAATGAACAAAGATCTTGCATAGATCTGAACATATTCATGGTGAAAAGGATTGAAAAGATGGTTTTCCAACTTTCTTTCAACTCTTTTACACTAAATGCACTCAAACCCGATGGAATCGGAGGTCCATAGGTGGGTAACTAGTCATAAGCAGACTTGTTACCACTGTTCTGGAGCTACTTTTCTTCACGCCTTGGTGGAAAGTAGCTTTACTTTAAGTAGTGTTGCCGGAGGAGATCACCTTAGTTACTTGGGAAGTTGGTTGAAACTCTTCCGCATTCGTTTTGTAACCACTTTCCTTCATTCTTAGTTGAGAAGCAGTTTTCTTTGAAGTAGCTTTGCTCCACCGCGTGGTAGTTTAGTTGTGGCTCTTCCGTAGCTACCGTTCGCATAGTTGCGGTTCGTAGCACCTACTCACGAGTGGTTGCGGTTTGCAGCAAAGAACTCGCTTCTAGAAGTCTTGTAGCCAGGATGTGGCTCTTGAAGGTTCAGGAGACAGGGTTGCTGATGTGCGGTTGCTCAGCATACTTGTCCTTTTCCTTAAGGAGAAGCTATTTGCGTTCCCTCCATGGTTGTGAACCGGACACGAGGGATTTGAAGCCTGAAGAACCGCATCCTGAGAGGCGGTTTTCGTAGTTCAAGGAACAACGCTGGTTCTGAGTATCTGACGCACATGTGCGGGTTTGTGTGCGTCATCTCCGCATATTCCACATGTGCTCGTGGGTATGTGCGGTTATTGTTTATGCCCCCTTATATAATTTAGATATATATATATATATATTTGCCTTTTTTGAGGGGTATGTAAAAAACGACATGCGGTATGGGTTATGGTGCGGTAAACCAGAGAAACCGCATGCCGCTTATGTTTGGATAATGTTTGTCGCTTTTGTGCTGCCTACGTGACTGATGGCATGTGTGGGTTGTTGAAAGTTGGTAGGATTCTGTCATGTGCTGTTTTGAAAGGACGTTTCCACTGCCCGAGGTCATAAATGCACTGTAGCAAGCAGTGTAAAAAGTCCATTTTGTCAGGAGCGTGGGCGGCCATGCGCGCGTGATAACCGTCAGCGGAAACGGCGCTAACTACGTGGCCGCACGTAATTGGCCTATTTTGAACGTGCTGAGTCGGTTTACTGCATCGCATTAATTGCGATGAGTATATAAGGGGAAACCGTTTGTGGTTTCCCCACTTTGTTCAATTTTTTTTGAAATTTCTGTTAAAAGAAATTGTGTCCTCTTCATCTTCTCCGACCAGTCTGTCTGTATTTTCGGTGGTTTTCTGAGGTTTCTTGTAAACTCAATACCTCTCTTCTTTATATTTCTTGATGACTGAACCATCTAACCCACACAATGTGGAGGGTGAAAACCCTGAACCTTCTTCTCCGGTGGCTGGGGAAGAAGAAGACGACGGTGGTAGTGCCCCCGGTGGTGGCCTACCACCTTTGAAGTGGTCCCTGGTGCTGTTCAACCGACTGATGACCAGTATCAAAATGCCCAAGGAGTTTGGGGCCCTTTATCCCAAGGAGGGTGACACCGGTGCCGATGCTCTGGCCAGTTACGTTACTATGTGGCTGAGTCATTAAGTGATGGTAACCTTCGTTTACCATTAACCGTGTTTGTTGCTGAAGTTTTGGAGTTTTACAAACTTCACATCTCCCAGATGAGTCCTTTCGGGATGATTCGTATTAGACACTTTGAGTACACCTTTCGTGCTCTTGGTTTGCCGATCACCGTTGAGAATTTCCGGCTGTTCTACCAGTTAACTGTAAATACTGGGTTTTTTTTCGTTTAGCCAACGGTATGGGAGCCCCAAGCTAATGACCCCACCCAAGGGTATCACGACGTGGAAGAGGAAGTTATTCTATGTTAAGGATGTGGCGGTTGTTGCGAGGATGACTTTCCGCAACGTGAACGAGGTGATCCCTGCAGAGGATATTGATCTTCCCGGTCCGGGAACGGTGGAATGCTTCCCAAGGATAAGGATCATTGAGCATCAGAAGCTGGACAACACGCAACTGTGGGTGCTGCGGATGATGCTGACCAGGGCTGATAGGCATGCAAAGCCCGTTGTGCGGGAGAAAAGTGGAGGTATGTGTTTAACTCTTTTGCGGTTTCTTTTCTTAGCCATGGTTATTGATTTGTAAAAGTACTTATCAGAGGATGCTGAGCTATGGAAAAATATTTGATCCGTCTTTCGAAGGCAAGCTTGAAATTGTTGAGACTGCAGAAGGTGAAGGTTTCAACTTAACCATTGTTAGGAACTTCCGCGTTCCTGCTCGCGGTGCGTTGAACGCACCCCTGCCGCAAGGCGAAGGTATGTTATAAAATCTTCTTACTTTTTTGTAAAGAAGTTCATGTTTCTTATTTACCTGTTTTTTGATTTACACGCAGGTACTCTTGGGGCCCTGGGTAAGTTTGAAGCAAAGGGTGCTCCGAAGAAGCATGTGGAGAAAGTTCCGCTGGGTTGTGGTAAGAAAAAACCTGAGGCTCCTGCTGTTCCGCCTTTGGTGCCGCAGGTGGCAGGTATCTCTCGTTCTCATTTCCGCAGATATACCGATTACGTGGTAGTATCTGACACCCTTGAGGGTTTGGGTGTTCCAGGTGGTGGTGCGGTTGCAGGTGGGACCTCTGCGGGTTCCAAGCCTGCTGATGAGAAGAAGAGAAAGGCAGATAAGGCTGTTGATGCTGGTGAGAAGAAGAAACCGAAGATTCAGACCCGACGGAAGGCTGTTCTGAAGTCTGTTACACATGTGGTTGCTTCTGGTAAGTAATTCATAACTTTTACAAGTATTGTTTTTGTACTTGTAGTTTAAAGTCTTTTTGCTTTGATTACAGAACCGCAAGATGAAGGGTTCTCCCTTTTTGATGCTCCTGCTTCTCCACCGCATGACACAGCTGCGGATGTGGGGGTGAAAACGGTGCCTGAGCCCTCTGCGCGGGCTGAGGATACTGGGAAGGAGTCTACGACGCGTATTTTTGATACCGTAGATTCCCATGACAATGTTATCACCCCGGAGG
Source organism: Helianthus tuberosus (assembly GCA_030545235.1). NCBI lineage: Eukaryota > Viridiplantae > Streptophyta > Magnoliopsida > Asterales > Asteraceae > Helianthus > Helianthus tuberosus. The sequence goes on along the minus strand of CM060368.1, from coordinate 10,068,172 downwards.
ATACCGACGAGATTCACTTGAAGTTTGCTTATACTGGAAGCAAGAAATCTCCCGCTGCTGAGAAGGCTTCTGGTTCCGCTTCAGGGGATGCGGGTTTTACAGAGACTCCTATTCAGCCTGAAGAGACTGAATTGGAGTTTTATTACCGCACTTATACTGAAGACCGGGCCATGACCTATCACCGCCCTCCATGGACTGTAATGCAAGGGGATGATATTTCTGCTAACCCCTCCGTGTGTAGGGAGATTTTGGGTGGTTTGGGCACCCCATTTGAAGTCAATCATGCCCGTGCCTTGCCAACTGAGGTCCAGATTAACCAACTCTCCTCCATGCTTGTGGGGAGTTCCATAATGGCGAATGCCATTTTGGACAACTACAAGGTGTTGAACCGCAAGGAGGAGGAAAATGCGCGGTTGCGTGCCGAGGCTGATGAGTTGGTGAAGGCTGCGCGTGAGGGTGCAGAGCAGCTTGAAAGGGACATGGCTGCTTTTGAAAAGCGTAAGCAGACTGAGGAGTGGGCTGCCACGGCTGAGCTAAAACAGGTTCGTACCTTTGCAAAACTGCTTTCTAATGAGCGCAAGAGTTGGAAAGAAACTCTTTCTAATGAGCGTAAGACGCTATCTGATGAGCGCAAGACTTGGAGAGAATCTTGGGCCAAACAGAATGAAATTCTTTTTCATGTTCGCCAGGAGCTTACCAACGCCAAGGCAGCGAACTCTGCGTTGGCTAAAGAGAAAGCTGCGGCTGTTGCGGCTGCCCAAGAGGCCAAGGAAGCGGAGGCTCGCCTTGCCAAGGCTCTTGAAGAGGCCAAGGAGGCGGAGGCCCGTGCTGCAAAGGCTCTTGAAGGGGCGAATGTTGACCGCACCAATTTAACCAAAACTATTCTGGGTCTCCAGGTATAAGTCTTGTTTTTGGATCTGTACATGTCTCACAAGTATGTTCATTGTTTTTGTATACTTGTGTTTCCCTTGTTAAAAGGCTGAAGTGCGGACCCGGGGGGCCGCTATTGAGGAGGTCTCTGCACGTGCTGCTGAAGCTGAAGCGCGGGCAAGAGAGGCTGAAGAGGCTAGAGATAGCCTTGCTTCTTCACTTAATCTGCTCAAGGCTGATCGCGAATGGATGCGTATGCACGGTATTGGGCATGTAAGTATCCGTTGCTTTTGCCATCTTTTTTAGGTTTGCATTTGGTAACCGTAGTATATTCTTGTTTCGCAGATTGTTACGTCCATTCTTGATGCACCTGAGACCGTATCAGGTGTCAATGAGATTAGAGAACGCGCCCGGGATGCTGGTTTTAAAGCTGGCTACAATCGTTGCATCGCGCATATGAATGTTATGGCCCAGGGCCAATATACTGATGAGCGATCCGGGTTCCACGGTGTGGATACTGAAGCGCTTCTTACTACTACGGTTGCGGCGTATAACAAAACAACCCTTTCCGCTCTTGAGGATCTTGAAAAATGTCTAGAAGCGGAGGACTATGTGGACCGTTTGCGAGTGTTATATGCGGATGAGGAAGATGAGGAAAAGCCTGCTGTTGAAGGCAAGGATGGTGCAGGCTCCAGCGGTTCAAAGAAAGACTAGGCTGGCCTGCGTGCCTTTTGTTGTTTCCTCAATGTAAATGTTAAAAACCTTATGTAAATCCCTTGTGCACCGCGTAGGTGTAGGAATTTTTTGAATATAAAGTTTGAAACGTTTCAAGTTTATACAAGTGTTTTTACTACTTGCATGTGTGAACTTGTATGAGTTAATGTTAATGTGAATTAACACTAAGTCTGTGTTTGCCTTTTGTATATCTAGATGATATGCAAGTATGAAAACTGTATCCAGTCGGATAAACAGTGTTGCCATTGCTGGCCTATTATAATAGTTGCGTGTGGTTACCACTCTGTGTGGGTATCGCGAATGAAGATTTTGCCAATCTGTTTTTGTGGATACCGCAGAGTGGAACACGCATTTGTAATAGAAATAAATAAACAATATTGCATTGAATCGTCTATTTATTTATTTGTGAATGGCCTGCGGCCCGATAGGTTACATGGTGAATGTAGAAAACATGGCTTACATATAACAGCGTCGAAGCTGCTGCGCATTCCATGTGCGTGCGATAGTTTCGCCCTCTTATGTTTGCAGTTTATACGCGCCTTTGCCCAAGACCTCTTGGATGAGGTAGGGTCCTTCCCACTTGGGGGCGAGTTTCCCTGGGCGTTCTGCGTTAGATGCTTCATTGTCACGAAGGACGTAGTCTCCTGGATTGAATGTATAAATGCGGACGCGTGTATTGTAGTACTTCTCGAGTTTGGTTTTATACTTGGCCTCATTGATGGTAACGTTTAAACGCCTTTCTTCCAGGAGGTCCAAGTCAACCCTGCGTTCCTCATTGTTGTCTATCTTGTTGATAGCCAACATCCTAGGTGAAGGGAGGCCAACTTCTGCGGGGATCATCGCTTCAGTGCCATAGACCAGGCTTCTCACAGTTACTTGTCTTTGGGCTTGTCCTGTGTGCCCATAAGATACTTGGGAGTTCATCAACCCAGCCGCGTCTGGCTATTCCTAACCGTGCTTTGATGCCTTTGACTAAGCTTTTATTGATACTCTCGACCTGGCCATTCCCTTGCGGATGCGCCACTGAGGAGAATATGTGTTCAATATTTAGCTCTTTAAGCCATTTTTGAAAGTCATCGGCAGCGAAGTTGGTACCGTTATCGGTGACAATGCACATTGGTAGACCGAAACGGCAGATGATATGTTCCCACACGAATTTCCTTGTTATCATAGCGGTGGTTGATGCAAGCGGTTTTGCCTCTACCCATTTTGTAAAGTAGTCAACAGCCACTATGATAAATTTCACTGCACCTGGTGCGTCTGGAAATGGTCCTACCACATCGATTGCCCATTTTTGAGATGGCCATGCGGTGGTGACGGGGATCAGGTTGTTCTTGGGGCGTAAGGTCTTGGGAGCATGCCTCTGACAATTAAAACACTTGCGCAAGACTTTGACTGCATCCAGGTGCATGTCGGGCCAGTAGTACCCGGCATTCATGATTTTGGCCACCACCATGCGCGGGCCTGCGTGTATGCCACATATTCTTTCGTGTATTTCTCTGATAAGGTACGTGGCATCTTGAGGGTTGATGCATCGTAGGAGTGGCCCCAGGTATGATTTACGGTATAAGATACCGTCTCCCATTTGATAATGACACGCTTTATATTGTAGCTTGCGTGCCTCTGCCTTGCTCTCGGGAGTGACACCTGATTGTAAGTATGCAATGATTGGTGTCATCCAGGATTGTGTACCGTACTGGATGACATTGACTTGGCGCAGGGGTACGGAGGGATTTTGTAGTATTTCGATGCGTACCTCTTTTGCCAGGTGTTGGAAGCTGGTGGATGCGAGTTTTGATAGTGCATCCACGGGTTTATTATCACTCCTGTTGATATGGTGAATATTGAAGGAGGTGAACTTTGACTTTAGTTCCAAGGCTTGTTCGAGGTAGAGGATCATGATATCCCCTCTTGCGGCATAGTCGCCGCGTATTTGTCCTGCCACTAATAGTGAGTCGACGTGTGCTTCCAAATGTTGGACGTCGAGTTTGACTTCCAGACGCAGCCCTGCCAGTAGAGCCTCATATTCTGCCTCGTTATTCGTGCTTTTGAACTCGAGGCGGATTGCATAGGTAAGTTCTTGGCCGTCGGGGCTGACGAGTCGCAGACCTGCACCTGCACCATCTTCGTTGGACGCACCATCTGTATATAGTGCCCAGGTTTCTGCGGAGGATGGTGGTGATGCAGGGTTTTGTTCTTCTTCGCATTCTTGAATGCGATTTGCTGGTACTTCAGCAACGAAATCAGCCAAGACTTGGCCTTTGATTGCGGGGCGCGGCTTATAGTTCAGTGAAAGTGCGCCCAGCTCAATTGCCCATTTTGCTAATCTACCAGAGATGTCGGGTTTTGATAGGATCGGGCCGATCCTATAGTTGGTTAGCACCGTGATGACGTGGTTTGCAAAGTATCGTCGCAACCGTCTTGACGCGTGTACTAGTGCCAGTACCAACTTCTCCATGATGGAGTACCTCGTTTCTGGGTCGTTAAGCATTTTGCTGATGTAGTAGATGGGTGTTTGAACTCCTTCTCGCTCCACTATGAGTACCGCGCCTACAACGTTGTCCACGGCAGATAAGTACAAGATGAGTGGCTCATCCTTGCGTGGTGCGGTTAGAGTTGGGAGTTGAATCAAACACTATTTCATCTCCCGGAAAGCTTTTTCGGCCTCTGCGGTCCATTGGAATTGTTCTTTTTTTAAGCAGCTCCGCAGGGTCTTGATGAAAGGGTAAGACTTAGCTGCGTGATTGGCTAAGAATCTATTTAGTGCGGCTAGCCTGTCGGCTAGTCGTTGCATTTCTTTCATCGTAGAATCAATCGCCTGAACTTTTTCCGGGTTTACCTTGAATCCATCTTTGGTTACGATGAATCCAAGGAATTTGCCTTCTTCCATTCCAAACGAGCATTTCCCTGGGTTAAGCTTCATGTTGACGCTTCGCAGAGTTTGGAATGTTCTTTCGATATCGTTGAGCATGGTGTCTTCCTCCATGCTCATGACGACCAGGTCGTCCATATAGATTTCGACACTTTTACTGATTTGACCGCGAAAAGTGTCGTTCATCAACTTTTGATAGGTTGCGCCCGCGTTGCGCAACCCGAACGGCATTTTGGTGTAGCAGTAGTTCCCAGTAGGAGTGCGGAATGCCGTTTTATCTTCGTCCTCGATTGCCATCTGCACCTGGTGGTAGCCTTTGTAACAATCGAGGAAACACTTCCATCGAAATGGTGCGAGGTTATCGACCTTTTCGTCGATCTCCGGAAGTGCGTAACAATCCTTGGGGCAGGCTTTGTTAAGATCTTTATAATCGACGCACATGCGCCAGCCCCCGGATGGTTTTTCTACCATGACTGGGTTTGACAACCAAGTCTGGTATTTGACTTCCCGCAGGATACCTGCGGAGAGCAGCTCTTGGATCTGCTCATGCATCGCCTGGTTTTTTGCTGATCCAAGGTGGCGTTGGCCATGGATCGCTGGCTTGATACCTGGCATGGTATTCAAGAAGTGTTGCGCGATTTCACGTGGTACCCCTGTTATATCGGCGGGTGTCCACGCAAAAATATCCTGGTTCCTGAAGAGGAGCTGCTTCAGGTGCGCTTTGATGGTAGGGGACAAGGCGTGGCCCAACGTAACTGTTTGTTCCGGGTGTCTTGCGTTAAGAACCCATTTTTCTGGTTGAGTGTTGGGGGTAGGCCTTGCTACCATGGCCGAACGCAGCTCGTCCGTGGACATAACATCTCTTCGGGCGTATATTATCGCGACCCCCGTTGCGGTTGGGAAACCGATGGCGGAGTGGGGGACAGATGTAATCATGTTGAAGTCGCCCTGGGACTCTCTTCCGAGAAGTACGTCGTACTTGGAGGTGTGAGGTAAAACCATGAAGTTTACCTCCTCCGTTCTTGTGTGCCTCCCGTTAGTGAGGCGCACAGGAAAAGTGATTTGGCCTAATGGGAATACGGTTTCCCCTGCAAACCCGGCCAACGGGTAGTCTACCGGCTGCAACCGATCTTTGTCTTCTTGTTCGAATTGGTTGAAGCACTGCTTGTATATGATATCAGATGTACTGCCCGGGTCGATGAATAATCGCTCGGTGCAGTAGTGAGCCAGGTAGCCTGTGATGACCACGGCGCGACTGTCGCGCGAACCGCCTCAGACTTTTGGAAAGACAACTTGTTCGTCTTTCCAGTCATTGTCTGGTCTTCTTGCTGCCTTGCGCGGCCTTCCTCGCCCTCCATTGATCATGTGGGTTGAGGCCACATACATGGTCCTTTTACCCGTGGAGGTGCCCTCATTGTGGGGAGTGATGCGCTTTGTGGGCTTTTGTGCCCCTGTCAACAGGTGTTGAAGTTTCCCCTCCTTTAGGGCTCGCTCAATCTCCAGTCGGAGACTGATGCAGCTGTTTGTTGTGTGGCCCGAGTCCTTGTGATACTCGCAATAGAGTGCGAGATCCTGGTTTTTCTTGGACTTCATCGGTTGGGCCGGTCGCAGGAATTGCGTGTCCGTTAGGAGGACGTCGCTTGGCGACTGGTTGATCTCGGTCCAGCTACGGTCCCGAGATTCCTTCTTCGACGCCCGGTTTTCACGCTGGGCGTTGATTGTAGCCCTTGCGTCGGGCTGGTTGTTTCACGGTACGTATGGTCTGGAATCGCTGCCGCGATTCCATGTGTCCCGATTGCGCTTGTTGTTGCGCTTGTGTTCTTGGTGGGAGGACTGGCCTTCCGTTTGAGGCTGTGCCTTTGATACGTGCGGTCTGAGGGACCGCTGAGTTTGGGCGTATGTTTTGACCGCAACCATGACATCTTCCCATTTCTTTGGCAAGCCGTCCTTGCCGGAGATGTTCATAACCATTTGCTCGTCCTTGACGGCGACAGTAAAATGGTTACGTGCCATCTGGTCCGCAACGTCGCCTATCTCTAGGCACTCTTTATTGTAACGGACAACGAACGCCTCAAACGATTCATTGTCTCTGCGCCAGATGTTCATGACGTCCATAGAATCACGTTCATGATGTCGTTGCTGGAAAAAATGTGCGAGGAACCTTTCTTGCAAGTCCTCGAATGAGGCCAGTGATCCCACCGGCAAAGAATCGAACCAAGCCCTGGCCAGACCTGTTAGGGTCTGGGGGAAAAAATGACACCAGGTGGGTTCATCCCATCTGCCGTTGCACCCGGCGCCGACGAAGATGTTCATGTGATCATCTGGGTCGGTCGAACCGTTGTATTTCCCAATGTTTAATGGGAATTTTGTGGTGGTGACATCGGCGTGGGCGATTTCTGGGGCGAACTTGGAGTTTTCGGCTGCAGATTTCGGCCTGTAGGGTTGGCGTTGGTGGTGCTTTGCAGCACGGAGGTATGTAGTGCGGGGGTGGGTGGGAGGAATGTAATTGCGTCCTCCCGGTCTGCTGCTAGTGGCATGGGATTCTCCGCGGTATGTACCGTCGTCCGGATCGGTATGGCCTTGCCCTTCATGGTGGGACTAGGGTCCCAATCGGCTATGAATGCCGAGGCCGCGGTGGGCTGTAGACTGCCGCCTATCTTCGCCCTGTGGGCCTAGACGGCTATGTATATGGCCCCTGCGACGGGACCTATATGAGGAATCGTCCTCATCGAGTGTGCGGACCTCGCAGTAAGAGGAACCGCGATCTTCTTGCCTGCTTCTGGAGGCCGAATGTGTTGGGGTCCTACCGTCGTATTGTAAAATACGACCCGTAGGGGTATGCGGTGCTGGGGTAGGCCCCGCAGATACTTGCGCTTCTGCGCAGGCTCTGTTGTATGTTGCGGCCAGCAGAGCTTGTTGTTGGTCGAACCAGGTATGGAGGTTCATGCCTGGAGGTATCACAGAAGCGTACTGTGATAAATCGTGTCCGAATGTAAGGGATGCACCCCCTTGCGTTGATGTGCCAATATGTTCAACATTTTGGGCTGGAGGGGCAGTCCCCGTAGGCCCTGTGTTTGCGGGGTTTAGGTTATCCTCGGTAGTGTTGTTTAGACGATCAGACATGGTTTTTCAGAAAGAAAAAGATGGTTGGAAAAAGTGCTAAGAGTAGCGGTGGGCGCCAATGATGAAACAATGGTTAACCGGGTGGGTTAACTCACTGGTCTCGTCAAGAGGGTTAATCCCTTCTTTCTGAGGATCGCTGGCTGGATCGTCTGGTGGTGGGTTTCTTGCACAAGGAAACAAGCCGTGACTCGTAACAAGGAGGATGGGGTGGGGGGTGCTCCTTGTTACCACTCTCCGGCGTGAGAATCAGTAGTTTGCTTGGGAAGCAAAGTGTGATAGTAGTAGTAGTGAGAGAGTTGAGAAGTGATACCTCAAACCTGGTTTGGGGTCGGTATTTATAGCCGAGGAGTGAAGGAGGGTAGTTGAGTAGCTAGTCTGACATCGCACAGTCTCTTGCAGGTGTATCAGACCTGTCGGTTACGGTGGTGATGCCACGTCCTGCTGTGGTGTCAGACTGTTGCATACATGTAGGTTGACAGGCGACTGTTCTTAGTGCCACTTGCACTGTGGTGTCAGACCCACTTGCCTTGCAGGCAGGATGCGGTGCCGGGCCGCATCGCTGCTTGCGGTAACTGATGTCGTTCCCGCGTTCTTGTTTTGGTCAAGATGTATGCGGGATGTGGTGCCGTGCCGCATCGCCGCTTGGTGACTGTTACTGTTGTCCAGATCCCTTGTCGTGACGAAAATGTTCATAGGTTGCAGTGCCAGGCCGCATCGCTATGCGTAACTTCCGTTTTCGTACTTAAGGTAAGTCTTCTCATCCCTTGACCGATTGGATTCAACCGTTGTGTTCGCGCGTGCCCGTACGGACACAGACAAGTTCTTGCTGGTGGGGGTTTTTGATAAGGGTAATGGTCACTCGCGGTCATGCTGACACGAGATCTGGGACCATACCCCTTCAAGCCAGGTTCATACCAAAGATCACAAGACAAACTAGCAAGCTTGGTCGATAAGTAAGTTCATCGCAGCACCAAGAAGATCACAAGGTTGCACGTTTGACATAGAAGAGAAAAGAATTGCCGTAAAAAAAAGAAAAAAAAAACCGAGTGACTACTACATACGGTGTTTGACAAAAAAGAAAAGAACTTGTGCCATATTTTTCAAAGTGTATTAATTCTTTGTTGAATTAATTCAAGAGGTGCAAGCTTCTTTTTTGTCGTGACTTGCTAAAGAGGAAAAATAAATATTAATTCTTTCTTGATTATCGCATGATGACTTTTGTAAACCCCTAGAACTAGGTAACTTATTTATTTTCTGAAGCAGCAAGTAAACACTTTAATTCTTTGAGGAAGAAGTTGTTTTGTTTTGGGTTTTCAACCATACAACAATAAGTTGTTTTTTGAGACGAATAATCAGAAAGTGTTGGAGTTAATTTGCATTGAAAAGGAAGGACCACAAGATTCAAAATTTTTATCATAGCAACCGTGGTTGTTGTGTTATGGTTAGTAGTAAGTTCGAAAGAAAAACGTAGCAACCGGGTTTCTGGGTCGAGTAGGTAATCAAGAATGTAATTCTTGATGAATTGAAAGAAAGAAAGTAAGTAAGAAAGAAAAAAATTTATAGTGTTTGGATATTTATTAGAGATTGGTTTCGGGATCAGGAATCAATTCTAACTGAAAATAACAAGCAAGAAAAGAAATGAAAGATAAAAAAGATACGATGGTGATTGGGGGACTTCCAGTATTGACGAAATCGAACTAAGCTTGTCCGAGTTTCAAACTTGGTCCGAATTTTCCTTTTATGGTATAATTGGTCCAAGCTTACCTCTATAGCTTTAGTCCGAGTTTTTTTATAAAGTCTGAGTTTCTTATAAAGGTTTCCAAGGTTTAAGTGTCTGGTTCTAAGCTTGTCCGAGTTTCAAACTTGGTCCGAATTTTCCTTTTATGGTATAATTGGTCCAAGTTTACCTCTATAGCTTTAGTCCGAGTTTGTTATAAAGTCTGAGTTTCTTATAAAGGTTTCCAAGGTTTGAGTGTCCAAGTTTAGGTGTCCAAGTTTAAGTGTCCTAGTTTAGGTGTCCAAGTTTAGGTGTCCAAGTTTAGTATGTGATCTTTTGTCCAAGTTTATGTCATGGAGAATTGTCCAAGTTTAAGTCATGGACAATTGTCCAAGGTTATGTTAGGGACAAGAGTCAGAGTTTATGTATTTTGATGCTAAATTCGGAATTATAAGGCCAAGTTCGGACTTAAAAAAAATCGAATTTATGGGATTTTCGGATTTCTTTGCTTGTTCCGAATTTCTTTGTACTCTAAGTATTGTTCTGATGATCTGATTCGAGGTTTCAAGAGCTTTCGGGTTTTACGAGTTCCGAATTTTCTAGAATTTTGGGTTACTTGGGGTACCGGATTTTTAGCTAAATTTAAAAGTTTGTGTTGTTCGGAAGTTTCGAATTGTGCATGTTCCGAGTTTTTCTAGTTATTCCGGGTTACCTGGGGTACCGGATAACTAACTAAGAGTCATAATTATGTGTAGTTTGGAAACTTGAAGTCGGTTTCGGATTATCGAAAAGTTTTATGGTACTTATGTTGTCCGAATCAATTGAGGAGGTGAAGAGAATAAGACTTGCTTGGACTTTTGTATTGTTTACAAAGAAAAAGGGAGAGTAAAAATTTCCTATTTTCTTCGTAAATATAAAGCTTGTGCGTGAAATAGCTCATGTGTGATGGAGTTTTGTCACGTATGTTTAAGTTATTAATCAAGTGTTGACGTGATGAAGCTGAATTCTCGATTGATGACTAGTTGAAGATTGAGCCTTATTAAGTTGCTGTTTAGAGTAGAGAAGATTAGTTCTGGTCTCGAAATAATGTGGGGCTTCTTATTTGAGGGGAAGGTCGGAGATGAAAGCCATCGGGGATTCAACGGATTTGTGAAGATAGGAGATTGATCATGAGGATACATGACGAGATGAGATCATACATGAAAGGTTGAAGACTTTTGATTAATATGGTGGATGTACTTTTACGGAGTTCGGTTTGTTATTAAGTTATCGAACTGTACTTCATGTCTTAGTGAAGTTTGAAGTGTTCAAGGTTGGACATTGGAAATCCAATGTTTCTTTCTGGTGCCGATTAGGTTTGAAGATTAATGTATCGAGTGATATTCTTACATGTGGTTGTAGGTCGGTTTGCGTTAACTTGATTCGGGAGTAGTTTGAGGGGGAGGATCTGCAGTGTTTGATGTTGGATTCTTCGGGTTTCTCAAAGCGGCCTTAAGTGATCGTCAGCAAGTCTTTTATTAGAAGAGTTGAAGATCGTTGTGCTCTGCCAAAAAGATCAAGTCTCAGCCAAAGTTGAAAGCAGGCATGATATCATCAGTCAAGGGGGAGTCTGTAAGTGTAGTATCCGGTGACTGAAGATATCAGTGTCAGACAGAACTGATAGCAATAGTTAAGGGGAGTCTGTAAGTGCAGTTCCTGCCGGGTAACTGTGCTTTATCAGTTCTGGTCAAAGGTCAACAAAGTCAAAGCCAAGTCAAGGATTTGGAAGTTTTATCAGTTCCGAGTTTATGATGTTAAACTCGGAATACGTTGATTATCATTGTTCTCCGAATTATTTGTTTTGTATCCCGGACAATGTGTTGTGTCCGGGTTTAGTCCCTAATCTATATATATGTGTTGTATAGGGTAGATTAGGGCAACCCTTTAGAGCTTGGTGCACCTCTCACAAGATCCCATCCATCCTCCATCAGTGTGCACATTCTAGAGAGAGAGAGGGATACTATGTGTTAGTGAGAGAAAGCTTGGTTTAGATCTTTGTGATCTAAACCAGCTTGTAGATGATGTATACTCTTTTGGTATGTAATCTGTGATGACTGATTCGTTAATAAAGAGATTCATCTTCTACATCTTTCTATCTTTGGTGTTTATGATTGTTCTTCATGTCTTGAATCAAGTGCAATGTTGATGTTCGTCATCGATCCGGTGCCTTAACACAAAGTATGGTCGATGAAGATGGAGGGATTCCTGAAAAACTATGGCTTTTGGGACGTTATGGAACCTCCAGTCGATGTAGCTGTAGATGAAAGGAAGATGTACACCGCATTGGGGTACATATGTCAAATCCTGTCGGATGACATCTTGGTACAAGTTGGCATATTCAGGAATGCCAAGGAAGTATGGCGTGCCTTGAAGATTCAATTTCTTGGAATTGATCATGTAAGAAAGGAAGAACATGAAAAAGCTGCTCAATAAGCCGCTGAGAAAGAAAGATTGGATGAGATCGTTGAGAAAGAGAGATTGAATGCAATTGTTCAAGAAGAGCAAGCTTGTAAGAAAGAAGCTCAGGAAACTGCAGAGAAATAAGAAGCTTTGCAAGCTGTTGTGGAAAGTGAAAAAAAAGAATGGTTGAATAAAGAAAAAGAAAAAAATGCTTTGGAAGAAGAGGAGAAGATGAATCTTCAGGTATATTTTCTAGAATTAAACAACCTTGAAGATAAATAATTTGTAAAGATCAATGAGCAACAACGAAGCAAGAAATCTGCTACTGATCATAATGATGAGAGAAAGGATCTAGTATTAAACGAAAGGAATGACACAACTAACAAATCTGCACATTTAGAACCGTATGTGAAAGTTAACAATCAAGCATCTGTTGAAGAAAAATTAGAACCGAATGAAAAGTTCAGAAGTATACTCAGAGAGAAAAGCCCAATAAGGTCTGATAAAGAAAGAAATACTAACCCAACTGCGAGTTTTGGGTCAAAGTCAAATGACCAAGAATGTTTGGATGAGCAAAGAAAGAAAAGAAAAGTGAGGAAAAAGAACTTAACAATTGAACAAGTGATGCAACAAATATTTGAAGATAGAAAATTTCAAGAAAAGAAAGTGATGAATGAATTTGCATCTGAGAGTAAGGTGGATGGTTTGAATGATGAGCGTGAAGAACCTGTTAAACAACTTTGTTACAAACAATTGAAAAAAAAAAGAATTAAAACAAATTAATGATAGAACTTGAAGATTTGAGAGTGCTATTTGGGATTCAAGACCTTGGTGGTACAAAGTGAAGAAAGTTTGGGCCGAGTTTTTGGATTAAGATGGAATGTTGAAAGTTAATCCTAAAACTCGTATGAGTTGAAAGTTGAAGGGTCAAGGTGAAAGTTTGATTTAATTAGTTTTTATTAAAGTTTGGTTTATTTTATGTAATTGGTACTGTAATTAGTTTAGGAAAGATTCAATGTCTTGGAGAGAAAGTTTAGTAAATGGTTTTGAAAAGGTTTAATATATTGGAGAGCAAGTTTAGTAGTACTATAAACAGGGGGTCTAGGTTATTGTTTCTATTTGTCCCTTTTTCTTTGTAAGTTCGTTTGATTGAATAGAAAGAGTCACGGGTTTGCCCCACCCAAATATCTTGTGTTCATGTTTGATACGATTGTTTGAACTTTCTAGGCCAACAGCCGGATTGGAGTGTTGCAAGTAAAATAACTAAAAAACGAACTAAAATAATCAAACAAGTAGAAACTGAGAGCCCAAACATAATTATTTGTTACAACTAAGTTTCATGAATATAGTTGAGTGTTTGTTTTCGTTTGCCTTATGTAAGTTCTGTCTTTTTCTTTTGAGAAAAATGCCCGGATAGTCCCTGTGGTTTCGCATTTTTTCACCTATAGTCCCCAACTTTCTAAAACTACCTGAATAGTCCCCAACTTTTCATTTTTTGTTCCCGGATAGTCCCTGGGTCTAACTTCAGTTTGTTTTCTCTGTTAAGTGGGTGTGAAATGACAAAAATACCATTTCCTTTAAAAAGGCCAAACCACAGGGACTATCCGGGCATCTTCTACATTTTTAGAGAAAAACCCCACCACCACACTTTCCGGTGAACTGACTTCGGGAACCCCACCACCATAGCCACCCACCTCCACCTCCACCCACACCCACACCTAAACCTAACCCCTACAACCCTTAACCTCCACTCACCCAAACACCTGTGTAGTTACAGTCAACAACTTCGGGAACTGATAAACCACCCTTGTTCGATGAAACCACCACAACCCCACCCAATCAACTCCTCCAACCATCATTGTGAACCCACCCACAACCACAACCATAACCATCTTCAACCCTTTTCATCTGGCCATGGTTTCCGTTAATTGTTATTGTTTTTTACAACCGCACATAGAAAATCATTCATCTTCGAAAACAAAAAAAAAACCCAGAATCGCTTTTCTGGCCATAAATCTGAACTTCCGGTATCACTCATTTGAACTATGCAAACGAACATAATCTGAACTTCCAAAAATCATCAATTTATTATAAAACAAAATGACAAAATTAGCTAAGTAACATGTATAATCTCAGAATGAAGGAACTAAAATTTTTGTAATGATAATTAATAATTCATCACGAAAATGCAAATCCAATCATCACTGATTTGCAGATTAAATATATATAATAGAATAAAACAAAACAAATTAAAGATCTGTTGATCTAGGAACAGATCTGTAACAAATATACAAAACCTATACACATGCAATCGGTTCTAAAAGTGACGATTTACCGGCAATGGGGTTACACTCGTTCTCCGTTTTAAGACACCGCGTACCGGATCGGTTTCTCCCCATCTTCCAACGCACCCACCCGCCGTCATTTGATCAGTTAATGGAATTGCATGCCACCACCGTCATTTGATCGGAGTATCCCTTATTTTCCACCGCCATCACGTTGCCGGAGGGGAAGAACAGAATTGGGTTAAGTATGCAATTCAAGATCAGTTAATGCTTGAAAGGGACCCACATGGCAATGTCCAGGTATTGGTCGTTGTTTTTCCGGAGATGGTGTTTGTGGGTTGGGGTGGGTTTGTCTGGAAGTGGTGATCTGCCGGTTATGACGGGGTGAGGTGGTGGCGATAGTTGGGATTTGACGGTGGCGGTGGTTGAGCTTTAGGTGTGGTGGTGGTTTGATGACGGGGTGAGGTGGTGGCGATAGTTGGGATTTGACGGTGGCGGTGGTTGAGCTTTAGGTGTGGTGGTGGTTTGGTCTGAATATGGGTGCAGGCACAAACAAGAAAGAGAGAAGAGGGGTGGAGTGGGGGTGGGTAAAAGTGGATCGCCGGAAAAGTTCGCCGGAAAGTGTGGTGGTGGGGTTTTTCTCTAAAAATGTAGAAGATGCCTGGACAGTCCCTGTGGTTTGGCCTTTTAAAGGAAATGTATTTTTGTCATTTCACACCCACTTAACAGAGAAAACAAACTGAAGTTAGACCCAAGGACTATCCGGGAACAAAAAATGAAAAGTTGGGGACTATTCAGGTAGTTTTAGAAAGTTGGGGACTATAGGTGAAAAAATGCGAAACCACAGGGACTATCCGAGCATTTTTCTCTTTTCTTTTTTTGTATCCAACACTCGCTCGTTGGAAGGCTTTCTGCCTTTTTTTTAAAGATATTGTCGTTCTAAAAAAACATTCATAGTTTGATTATGATTACACATATACACGATTAATAAGATTCATAATCATATCTATCATATTAAGTAATAATAATGCTATCAGTAATTAGTAAGTAAATAAAATTTTAAATCAATTTAAAATACATATTCAAAAGATTTTAATTACTTATAACAAATTCGGACATATCACGTTTTTACTCCGTTTTAAATTATCAATATAACATTACAATCTTTTCTTTATCTGTAATAAATAACTTGACTGGTAAAACCAAGCTGTCACGAATCACCGTCGCAAACGCACAAGATCTTTACAGTAATCCAAGCCGCCACAAATCACCGTCGCAACACATGATCTTTACCGCTAATCCAAGCCCGTTATCACAAATCTCCGTCGCAACGCACATGATCTTTTCTAGTAATAAATAATAAATAAACTAAAAATATAATATATTAAAAAAAGATTTGCTTGAAATTGGATGCCATTCACTTCCCAATCTTGCATATTACATCCATCACCATCACTCTCACCATCACAATCATCTCTCATTCAAAACCCCTCAACTTCAATGAAAACCCCTTCACAAACCCTAATCCACCATGTCTAATCCCATCACCATCACCATCACAAACCGCTCACAATCACCATGATTTCATCCCCATCTCCATGGATCCCCACACTCACCCTTCTCCTCTTATCCCTCCCAATAATCTTCTTCTTCACTTCCCACATCCTCCCCCCACCCCCACCCCCAATTCTCTCCCTCCCGGACGAACTCGACGATCTCACCCTCTTCCGCCGTGCCGCCGCCGTCGATTCCCACCCGACCCACAAACCCATTTCACGTCTCGGATCCACAAACCGAAAACCCAAAATCGCCTTCCTCTTTTTAACAAACACCCCTCTCCACTTTGCCCCTTTATGGGAAAGATTCTTTAACCCCAACAATTCTGTTCAAATCAAGAATCTTTACAATGTTTATGTTCATTCTGACCCTACTGTTAAACCCTATGTTAAACCCCCAGGTGGGGTTTTTTCACAAGATCGGTTTATTCCCGCGAAACAAACGTATCGTGGTACTGCAACCTTAATCGCCGCCGCACGCCGCCTCATCGCCGCAGCGATTATTGACGATCCGGATAACATGTTTTTCACTATGGTGTCTCAACATTGCATACCCCTTTATTCGTTTCAGTTTGTGTATAATTCTTTGTTTGAGATTAATGATCATCAAGTGGCTGAGTTAAAAGGTTTGAAATATAAAAGCTTTATTGAAATAATTGATCAAGATGTTAACTTGTGGGATAGGTATACTGCTAGAGGGAATAATGTGATGACCCCTGAAGTAAAGTTTGAAAATTTTCGTGTGGGTTCGCAGTTTTTTACGCTTACGAGACGGCATGGGTTGATGGTGGTTAAGGAAAGGAGGTTGTGGAAGAAGTTTAGGCTGCCGTGTTTGAGACCGCAGTCTTGTTATCCGGAAGAGCATTATTTTCCGACGTTTTTGTCGAATGTGGATCCGGATGGGTGTGCTGGGTATACGTTGACTCGGGTTAATTGGACGGATAGTGTTAATGGACACCCGCATACTTATTATCCGTCTGAGTTGTCACCGGAGTTGATTTTTAATCTTAGGAGGTCTAGTTTTGCTTTGCCTCATATGTTTGCGCGGAAGTTTTCGCCGGATTGCTTGAAGCCGTTGATGGAGATGGCTGATGAAGTCATTTTCCGGGACTGAGTTCTTATGATTTCTGGTATTTTTTTTTGCTGAATGAAGCTGCATATTTAGTGTTGCTACTGCTAGGTTAATTGTGGTTACTTACCTGATTTGTATGTCAATTAATGTGATGATAATTAATGTGGGCCTTGATTGATTTGCTAGTTGATTAAGTAGCTTCTATTAAAAGGCTTAAATTTGACTCAGTTTATGGACCCTTATGGAAGTTGATCATGTTGTGTTTGCTGTATTGCTTGATGGAATCGGTAGTATGACTTGATGAATGTGGCAATTATTCGTTGATAGGGTATTCGGGTGTGTATCTTTCTTGGAAGGTAAATGTGTCGAGGCTCTTTGGTTATGCTTGTTAATCTAGGGATGCAATACTATTACAATTTTGATATATATCTTAATTTCAATTTTATGTTAGAAGTATATTATGCCTTGCACGTGCACACTCACTCGACAATGGCTATAAATTCGTATTCACCCATTTTCTTTTTTCGGGAGAACTGAGAAGTTTTGTACACGTTTTCTATTCTTGTATTCGGTTTTAAGTGATGCATATACCATATCTGTATTTCAATTCATAGATGCTTATCTGGGTCCTAATAGCAATGTATGTATTTATATTGTATTGTCTTTATTGAAGTTTTTATAGATATGGGAAAGAGTCGGCAATCTTTAAAATTGCATGTCGATTGTGAACTCCAACGTTGTTGTTTAGTATTATCTTGATGTACCAATAGGGCGTGTGAATACATAGGAAGGTAAGGCAATAAGAATGTGTAATACTATCTTTTTACCATCTTGAAGAAAAAAATTGTTTTTTTTTTATATAAAAATGAGTAATAAAAAAGCCATAACATAGACAAACAAATATGGTATTGTGCTTTATCTGAGTAACGGTTCTTGGTCAACACGACTTTACTAACGAATTTAATTGTTTGATCTTTTGTAGAATTCTAGAGTAGTTTTTAGGTAATTTCAATGCATTCTTGGCATGGATGAGCAAATCCTGATCCCGTCCCGATACCGAAAATCCTGATCCCGAATTTCGCCAAAACTGGGTACCGATACCGAAATATGTCGGTACGGTATTGGTACGGTAGCGGTATTTGAAGGTAAAATTCGGTATTTTACCGGTACCGAACCGGTACTGATCCTAAAAATACCGATAACGAAAATGCCAAAAAGTGAATACCGTTTCCGGTACCGAAAAAATTCGGTACGGTATTTTTGGGATCGGGACGGGATCGGGATTTGATACCAAATGCTCATCCCTATCTTGGGTGTACAATGTTCTACAAGAACTATATGGTTGCTTTATTTTAAAAATGGATTATTGATTTGCTGTAATTGTATTAATTACTGATAACTTTTCATGAAAATTACTTGTTTTCCGTAGAGCCTATTTGACCTGCATATATTACCTGGAACCCGTTTTAACCCATTTGACATTGCTTCAATCAACAGGTGAGCTGAAACCAGCTCAGCTGGAATTTCTTTCAACATAACTGTACATACAGATGCTAGAAGAGTACAATGAGCCAAATGCAGACACAATGCGAGGATGAACGATTCGACAATGCTCAGTTGATGAAGGGTTATATAATACTTGCAAAAACAGAAGCCAAATAGTCCGCTTTTGGGAATTGTAACCTCAACTTTTATCATGAGTCTTTTGTTGTTCATCACTCTTTTAATTTGTGTTGTTTGTATAGCTTTTCTGCTGTAGGTAATGCATATTTTTTGAGTAAATCTTGGGTAAATGCATTGATAATCTTCTTAAATGCTTGTTTGTTTTAATACTCTGCAAAAATTGGATTAAGACATTCAAAACATGATTCTTGTTTTTTTAAAAACAAGAGTAAATACGATTTTGGCCACCGTGGTTATATCACTTTTACCCTTTTAGCCCAAAAAGGAATCTTTTAACATCTAAGCACCCGACGTCTTTTTTTCTAACCCTTTTGGCCCCTAAAAGTAAATGGATGAGATTAGTGTTAGGTGCCAAAATGGTTAGAAAAAAAGGCGTTGGGGGCTCAGATGTTAAAAGATTTCTTTTTGGGTTAAAAGGGTAAAAGTGATATAACCACAGGGGCCAAATTCGTAATTTACTCTAAGAACAATTACTTTGGTAAATATAATTTTTGAATCAGGTAACACATACTGACATACAAATGTATTTTTGTTGTAGTTTGTATTTTGGGTCAAATATACATGATACATCTGATAAATATTTACACTTTGGTATGAACATATATACATACAAGATATGCAACAAACAAAAGCATAAAAGAGAACACATTTAAACTTTTCAAACTTGTACAACAAGATCAGTTCAAGACACCTACATTTCCCACTATGTACCTCAATATATAATAACAATTGATTATTGCTTGTACAAATATAATCACAGGCAATAATTACAAAAATTCCAATAAATCCAATGATATTTCTTCACCTTTCTGATCATACTATGTATAAACACATGAAACTGCAGCAATTGTTGATCCAAAGAGGCTATGTATAGTTGAGAGGCTAGTCAAATGCTCAATGTTCTTGCGGCAGATTTACCAGGTTGACCTGCCATTTGACCCCCGAGTCCTTGCCCCGTTTTGCCTGTTCAAATATACATAATGGCAGGTCAGACCGTTAGGTAACATGTCAAAACAAGTTCAGGTTGACCCACAAACACTTTTTTGTCCATTTTTGTATATAACTAATTCGTGAATTATGCTTATATAAACAATATTAATCTGAATGTTTGAATAAAACGTTATGGTACTGTTGCATACAAAAATAGCATGTTGCCGCATTTCTAGTTTTTAACCCGTTCAACCCATTTGACCGGTTCTTCTTTTGGCGCTTTCTTTTATCTGACCCGTTTGAGATAAAAACACAACAAAATCAACCCATTCATAAGTAAACGAATTGAAAGTGAGACATGAGACATCTGGTTTAGGATTCTTCCCCGTGCTTGTGTGTATGTGAGAGAGAGACAGAGAGAGAGAGAGAGAGACACAGAGAGAGAGAGAGAGAGACTAACCGCTAATAGGCAAAGAACTTCGCTTCTTTCCCTGATTACTGTGGAGTCTGGATCCGACACGAGGTCTCAAGCTCGGCTCGTTGACCGAGTCAACAAATGAGTTTGACTTTGGATTGACACACACCATGTCAGGTGATTCCAGCATGCTAGTTGACTTTACAGGGAAAGAGTTAACTCCATCAAACTGAGATTGCCCCATTTTCTCCATTGGCAATTCTGATTGACGATTTGAAGTAACGAATAACGGGTTTTTGATGTGGTGTAATTGCTCTTGTTTAGCAGATCCTTTTTCCTGAATCTTGATTTCATCTCTTCTATTAATGTCAAGAGAACGGTTTTCCCATGGACGGACCGCCATCCATCGTTCCAGCCAGTTCCAACCCCAGTTACTTTTATCCGGTTCAAATCCAGATTGAGTTGTCTGTTGTCTTGATCTTGCCTGCCACTGCAACAATTAACAAACGAGTAAAGTACACGGATAGTCCCTATGGTTTTCCAAAATTTTGAATTTGGTCCATAGCTTTTTGAAAGTACACAGATGGTCCTATGGTCCTGGTGGTTTGCACTTTGTAACGTATTTAGTCCCCAACTTTTGCTACAAGTACATGGTTGGTCCTGTGGTTTGCACTTTGTAATGCATATAGTCCCTAACTTGAAACTCCTGCAACCTTTAGGTTTGTTGGCTGGTGACTAAATGCGTTACAAAGTGCAAACCACAGGGACCATCCGTGTACTTTTAAAAAGCTATGGACCAAATCCAAAATTTTGGAAAACCACAGGGACTATCCGTGTACTTTACTCTTGACCAAACATTATCATTATAATCATAGATGTCTTAAGATGGGTGGGCCAGGCACGTTGGATAACAGGTCAAAATGGGGCCTTTTCTAGTGGGTTGGGCTGGGCTGCCAACACAATCCTGTTCATTTTCAAATGTCTGTATGATAATTAAAGTGTTAATTATGATTAGAAAACAGTATTATTATTTTAGGAGGATATATGCAGTGAAGACTATACTTTTGGCGACTTTCAACCAGTTTGACCCATTCTCCTTTTAATCATTTAATAAGTAAATGGGTCGAAATTGCCATATGATACAAACCAGTGAATTATAAGTATCATACATTTAAGATATCACAGTTTGATTTGAATATGGTGGAAAGGGAAAATTTTGAAGTATCACTGGATCATTTAAAAAAAAATATAATATTTTATTTTACCTGGTGAGCAAGAGCGTACGCCATGGCTCTCTCACGCTTAGCAGCAGCTTCCTGTCTTTTTATCAACTTCGCTTGGATCTCTTCAACTGAACCAACACTATCGCACCATCCTACCTGTCAAAAAAATAAAACAAATAGTTGCAAAAGATTGAAAAATATAAATATTAGTTAAGAGGGTGCAAATTGATAGGACGGACAGTTTGGGTAACGGGTTAAAAAGGGTTCAGGTAAAAACGGTTCACATTTTGTACGGTCGGGTTGGGTTGGGTTGACCCAAAAGACTTTTCGTCCAGGATTTTTAAATTTTGATAAATAATTAGTTTGAAATAAAATGATCTGTTATTTTAATAAAATGATTTAGAGGGTCTTATACATTAAAAATACAGCTCGTGTGACTTTTGATCCATTTGACCCGCTTCCTTTAAAGCTGACTTTTTAGTCTACATAAATGAGTCAAAACTGCCGCCTTTTATAATGTATATGGAAACTCACATGCTTAACTGAAATTGTGGAATGCTTTTACCTCAGTTTCTTGAACATGGGCCTCATTTTGAAGCTGTTGATGGTTTGATTGATCTAACGAAAGGCAAACACGCCTAGCCTTAACACGGGCCTGAACCCTGACTAATGCTTGCATACAACGAAGAGTTAGTGCAGCTTGTTTTCTCACAGCATTCCCCCTCACAAGAGCTTGTAGTCTCACCAACCCTTTTAAAGCTCTGAGGGCCCGCCTAGCCTGAAATTTGTGCCCAGTTTGAATTTAAATATTAAATTGTTGACATGGTTTAATATACATATCAATATATGTTGTTCCAGCTATATTCATCCAGCTGCAAAAAACAACCATGTCTATTGAAACAAGTAATGTACTAATGGTATAAACAAAGTTCAGCGTGTCGATCAATGCATGTTTTTTTTTTTGCCAGAAACACGTTTGTGGTTTTATTTTCAAAAATACAAATAACAATTTAGCTAAACAGAATTTTTTAATAAAAAAATTATAAGAAAAAAAATACAAATAACAAATTAGCTAAACAGATTTTTTTTAATAAAAAATTTATAAGAAAAATAATAATACAAATAGTTGAACAAGGAAAGGCTTTTGACCCGAAAAAACTAGAGCTACATATGGGCGCAAAACCGTTATTGGTTAAAATGGGTCATATTTTAGTATGGGTCAAAACGGGTTAGGTTGACCTGCTACCACCTTTTAAGTTTTTTTCACAAATAATGAATGTGTTAAATATTATTATTACAAGAAGCATCTAAACCTTTAAATAAAATGATTTAATTGGTTAAAAAGACTTCAAGCGACTTTCAACCTGTTCGACCCATTTGACCAAACTGATCCTGTTTTCACTAAACTTTTTATTTGACCCATTTGCGATTAAAGTTTTAAACACAACCCAAATTGACCCATCCATAGGTAAATGGGTCAAAATTGGCACCACCTCTATTTAACTTTTGTGAAAATTTTCCCAGAAATCTATCATATAATTACCAAAATTCCTCGAAAGGCAGTTTGGATTCGTATAGCTGCCCATTCTTCTCTGGTTTGCGATATGGTTTGAGATGGATCTTGCATTTTGTTTGAAGTGGAGGGTAAATTGGTAATATATGGATCAGCATTGCTATGCCCACCTTCAGCCAATTCAGCACGAAAAAAATGTTTGATTTCTACAGAATTCTTTCTCCTGTGCCGAAGCTTTCCGAAGCTCAACGTTCTCTGAAAGGTTTTCACAAGTGATAAATATATACATGCATATATGTGCTCAAATATACATTTACAACAAATGTCAAAACAAAAACACAACTGGTATGTTCTAGTCACACAAGGCGGATAGGTATACTAACAGTTTCATTATCATCTGACTTTTCGGTTTTCTTGATACCAAGGAGTGTTTTAATCCACTTTCCAGATACACCCATGTTTGTAGTCTTTATTCAATCCTACCATGAAAAAAAAATGAATAGGCTGTGAATGGTCAATAGTCCGTTATCGATGACATTATTTATACGTCTGCAAATTTCACCAACTCATTTCTCACATAGAAACACATTAAGTGAAACATATAATTTCACTATAGAAGTACACATAGTAGCTGTTATGAAATTAATATACATATCATTATAACATATTATGTGCTACATAGTATGGCATAAAATCCCAAAATGTTGAAATTACTTATGTATCCTTGTTTTATGTATTCATTCCTTGAAAATTTCAAAATTTGCTAAACACTCAAATGCATAAAAGATAATTAGCACAATTTCATAGAACAGAAAATTATGTCTTGATATTACATTACAACTAATTATCTTATTCTCATTAGTCAACATCAAAATTAAACTCTAAACAGATCCAAACACCACTGAAGGGGTATGGTCCCAAATCATGCGCCGACCTATCAGGTCGCGCGCGAGGTCAAGGCCAACACAGGACCAGATTTGACACTTAGCTCCTTGGATGAAAACCCTTACTTCCTGAACCTTGCGCCGGCTACACGGGATTTCCCGGTTGTCGCGCGGAGGAAAGAAGCGCAAGTAATCCTAGGACAAGTACCAAAGGTACAAGTGGCAGAGCAGTGGACCAATGAGCGTCCAACAGGCTGTATCTGATCATGCTCCATGATTAACAATCGTACAAGAGACAAAAAGGTACACAAGGACGCGTACGTGGCACCAATCAGCGTGCGCCGACCACTGCTCCACAATCTCCACTTAGCCGCTGATGACAGACCAGACAACAAGGAAAATGGTCAGGACACGTGGATCCATTCAGCGTGCGCCAGCTACCCTCTCGCCTGGATGCACCAAACGGTCGTGGCAGAGGGGACAGAACGGATATTCCTTGTTGTCGACTACAGGCCCAAGGCCCATCAGCCCATCTCCTTCCCACACCTCTTCAGCTATAAATAGTGAACCTCGCCTACAGGTTTAAGGATCGCTTCCTTGCTCTCTCACTCTTAATCACACACTTTATCCTCAAAACATATATTTATTCTCATGCCGGAGGGTGATTACGAGGAGAACCCCCCTATTCCCCTCCTCGTAACGAGCTTAACGGTGTGTTGAGTGTTTTGCAGGATCATCACCATCGCAGCTTGGACGAGATAAAGAAGATTAACCTTATTTGTCGAAGCACAAACGACAAACTAATCTCCAGATTAGTTTGGTGTTTCTTCATTGGCGCTTCCAAACCTTATAAGCGGTGACATAGTGGTAAGCGTATGACTCTCTCTGCTAGGGGTCTTAGTTTCAAATCTAACTTCTTTTTGCGTTGCAGGGTATTGGTGGGTCCCGTAAGTTTACTGGTAACGAATTCTCACAGTCTCACAAAAAAAATCCCTCTTTCATTGCATTCTAATCTCTAAACATTTTGCGTTGCAGGGTATTGGTGGGTCCCGTAAGTTTACTGGTAACGAATTCTCACAAAAAAAAATCCCTCTTTCATTGCATTCTAATCTCTAAACATTTCACATACAACCCGAACGATTTTATTAAAGCTCATGTAGCATCAAACTTTGTAATTTACTAGACTGGATTAATTTACCATCCAACATATATAAATTACTTTCCAACAATATGGCATGTTCTATGCCGCAACAACCGCATAATGCATTTGTACATATGCTTTACATTGTTACAAAGAGAGAAAACGAATTAAGTAGGAGCATAACCACCATATGTATCGCAGTTAACGCAATGCAACATGTACAAATATATTATGCGGGTTGTACCAGAAATGAAAATTAAGTTATCAAACTTACTTACTTGTGCCACATACATAGATGTGTATGAAGATTGAAAGAGAAGGTGAATTATGATCTTAAAATGTTGAGGTCTAGCTATTGAGTTGATGAAAATTTGGAGTGATAATATGCAGCAGGAGGATTGATATGAATGAGAGAATGATGAATCACATGCATCCTTACCGACAAGAATATGAGGCATCGTACGTTTTGGATTTTGCTTTATAAGATTTTGTCCGACACAGAAACTCCAGTAACATTGCATGTGACCACATGTGACTATACCGGAATAACAAATTGCCATGTGTATATATAAAGAATTATTATAAAAAATAAATACTTTGTTGGTAAAATAAGTTGTATATTAAAGTACTAGGTTACATGTTACAGACCCATGTATTACACAGGGTTTA
Organism: Helianthus tuberosus; assembly: GCA_030545235.1. Lineage (NCBI taxonomy): Eukaryota > Viridiplantae > Streptophyta > Magnoliopsida > Asterales > Asteraceae > Helianthus > Helianthus tuberosus. The sequence continues at coordinate 10,043,045 of CM060368.1, read as the reverse complement.
AATTATAGAAATCCTGTGTATTACACGATTTGAATAAATGTAATTTTATATAATAAATAATAGGATATTACATCTTTTAAAAACTCATGTATTGCAGGGATTGAACAAACACATGTATCATATGTGGTGAATAAATATAATTTAATCGGTTAATACATACAATCGTCAAAATATGTTTTTAATAAAAAGACCCTTGATGTATGATTTACTTAATAGCATTTTCACTTTGTTTTTGTATTTGTTATGAATTAATAAACTTGTGTACTACACGTGTTATAACATTTTACTTTGTTTTTTTTTATATATTATTAGGTTAGAAATTTGTGTATTACACGGGTTTGGGTCAATGAAATACCAAATGGTTATTAATAAGCAGAAAAAAAAATTAAAAAAATAGTTAAGAAATTCCTAAACAGCCGAGCAAGCGGTCAGTCCTAGAAGACAAATAGATTCACATCAAACATGCTTGGATTGAATTCAGTACGAGTCGAAACACTCCTCGTTCATGGACATGCAAGATTTTTCAACCTGTTTTTATTCGACTCGGTTTGAAACAAAACACAAATAGAAGATAAAGTGTATTCTAAGCTTTGTAATCCGCGGTGTCCCGAAGACCGAGTTCCGAGAGACAAAAGCAATAAGAATCCCAATCGGTTCTTCTGAGGTACTTCAATAGCTTCTTCCTTTTCTGTACCATTGCTTGTAGACCCTTTCGAGAGTGCTTATCCTGCACCAAATTCCATCCATTTCAGCTCTATTTTTTTCATCGCTCAAGTCTCTAAACTAATAAAAACTCGTAAAAAAACACATTTAACTTTTACTTAAAAGATTAAATCATTTAAAAGTAAAGTCTAGGAACATGTGTAAATCAGCTCTATAATTAAGAAATTTACTAGAACATGATGCAACAGGCAGGAGTTGCGTAGTATGTTATGTCGGTTACCTTTTTGTGTAGAACCGTAGCGAGGTGCTTGATCTTTGTTGTGAGTTGTGCCGCTGAAAACAGTAAAAAGGATAAACCAATTAAAACTAAGACATTAGCAGTAACATAACAAAATCGGCTTGAAAACCCGCTTCTGGGAATAGGTGAAAACACAATATAAATACCAACACGAAAAATACACTTTCCAACTAAAAGTGATGCTAGCTTTTAGTATATCACATGTAAGGGATGTTTTATCGTTTTCAAGCTTTTAGTATACACCCCTAAAGGTATAACTATACTAATTAATATAACATGTTTTAAATTAGTGCCATGTAATCAAATCTGGATGCATTCTGGTGCCATGTCATTGCCCAAAAAGTCATCAAACATTATATGGCAACATCTGAAAGTTTGTTTCAAATAAGCAGTTACTCAGAGCAATTGCTTGAACTTCCAAGATAAACACTAGAGATTTAGAATGGGCTTTGAAAGTTATCGAGAAGCTTTGCAAATTAGCAGTTACTCAGAGCGATTGCTTCAGATGAAAGCAGATACCCTACTCAAGGTTTGTTTTACAGTTAGTACCTATGTAGTTAATATCGCGATATATCACCGATAATATATATCATTGATATATCGGTTATCGGTCCCCCAGTGAGATATCGGTACCGATATTATCGGCGATATTGATCGATATATCACCGACTTTCCCGATAGCATTACCTTTCTTCTTAGGTCTACCATACGTCTTTCTTCTTATTGCTGCTATTAGTGTTTTTTGTCATAATTGTTAATTGTTAGTGTTCTAAATCTTAATCAGTTCCTACTTGGTACAATTGTTAGTGTTTTGCAATTTGCAAAGGGTTAATTTGTTAATGGCAGGAAAGTATACTGAATTGTTAGTGATAAATTGTTATATATATTAATTCTGCATAATATTAATATTACCGATATCCCACCGCGATAACCCATATCTCAAATATCGGTCCTTGACGGATATCCGATTATATCGCATTAACTGCATAGCTTATAAATCTCTTTATTCAAAGATTCAGATTATTATTGTAACATTTCTGTTTTGATTTTTGAATGTGCATTAGCTATAATTAAGAAATGGTCAAAAAGGTATTTCTGGTCAACCCATACCTGTTTTGACCCATTAATTATCCCATCTGTTTTGACCCATCTTGCCACCTTGTCATTTTGTAAATTTTTGTTATCTTTTTCCCCACTTATTTTTGTATTTTGGTGGACTGATGATATGAAATATAACATATTTGTCTTATTAATTTCGAAGTTAGGAAGCATGAGCTTGGAGTCAATGATACCTGTAGCCGACACAATAAGTGAGCTCGTAAGGTACGAAAACATGTACATTTTTACTTTGTATTTTTCTTAAAGTTACCAAAACTCTTGTGATTTCAAGTTACTAAAATGACTCGTTTACCATTTTACCCCATGCAATTTGGCATAACATAAACTAGTTTTCTTTTTTGTAGGCAGCGGGAAATGAACCATATAAATCCAGAAGGTATTCTGAAGCCGTTGAAAATTACACTTCTCGCTAATTGACACAACAATTGTGTATCTTTGCATATACTATGACCATCGCAAAAAAAGTTCCAACTTTTAACTTAGCACGTAGAGGTGGCTACATGAGCGGGATGCGAAGGTTTAATGTTGGTGCCAAAATGGGTTTGGGTCAAAACATGTAATTGTTTTTGTTAGGGCTGCAATGAACACTAAGAAGTAGAAAAAGTAAGGGCTGCCATGGAATTTAACCTCAGAATTATGAGAAACCAAACGCCACATATCCTAACGGCCTAACCTCGTTTTGCAGTTAATCTTCAATTTGGTTGGTGGTAAACTTATTATAGGATTTCTCAGGCAGATGATGCTAAAGAATTCTAATTAAGGTCTTTTTTCTAAGCTTCCTAATACTATTAGTTGCATAATCAGCACTAAAAGGACAGATTAAATCAGTGCAGAAAGCACAATTCACAGAATTCATAATACACAAACATAACACTGAAAAGAATGCAGAAAAAATGTAATATTTTTCTGTCCCATACCTTGAACACGTGCCGATCCACAGTCTGATTCAGAAATTTTGAACTTGTCCCTTACCTTTTTAAATTCAAGCTTTTGTTTCTCTGCAGATGACATATGATCCGGATGGAAATACTGTCCAGAAAAATTACCAAAGTTCAAAACGCTTAAGATATTAACTAAATCATTATAGGGAAACGACCATTGCCGAAAATGTAGCACTTGCCTTTTCGACTAAGACCTCCTTTGGTGGATGTGACGAATAGTTAGAAATTTCCCCCATATCCACCAACACACTAATTTTCTGAACTGCAAATGATTGTAAAACTTTACATGATACAGGAAAAAGTAATAAAACCACCAAGGTAAACTGTTACTGGATAACTGAGTAAGCTATAACATACCTGGTTTCTTCTTTTCTTTTTCTTGATCGCTAGTGTGCAACTTTATAAGGCCTTCCCTTAACGGCCCAAATCTCCCAGCCGATATCTCCTTTTCCCCCATTTCCCGAACCTTTTGTAGCCTCTCATTCAACTCCTCCAAAGAAAACTTAACCTTCTTATTCGCTGGCCTCAATCTCCTCAACTTCTCCCCCATATCCCCATAACTATAAAACATAGCAAACTCTATTTTCGCCTCAATCGACGCATTACCTTTCCCAATGGAATCCGAAGGCATTTCGTTCAAACTCTTCGGTCTCGGTTTAAAATTCAGTCCAATATCATCAAGCGGCAACCTCCGTGTACCAACTCCCGGCTGCGCCTGCGACCGTGCCAAATTCGATCCGATGCTCTTCAAACTCATCTTGATCGCCTGCAGAGTTTTATCCGGTTGCCCTTTCACACTGCTTTCCGATCCAGATCCTGTATCCGCTTTCAGTGTCGCATTCTGCTGGTAAAGCTCCTGAAACGAAACAACCGGCCTAGCCGACTGCGGCGGTCGATCCGGCAATTCACGACGAAACTTCGATAAATTATTACGAATATCTTCAAGAGAAACCACCTTCTGATTCGAATCCTCACGAGTGGTAGGGTTAGGGTTGCGAGTGGTTTTCAGACTGTTTTTCACGTCACTGAACGAATATTGTGGTTTTGAAGGTGAATTTCGATTCTGATCGTTATCATCGTTAGACGAAAAAAATCGAACAGATGACGTCACGTTTTGTACGAATCTACGGTGTCTATGAGGACGAAAATGAAGAAAAAACGCCGTTGCCGCCATTAGAGACGCTAACTGAAGCTTTTTAACGGTTCAGAAACCCTAACTGAAGACTCGATTCGTTCTGATATATAAATAACAATGAAATATCACTAGCTGAATAGGTTTAACCTAGATCTACATGATTGAATTGATAACGAGCAGTATGTTATAAATTTGTTTGAAATTTAGTTCTGATGATGATAGATTTTTCAATGAGTTGAAGAGAAAGGTTACCTGAGGGCTTGAAACGAGTGGCCGGTGATAGCTGCGAGTGTTCCGGTGACGGAGTGGCAGTGGCAGTGGCGGATCCAGGATTTTTTTCCACTGGGTTCACTTTTTTAGATACTCCAACTTCATATGCCTGAACATAAAATATTTCGGGTCGGTTCGACAGTTCGGATCGAGTAAGGTTCATCACATAATAAAAGTACGATACAATATAACAATAATGAAAAGAATATCGTCATTAGAATAAGTAACAATATAAGCAATACACTCTATCAGCTTTGACACCATATTCCAACCAATTTTCATACTTTTATGTGTACCATTTTGGATTAAAACGTCTTAACTTATCACCATTACCAATAAGTGTTTGTGGAAAATCGGTTTTTTTCCCTTTCGGTTGACATGGACCTCTAAGCAAATATGTCCGTCTAATTTCATCTTTTTTAATAGGGTGATAAGAAAAAATTGGTTTCCTTTCGGCAGGATCCCATGGAAGATCATCCAAATCTATTTTCAAGGGTTTACTAGTTAAAGTCAAGGGTTTACTAATTAAAGATGATGATTCAAGGTTAGATGGTGGTTGCCTTAGAAAAAAACCTGAAATATTCCTCAGCATACCGCCTAAATACCAAATTCAAGTTTCCATGTGTTTCACTAATAAAAACATTAACAAAATTTGAAACAATTCAACCTAATTAAAACAATTTAAACAGACCTGTGAGAATAGAACGATTCAATAATAACCAATTTAAACAATTAAAGCTAGGTTACAATTTAACATTACTATTAACATCAACAATTCAACAATAAATCAATAACACATACATGTGAGAAGAGAATGATTCTGATTGGGCTTTTCACTTTTGGACTTTGGAGACTTGGAGAAGTGGAGAACGACGGCCGGAGGAGGACGGCCGAAGCCCGGAGGAGAGTGGTTGCTGCTGGAGAGTGAGGAGGGTGAGGATGGAGGCTGTGTTGTGCGAATGCAATGTTATGTTCTGCACTTATGTGCTTGTTTTGGTATAACCCTAAATGGGACGCATCATGCAATCTGGTAGAGAGCGGAGTGAGGATTTAGATATATAAAGGGCTGGTCTATTCGCACACGCCCTTGGTCTATTTGCACACTCAAAGCGCCCCGCTATGGCCAAAGCGGGGCGTTTTGGTTTAAAGTCAACAGACAAGGACTGACAGGTTCAGTCCTTGTCTGTTGCTTTACATCAAAGCGCCCCGCTATGGCCTAAGCTCGGCGCTTTGGTTTTTTTTTTCCAAAGCGCCCCGCTTTGGCCTAAGCTCGGCGCTTTGGGTTTTTTTTTTTTTTTTTTTTTACATTTTGGGCGTATTTTTGACTGGTGACTGATCTACGTTTAAGTTCAAATTTTACATTTTTGGTCCAAATTTTACAATATTTAATTTGTTTGTGCACATATATATGTAGGTGTTGTGGTGGTGAAAAGTCTCTAGTACTTAATTATGAAGGTCTAGCATAAGGTCTAATTAAAATAATGTAGGTATGTACGTTGAGTGTGGATGTGAAAATAATAATTAACTTGTCTTGACTTTCCTTTTTCTTGTTCCCCATGTCAACAGGTCATGGCAAAAGGACAGAGCCGAGATGGGGAGAGGATGATGTAGGTGTTGTGGTGGTGAAAAGTCTCTAGTACTTAATTATGAAGGTCTAGCCTAAGGTCTAATTAAAATAATGTAGGTATGTACGTTGAGTGTGGATGTGAAAATAATAATTAACTTGTCTTGACTTTCCTTTTTCTTGTTCCCCATGTCAACAGGTCATGGCAAAAGGACAGAGCCGAGATGGGGAGAGGATGATGTAGGTGTTGTGGTGGTGAAAAGTCTCTAGTACTTAATTATGAAGGTCTAGCCTAAGGTCTAATTAAAATAATGTAGGTATGTACGTTGAGTGTGGATGTGAAAATAATAATTAACTTGTCTTGACTTTCCTTTTTTCTTGTTCCCCATGTCAACAGGTCATGGCAAAAGGATAACAAAAGATAGAAGTTTCAAAAGTGTTGGTTGATTATACAGGGATCAGATCAACGCGTACGAAATGCTTACGCGTACGAAATGCTTACGTATCGTCCCCCTGACCTTGGTTGATACACATAACACTACTCATAGGAGTACTTGTGCTTTCAAACCAAAATGATACGATATAATGGAATACGACATCACACGTAACCGATTTGATCCGGAACTTGCAGTATAGTCCATATATATTAAAAAATGATGTATAATGGAAAAAGCGTAAAATTTAGACTTTTAACAAAGCGTTTGTGAATTAAAAGCAAAGTGGCCACAGCGGGGCGCTTTGAGTGTGCAAATAGACCAAGGGCGTGTGCAAAGTGTCATGCTATTCACGTTAAATCATGAAAAGTCTCAAGTACTTAAGGGTCATGCTATTCACGTTAAATGTGTTTAATAATAATCACGTTAATTCTTTTACAATCCAAGAGTACGTTTGTGTTTGTTCAATATATGTGTTACATCACGTTAAAAACCGAATGTCACCGACACGACCCAATCAGATTCAATACGCACTTGTACGACCCAAAATGACAATATACATGAAAAATACTACAATTAATGAAAAAATACGTCATGTACATGTACGGTAGGCGGCTGATACACATAACACTACTCATAGGAGTACTTGTGCTTTCAAACCAAAATGATACGATATAATGGAATACGACATCACACGTAACCGATTTGATCCGGAACTTACAGTATAGTCCATATATATTAAAAAATGATGTATAATGGAAAAAGCGTAAAATTTAGACTTTTAACAAAGCGTTTGTGAATTAAAAACAATATTAAAAAATTTAAAAAAGGCCCTAAGCGCTGCGCTTTGACCTAAGAGGGGCGCTTTGCCCGAAAATTTAAAAATGTAAAAAAAAAAAAAAAAAAAAAAAAACCTCAAAGCGCCCCTCTTTGGCCATAGCGGGGCGCTTTGATGTAAAGCAACAGACAAGGTCTGACCGCGTTAGTCCTTGTCGGTTGACTTTACACCAAAGCGCCCCGCTTTGGCCATAGCGCGGCGCTTTGGGGTGTGAAAATAATTTTCTCCGTGTGTAAATAGCATGACCCTATATAAAAGGCTTCTTCGTTTAATACTGTAATGAAAATATCACTTTCAGATGTAATCACTTTCAAGGATTCGGTCTCTGGTTAATTTTCATGAGATTTGTATAGTTTATAAGGGTGAGAGGGGCACTCCTCTCTTAGGGGAGTGACCTCTCTTACACACACCCAATCAGCACGCGCCACGTCAACTCCCCCCTTAACTCCCCTCACACCCTTAATTTGATGGCGGCACTCCTCTCTTGGGGGACTTGTTTTTTTTATTTGTTGTAATTATGCATGTTTATAAATTAAACAAATATTAATAAAAATTAAATAAAATTTAATAAAAGACATTTCATTAAATTAAAAATAAAAATTACATTCAAACTAGAAAAATAAAAAAACAAACTACTTGTCGTCGGAATTCACTTCAAGGTGAGGTAGATCTAAACGTCCGAGATGCTCAACGAGATCGTGTTTTAGTCTCCAATGCGTTTCTTCGTCAATGAGCTCGCTAAAAGTTGTATCATCGAAGACGGGTTCGACTGGATGATCTTGAATGTGTACCGGTGCTATCGCCCTTCCGTCGTCTTTTATAATCATGTTATGTAAAATAATGCACGTATACACGACAGACCTTATCTTTTTCACCGTTTTGGAACGCATTGGACGATTTAGTATTCCCCACTTCGCCTTTAACACACCAAACGCCCGTTCCACATCTTTTCTTACGGCCTCGTGTTGCCTCTTGAACTTTTTTTCATTCGGGATGTGAGGATATGGAAAAGACTTCACAAACACGGACCAGCTAGGGTAGATCCCATCAGTAAGATAATACCCGCGTTTGTATAAGTGGTCGTTCACTTGAAATGGACAATTTGGCGCCGTTCCGTTTCGTTGAGTAAGAAATAACGGAGATTGTTGGAGCACGTTGATGTCGTTTTGTGAACCCGCCGGGTCACAAAGAGCATGCCAAACCCACAAATCTTGAGACGCCACCGCCTCTAACATAACTGTCGGGTATTGATGATCGCCTCTCATATATCGTCCACCGCCACAAATCAAGTCCCCTCATCGGTGAATACCCACCGATCCCATTCCCCGGTTGCCTTCCCCGAATTGATGGCGGCGGTGTTCCCGCTCGGGGACTTGGCTCACCGCTGGGCTCCCCGCTAAGTGCCCCGGACACCCTAAGGAACTATTTATATGAAAAGAAGATGTTCCAACTTCAATGGTCCAGAGACCAAATCCTTGAAAGCCATGTATAAACACTTTATTAAGGTTTTTTGTTATAGATTTAAGAGAATAATTGGAAACGCGCGCGTTACAACGGAGTTGCCGATATAGGGCTTAAACATTAATCAACCTTAAACCTTAAAACGATAAAAAAATCGTATAGGAGTTGTATATTTATATAGAAGTACCCATGCTTCACGACAAGGTGATTTAAAATAATATACATATAGCAGTTGTATATTTGAACCCACGCCCTTTCAGACCATAGCCTAAATCTGGCGCCTTAGAACACTCGGCCAAACTGTCTGGAAGTTTAAAGTTTTTGAAGATATCTTAAAGATTAATATCATCAATGTGTGTGACATTTTCTAACATGTTATCACTTGTAAAATACAATTTTTTATCACTTCCGGAAATTTATCATAGAAAGTAAATGCAATGGTAGTAGTATGTTTGCCACTTCACTGATCATTGAGCAAGTTGATTACTTGTAGTATAATAAAGAAGCCTAGTATTACCATCGAATCATAAAACTCAAGATGAAAAATCAACACAAAGTTGTGAACGCATTACATGTGGGCTATTCTTCAATACGTTACTAATGTATAACTTACAACAACCTATATATGACTTGCACTAACTTCATCAAAAAAAAAAAAAAAAACCTCGCAAAAACTATACCCATTAAATAAACATTACGTTTATTCAATGTTTCCCCGCTCACGGCTGAACTACCACTTCTACAACACCTATACCGAACTCAGTTGCAGGCCATTCGGTACATCGCATGTGTGGTGGGTTTGAGGGGGTGAGGACTGAGGTGATGCTATTAACCAAGATTTTTTTTTTTTTCTAATCATGCTCGTTTTAGAATTCTTGGGTGTCGAAATCCGGTTTTGTTGGATACTCCAGGCCTTGTGTAACAACCCTCAGTAAATCCGACACCCTCATAATATTTCCGACACCCTATTATATTTTAAAATATCCCAATATGTCTTGTATTACACCCCGTATGTGAAAACCGAGCCCGAAATATGTTATAACATTTAAAATAAATGAAAAACATGAAATATTGAGTTGAGGCGGGCCGCGTAGACCCACCCCATAAGTCTAAATATACGATGCATCCAGGAAGTGATAAAATGTACCAGGATTTAAGGAAAAAAATTTGGTGGATAGGAATGAAAAAGGACATAGCAGCCTATGTTTCTAAATGTTTAACCTGTTCACAAGTCAAAGCTAAACACCAGAAACCCTCAGGTTTATTACAGAAATTAGAAATGCCAGTGTGGAAATGGGAATTGATAACAATGGGTTTTGTTACTAAATTACCCAAAACTAAGAAAGGTAATGATACAATCTGGGTGATTGTAGATAGGCTAACCAAGTCAGCTCATTTCCTACCAATGAGAGAAACTTTTAGTATGGAACAATTAGCCAAATTGTATGTAAATGAAATTGTTTCTTTACATGGCATTCCTTTATCAATTGTTTCTGATAGGGATAGCCGATTTACCTCTCATTTTTTATCAAGTTTCCAAAAGGCAATGGGAACTAAATTAAAACTGAGTACAACTTATCATCCTCAAACGGACAGACAAAGTGAAAGGACAATTCAGACAATGGAGGACATGCTTAGAGCTTGTGTAATTGATTTTGGAAGTAATTGGGATGATCACTTACCTTTAATAGAATTTTCTTATAATAATAGTTATCACACAAGTATCAATGCTGCACCATTCGAAGCACTTTATGGATGAAAGTGCCGAACCCCAGTCTGTTGGGCAGAAATTGGGGAAAAGAAACTATCTGGACCTGAGATAGTGCAAGAAACAACTGACAAAATTATTTAAGTCAAGGAACGACTAAAAGCCACACGTGATCGACAAAAGAGCTATGCCGATAACCGACGCAAGCCGTTGGAATTTCAAGTAGAAGATAAAGTATTATTGAAAGTCTCTCCTTGGAAGGGAGTGGTAAGATTCATCAAAAGAGGAAAGCTAAGTCCCAGGTATGTTGGACCTTTTAAGATTATTAAAAGAATAGGACCTGTAGCCTATAAGCTACAATTGCCAGAGGAAATGGCAGGAATACAAGATTTATTTCATGTATCTAATCTCAAGAAATGCTTAGCTGATGAATCGCTAATAGTACCTCTTAAGGATTTAGAGGTAAATGAACAACTCAAGTTTATAGAAAGACCTCTACAGATTGAAGATAGGAAAGTCAAGAATCTCAAGCATAAGAGATTAGTTCTGGTCAAAGTGAAGTGGGACTCCAAAAGAGGATCTGAGTACACATGGGAGCTCGAATCAGAAATGCAAAGAAAGTATCCGCACTTGTTCCAGTAGATCTCGAGGACGAGCTCTAAAACAAGGTGGGGAGAATGTAACAACCCTCAGTAAATCCGACACCCTCATAATATTTCCGACACCCTATTATATTTTAAAATATCCCAATATGTCTTATATTACACCCCGTATGTGAAAACCAAGCCCGAAATATGTTATAACATTTAAAATAAATGAAAAACATGAAATATTGAGTTGAGGCGGGCCGCATAGACCTACCCCAAACCTTACGCGGACGGTATCAAGGCTGAAACTTGATTTCAGTAAACCTTAAGTTGAGACGGGCCGCGTCGTAGTTCCCATTAGTTTACGCGGGCCGCTAGAGATCATCAAACGCGGAGACATCCTAGGCCGACACGTGTCGATTTCGTGGCGGACCTACACATCGACTCAGCCAAGCTACTAAGTTGACTGGAGTCAACGCGGGCCGCGAAGGCCTTATGCTTCTCTTACGCGGGCCGTGTGAGGATCAGTTTCAGCACCTATATAAACAGGCCATCGGGTTTCACTTTCCGTCGCTCATTCCTTTCGTTCTCAATCACAATTTCTGTAGTAGGTTTACTATACACGGGTATTATACCCCTAATTAGCGAGGTTCTGCTCCGTTGTAAGTATTATAACCCCAGTTTCGTAATAGTTACGCTGCCCGATTGATTTCGGGTTCCGTAACAACTATCGTGGTTCTGCCCGACGTAGTTGTTGGAATGCCGTCTCGGGAGGGTATTATTAATATTTTCAAAGGGTTATGGTACTAACCTATGTACATTTGTATAAACTATAGATTATATCCAGGAAACCCTCACGAGAAGTCTAAGATAGCAATGTGAGTTTATCCTCTTTTTGTTAACCTTTTTGGAATATTTTACAAAACCTTAATTGTTTTACAATGTGATTAAGCGGTGATTGAGTCTTTGTAGTTCTTCAATTACTGCCGGTATGTTGGGGTTTTGTATACAAAATTTACTACACTGTGAGTAGTAAGTCGAGGATGACAGTACGTTACCATTGGACAATGAGTTAGCCAATATGTAATATGACCCACAAGTCAGTGGATTGACAGTACTAAATGGAGTAATTGTGTAGAAATAAACAATGTGATCGCTCTCAATACTGTTTTAATTGATAAAATGTTTCTTGATTAAACTGGGATTCACTCACCAGTATTTCCGACTGACAAATGTTTTTAAAACACGTTTCAGGTAACAAAATGTGAAAGCCAATTGGTAAAAAGCCAGCTGGAGAGCACTGAAGGCTTGGGAAAAATGTGGCTATAAAAGTTACCTAATAAGCGATGTTTTAAATTCAATAAAATAGGGTTTGTCCCTATAAATGTACTGTAATAAGAAACTTGGGTTTTGCCCATGTGTTTATTAATATCAATTATGATGGTTTTACTCTGATAAACATTTCCTAACTACGGTCCTGATGTAAATTCCGCTGCAAGATTAAATAACTGATACCACCGAAATTCTGAGCTCGCGTCCGCCCGTTCCCGGGACAGATAAGGGATCGGGGGTTGCGACACCTTGAAGGGCTGGCATTCTTCGTAAATCTTCATCACTATAAGCTGGAATAAACCAATAGGTTTTTACTGTCCTAAGCACCTGAAATTTTCACCAAATTCTTAGATAAAGTAAACAATAATGAATAAGACTAACATAAAGTTACTTTTTAACCTATTGTCATTATTTCTTTTTGAAAGGTAAAATTGTCATTAGTTGACAAATAGTTTTAATAGCACAAAAGTTGACCTGTTGTAGTCAAACATTGACTTTTTCTTTGGATTCAGTTTCTAAAAAACGGTATTTATTCAAACATACAGGTTAACAGATACTTATGTTTACAGACATAACACTCCCTCGTTGGCTTCATTGACATGAGCAACCTTATTGATAGGCCTAGGTTTTTCCACTGGGGTTCCTCCTTTGTTAGTATCCCATGAGTAAAGCTCCTTGTTACCTGAACCTATTTTGAGCAGAAGTAAGTTTTGAATCGAGCCAGATAGAACCTCTTTTAGTATCCATTTTGACCAGGGCCAAGCATGCCCCATTACCCAACCATGCCATTTTGCAACGCTTACATTAGACCTGGCAAACGGGTCGGGTCGGGTCATGGGTCAAAACAGGTCAATTATAAAAAAAGGGTTGTTTTGGTTCGAGTCGAAACGGGTCCGTGCCGACCCAAAATCTGCTCCGAACCAACTACGTTCCGATCCGAAACCCGTCCCGGCCGCCCGAAACTTAATCCGAACCGAACCCGTTCCGATCCGAAACTTTTCCCGTTTCTTTAAGACACCAACCCACATTGATCCATTTCTTTGAAGTTGTCGACCCGTTTTGACCTGAAAATATATGAGATGGAATTTTAATTGACCCATTGAGTGAAAATATCTTACACAAACCAACCCATATAATTTAAAAAGCAACCCAAAGTGACCCACTTGGAAGGCTTTGGGTCAAGATTGCCCCCTCTAGCTTACATATACCTAAATTAAAAGTAGAATACCATATATAATACCCTTTTCAGTACTTTTTTTCTTAATGACAACTTTTTCCTTTTCATTCAGATTATTCTTCTAAACTTTTAACTTCAATTATCATCAACTTGGAGCGGGGTTCTTTGAACAGTTGCAGCAACGCGTACAACAATGACCATTACAGCCACAACAGCAGCTCTCCCTCTAAATTTTCATCTACTCAATACCAAAACATATACGTTTAAGTAAATAATTTAAGTTTTGTCAAACTTCTCTTCGCAACCATTAACAACAAGATGCTAAAATAAAAACAACAAGATACTAAAATAAAACTGAGTAGATGGATTTAGCATGTGAATTTTCAAACACTGATATGGCATAAGTGGGTGTCATTTGTACCGTAGTTTTAAGAAGTTCTACTACAAATGCGCACCAAAAAGATATTCTATCAATTATTAAGAACAACAAAACATTGACTAAATATGAAACAAAATAGTAAAATGGAAGCATACATGTTGGTAGAAGAGCCTTTATTGTGTAAATCACAAAATCAATTAAATTAAATCAAATCAGAATTAAAACAATAAATAAATAAAAATAATGAACCTGATCTCCAGTCGCCGGCGACGCTTTCTTGTGGTTGTTCTAGAAACAGAGTTTTAACCTATCAACCACCTTCCGAATATCCGAACTAAGCGTTCTCTCAGAGCAATTTGATGGCATAGAAACCGTGAAGCAGACAAAATACCAGCCAACATATGATAATCTAATTAAAATAAGAGTTTTATAATCAAGCAAGAATCCATGTTCATAAAACCACATGGCTCAAAGAAGTTAAAACAACTTAAAAACTTGCCATAGAAAAGGAAACCGTTTGATTGAATCATTTGAAACCCCAACTCTGATAAATCTGGTATCTGAAGTGATGACTGATCATTAAAAGCGATTATCAACTATCGTCAAATCCCTTATGAATTAGAAAGCGATTTAAAATCAATTGTCAACTATCGTCAAATCGATTTCCCATTTTCATGTAAGATGGGCTGAAATCCATAAAGAACACACTAAATGTTCAACCTTATTCTTTCTTGGTCTAAGGATGTTGGGCGGAAATTGTTCTCTTGCCTCAAGTTATCATACGCCCTGTGCATCACCCACTCCAACTAAAACAACAATTCCATCAAAAATAGTTTTATTATATTCAAACATAGTATAAAAGAGAAGGAAAACATTCTGGTTGACCACTGAATCATTAGTTAACATGTTATGACTGTCAAGAAACATATAGTACATAACATTTTTTTTAAAAAATAGACACCAATCTTTGACTAAAATATCTGGAGAAACAAAATAATGTACCTGATAACCCATTTCAGGCAATGATGCCAGAGCTAATCACACATCCTGAATAAACAAAATTCCAACCCGAATACCAATCCATTTAAAGTAAATCGGGTCCGGGTATAAGGTTCTTCGGGCTTCCATTACTTCGAACTCGGTTGTCTTCGGTTTCAAAAAAAAGTGGCAAGTATATATATGTATCTTTTCTTTTGCATTTACATTCCACAATTTGTCCAAAACCAATGTTCTTGCAGACTGTATCAGAAAGTTAAGCAACAAATAACCAATTATGATGGTTCATATGTCAATCACTCATCAAATATCTATTTATATCTTATCTATTAACCATAGTCTTATATTAAGAATTAGCCCAAAAATGAGAACAATTAGACCTAAAAAAACAACCACATCAATGAATACACATTCAAATTCACTTCCTGACATAATGAATCAACAACAGTGTGTGTGCATGTGTGTAATCTGAATCTTTATTAAAAAAAGTACAAACCTTTGAGAAGAAGACGCAAGATTAAGGGTCTGGAAGTCATCCAAAGCACCTAATTAAGATTCAACGCACAATATGAAGAGATTAAATCATCCAGTTGGGTTACTTTGTTAATAATTCAAGAAACGAATGGAAACCCTTACTATCAAGAAGTTGGTCTAAATCATATGGGTGTTCAGCCATGGTGGGTTTTGCCTAATCTGTTTCTCTCTCTAGACAATTTTCTCTCTCTAGAAAGATTCCCGATGCAGTAGAAGGGCTTTATCGTATAGACAAGACTTGGAGAGGTTGTGATGTTCCTCACCTTCTTCATCATCTTCCGCAATCCTTCCACCTTCTTCATCATCTTCCATAAAAACAAAGCGTCACCAAAGTTGCAAAGTCCCTTCCCTTCCTTGCCGGTTCTGGTTTCCGATTCTCTCTCTATATGTATAAATTGAACAAGAATTGAACCATGATTGAGAGAATTGAGGGGGTGTTTGGCTAAGCTTTTTGACTTCTCATTTTCTCAAGAAGTCACAATTTATGACTTCTGGTTTCCGATTCTCTCTCTCCTTCTCAAGAAGTCACAATTTATGACTTCTCCTTTTCTCCTCTCCTTTTCTCATTCTTAAAGACAAAAAAAACCTTGAAAAATCATTTTCCTGGTTGTGTTTGGCTAAGCTTTTCTCATCTTCCTGACTTCTCAATAATGTTTGGCTAAGCTTCTCCTTTTCGAAAGGACTTTTAGCTCTATATAAGTCAATAAGTCATTTTGAGAAGGAATCCCAAACACCCCCTGAATCGATCTAAAAGCAGAGGACGCATTGGAAGAACATCTGGTGAATTTTGTGTAGAAGATGTTGAAATAAGCTGGACTTTAATCTTGATAAGTTAATCCATCGGTTCATCTGGTGAAATACATCATTAAAGAGAATTAAGAAAGAAATAAAGAGCACTAACAATTTTGTGGGTAGAGAAAGGTCAAAAGGATAAAGATGAAAATGAAATCTAGATTTTAACTATAGGAGCATGATTAATTTACCATTATATCCCTCTAGTGTCTTAAAAAATAATGTTATTTACTATTATATCCCTCTCAAATGTGTTGTTTTTATTTGTACATATTGCTTTTAAAGTTGTATGTAATGTAAAATTACATTCATATCCATCACATTTACTTTATATAGTATTATAGATTATTTCATATGAGATAAAAGCGGGATAATATAATTTAATAGGAGAGCTGGGCCGACCCGCCTTTGTATCAAACCAATGTTTGGGCCTAGGGCCTCAAAAACCAAACAACATTTATATATAATATACTATATTTATTATCGACATCATTAATCATTAATATATGTTTTTGTAGCTTAGGTCGTGGGGTATGGGGCGGGGGTTTGGGCGTGGGTTGGGGTAAAACGCCCAAGTCACCACCCCGGGTGGGCTTGGGTTGGGGCGTGGCCCCTTGGGGCTTGGCTTTCAAGCCGGACGTGGGGCGGGGGAGCAAGGTGAGTTGGCGGTTTGTGATTGGCCCATTAAAAGTAGCCGTTGGCTAGTCGTTGGGGTAGCCGTTGGTGGCTACTTTTTAAAATAAAAAAACTTTTTTTTCCTTTATAAATACTTACCACATTTAACATTTTTTTCACACAATATCAAAACATAAAACACATTATTGCCATGAGTTCTTCAAGTTATAGTGAATCGTCATCATCGTCTGACGATGGTGCGGAAATATTTCTACAAACGATAGCGGCGGTGGTGAAAGCTATCGTAGAAGACGAAGACGATGAGGAAGAGACTCAACAACCTAAACGGAGGAGAAGGTACATCGCTCGTAAACGGCACACCGCTAACGATTTGTTGGTAAGCGATTACTTCTCAGCGGAACCTAAGTATGATGAAAAAATGTTTAGGCGTCGTTTTCGTATGAGTAAAAATTTATTTTTAAGAATATCTAGAGATCTTGAGGAGAAATATGTTTGTTTCCAACAAAAACCCGATGTCACCGGGCAATTAGGATTTAGTACGTGGCAAAAGGTCACGGCCGCACTTAGGCAGTTAGCGTACGGCAATAGTTCGGACATTATGGATGACTATTTAAAAATGTCTGCACGTGTAGCTAGAGAAACTCTTCACAACTTTTGTTCGTGCATTCTAGAACTTTATAGGAAAAGATATTTGAGAAAGCCCTCCTTCAGTGACATGCAACAAATATTGGAACATCACGCAGATTATCATGGGCTACCCGGGATGCTAGGTAGTTTAGATTGTATGAAATGGCCTTGGGAACTTTGTCCTACCCAATGGCAAGGTGCTCACACTAGTGGATTTCACGGGGTGCCAGCCATCATGCTTGAAGCGGCTGCGTCCCAAGATCTTTGGATATGGCATGCGTTCTTCGGTATGCCAGGTTCACATAATGATATTACCATCGTAAACCACTCGCCTCTTTTCAATGATCGGGTAAATGGAATAGGACCGAAAGGAAGTTTCTTTGTAAACGAGATTGAGTACGTGTACGGGTACTACCTAGTTGATGGGATTTACCCAGAGTGGGGGGTTTTCGTAAAATCGTTCACAAGACACGGTACCACAGATCCAAAGAGATTAAAGTTTAACAGGGTCCAGATGGCTGCACGTAAAGACGTCGAGCGAGCATTCGGTGTTTTGAAGAAAAGGTGGCGAATTTTGGCAATGCCTTGTCGACTATGGGACAAGGATCAGATTGGAAACGTGATGTACACATGTATCATTCTTCACAACATGATTTTGGAGGATGAAGGTAGAGCGGTCGTTACCTACTACGAGGACGATGACCCCCAACAAGGTAACGTAACAGACGAAGATAAAGCGGCAAATGAATTTTTAATAAAGTCAAGGGATATACATCAGAACCTTCGAGCTGATTTGGTGGAACATGTTTCAACGATTCCTGGGTTCGAAACCGACGAAGACGACGAAGAATGACTGTTTTTTATTTTGATAATTATTATGTATGTTTATGTATTTTAAAAAAAAATATGTTGTATGTTTATTTTTTATTTAGTTATAAATAAAAATATATATAAAAAAATGATGATGTGGCTAGGCCACGCCCAACCCAAGCCCCACCATACCGCTAAAACACTTGCCTTTGGGTTTTTAATATCTAAAATCCACGTGTCACCAAATGCCCAACCCAAGCCCCACCATACCCCATGGTCTTAGGCTACTCGGTATGGGTGAGGCTTATCCTTTGAGGATGACCCTCTACGTCAGCGCCACGTAGATCAGGTGTGAGGATGGAGCTAAGGAAATGAGGGATGGGTCTAAAATATATGTATATGTTGTATGTATATGTGTCTGTGTCTGTGAGAAGAGAATGCAACAACTTTTGTCCTTATGTGCCCGTCTCCATCGTCCGGATCTCGACGAATACGACGACGCCGGGCCTTCGGAATTGGTGTGCTGGGCGGCACCGGGCCACGACGAGGTTGGGACGGTCCCCATACCGTCTAGCCTTAGTAGAAAGAACACATCTTTTATTCCGTGCGTAAGTTGTTTCGGATCTCCTGCTCGACGATTTTTATTTATTTATTCCATAATTTCATTCGTATTGTAAATCGGTCAAACATCAATATTCGTTTCTTTGTTGTAGTGTATATGTTATGAGCATGCCTTTGTTCTATTTTGATTGTTTCTTTGTTTATTTTCAAAACATTTTGGTCTCTTGAGTAATCTGAGTTCAATGTCTTGATATCATATAATAAAGAAAAATAAAATAAAAGAAAGTGCCTGGTATATTGGTTATACTATGTTAAAACCCGGCGTTGAATAAATATAATTTTATATAATAAGTAATAAAAAAAGTTACGTCTTAAAAAACATGTTTATTGCACAGGTTGAATAAACACATCTATTACACTAGTTGAATAAATATAATGCAACAGGTTAATATGGTACTATTTACTTATTATAATATTTACTTTGTTATTTATTTATTGTTAGTTTAGAAACTTGTGTATCATATTGGTTATAACATTTTATTTTGTTTTATTTTATTTATTATTGGGTTAGATACTAGTGTATTAAACGTGGTTAGATCAATCAAATATTTAATAGTTATTAATAAATGAAAAAAGTAAAGAAATAGTTTAGAAAAAATATTAAATAAATAAGAAATAAACGAAAAATTATGATATAATAACATTATTTGAAGAAAGAAACAAAATAATTATGATTTAACATTATTATTTAATAAGAGAGTGAAGCGGAAAAAAATAAAGGTAAGAAAATACATTGATACTAATTTACTATATCTTAAAATGAAAGGTCGGTGCACCGACCAAATTACAATATTGCCCTTTCTTATGAAATTACTGTAATGTCCTTCGTTGGCATCCAGTTGTTGGCGACCAGAACAAGAGATCTTGCCGGCCGCTGACCAACACAGATCAGAGGAATACGATATCTTGATGGTCCTGCCGACTCCATTGCAACTGCCAAAACACACTCGAAACCACTGTGCTAACAGTACTACTCCATCACCGCTAATAGCATAAGCCCTAAGACAACGGGAATGTCAAACGCTGAAAACAACAAAAAATGTTGGTGGAAAAAAAAAGAGATAAGGAACCTTACCTTGAAACTCTAGCCGCAACAAATCGGGTTGAGAAAACCACATGCAATGTTAGATCGGGACTATGGTGGCCTTAAACAGTCGGAAATGGCTGGGATGTCTTAAACGCCGGTCGTCGGATAAACAGAAATCAGAGCTAAAGGAACATGGATTCCGATGTCTTCACGAATCAGTTCACTTTTCCATCTGATGCAGCACGAAACCAGTTTTGGGCTGAAAATGCTATAGGTGACCCTTACGACCCGAGGATGTCTAAGGCTTCAAGATTGAAAGACCCTTTGGTGCGAGTGATTCATCATGTGTTTAGCCACACAATTTGCGGGCGCATGGACAGTCTTGGGAACTGTCCCACACCAGATTTGATTTTTCTCTATGTGCTGGTTGAGGGAGCACATATCAACCTAGCCGCAAGGATGGCTGAATACTTTGTGAAGAGCTCAGGGAGGACACCCAATAGTCAGATCCACGGCGGTCAGTATGTGACCGAAATTGCTTACAATCTGGGATTGATGACTGACGGGGTACTTCAGAGTCTCACTCTGATAACCGAGGGTGTTTATGTTGATATTAGGTCACTGAAAGCGATGGGATTGATTGTTGAAACAGATCGGGGGGATAGGTTGAGAGGTCTGAACAACGAGGTCTGGGACCCGTTGCCTCCAGCTGTGGAGGAAAATGAGGATGAGGAGATGCATGATCAGGAGCATCAGGAGCAGCACCAGCACCAGCCACAGACACCACCACATTCACCGCAGCACCACGCTTTCCACCAGCACCAGGACTGGCCTGAGTTCTACCAGCATTTCCAACAGATGCGAGTTACGTGGGAGCAGCATGGGACTTACATAGACCAGATTAGGACTAGTCAGGACCAGATCAGGGCTAGTCAGGATCAGCTCAAGGCTACTCAGGATCAGCTTAGGGCAAACCAGGACAGCTTGTACCAGGGGGTGAGTGCTGGGTTTTCATACCTGTTTGGGGAGATGCATAATGCCTATCCCGACTACTTTCAGCAGCCTCCACAGTTCCCACCGTGGAACCCACCTGGTTATGACGATGCGGGCCCGTCCTTCACGAGAGACGATGATGGTGATGACGAGTAGGAGTCGGTGGAGTGGGTAGTTTGTGGTTTTATTTTTTCCGTACTTTGTTTATTTCGGGTGTTCATTTTGTTTGTTATGTCAAACACCCTCGGTTATGTACGCTTTATTTTTCAGACTCTTTACTTTAGTTTTTATGTTATGTCTTTGTTGGGATTTCTAGTATTTCTATTTATGTACATTATGGTTTATTTATGTTTATTCTGTTTCTGTTCTGTTTTGGTGTACATGTGACATACTTGCAGATCCGACATATCTTGGACTGGAGCACATGACAGATACAGCTTTGGAAGTCTCGTTTCATCAGACATCATCTTGAGGGGAGTACTATTATCCTTTTCTCTATATTTCGGGTCTCGCATTGGGGACAATGCGAAGTTCAAGTGTGGGGAGGGGGTTAACTTTGTTTGTCCTCTATAAAAAATCAGAAAATCAGAAAAATCATTCAAAAATACCTGTATTTTGTATATATTTTAGTAAATAAACCGATTGGTTGTGTTTTAGAAAGCTTCGGACATGATAAAAACTCGACAAACAAAATAAATTTTGAAAAAGAAAAACCGGAAAGCGTGACAAACAAATAAAGACTTGCATGATAGTTTTCACACTTTTACCCATTCCTTCCGTTACGTGTGTCACACCCCGATATTTCCACGTATCACCGGTGGGCCCGGTAGGGGAGTATCGTGACGTGATTGATATCATCATAGTCAAACAACACAATATATATATGCACAGCGGAAGCAAAAGATAAAATATATTACGATCCGAATATAAAGTAATATCAAGTATTACAACGGAAAGTAAAGGATCCACAGGCGGATCAAATAAAAGGAAAAACTGTTCAACAGACTTTGGACGCCTAGAACTTGCAAGATTCCTTATTAACACCCTGAGCTTCCAGCCAATTACGTTCAGTACCTGTCACTTAACCTTTTTGGAAAATACGTCAGTTTTCACTGGTAAATACACTCAACCGACTCATTTGGAAATGTTTATGAAAATTGGTTTAGGTGCACAAGGCATGACAATATGTTGACACATTTATTAAAATGCTCAAGGCAAAATTTAATCTTTTATACTTGGGACAAACTATATCTCATGTTATCAGTTTTACATAACTTGCTCTACATACGGGGCCCGGTTCTACGCCGGTTCAAGATTAACCGACACACCATTTATTCCCTTATTGGGAATCCCATATTGGGTATAATTAAATAATAAGCATATTGCATCTGTCAGGTGTATGCCTACACCCCGTGCTTAGGTCGTGGCCATTGCAATTAATGAGTCAAGGATATCCAGGACACGGTCGCATTAATCCCCAATGTTTCAGTCAAGCAATACTAATTAAAACAGGTTATTTGGATTTCCCGACTTATTTGACGCAACCCCTGATCCCTGATTCCCGGGAACGGGCGGCCGCGAGCCAGTTTCGGTGGTATCGTGGTATTAGTCTAATTTGGCAGCGGAATTTTTCATCAGAACCGTAGTTAGGAAATGTTTATCAGAGTAAAACCACCATATTTTATAATATTAAACAAATGGGATAAAACCCAAGTTCATAGTACACACGTTTTCATAGGAATCAATCCTATTTATTTAATAAAAACATCTACTTTATTTTAGGTAACTTTATTGCCACTTTTCCAAGCCTTCAGTGCTGTCCAGCTGGCTTCTATTTGGCTTTCACATTTTGTTACCTGAAACGCGTTTTAAAAACTTTTGTCAGTGGGAAATACTGGTGAGTGAATCCCAGTTTAATTAAGTTTAAATAAAAAGTCACAGTGTACAGTATTGAGGGCACATCCGCAATTACATTTGTTTCCAAGATATAACAATTAACATCAGTGGTACTGTCATACTCAACTTGTGGAAATGTTACTCCTTGACCAGGTGGTAACAAATTTTGTATACAAAACCCCAACATACCCACTATAATTGTATTCTTACAAATAATCAATACGGTTATTCGCATGGAAAGATATGTAAGGTTTTGTAAAACAGTTCACAAAAAAGTTTACAAAAAGTGGATCAACTCACATTGTTGTTTTAAGGTTTTCAGTAAGGATTTCCTGGGAATAATCTATAAATTACACAAAAGCACACGTGTTAGTATTAATAACCCATTTTAACATTAGCAATACCCTCCCCGAGACGGCATTCCAACGACTACGTCGGGCAGAACCACGACAGCCGTTACGGAACCCTAGATCAATCAGGCAGAGTATCTAATACGTATCCAGGGGTTATAATACTTACAACGGAGCAGAACTTCGCTATTTAGGGGTATAATACCCTTCTATAAGCTTAAAACTTCAGAAATTCGAGATTGAAAGAAAGATGTGAGCGACGAAAAACGTAAACTGATGCCTGCTATTTATAGTTGTGATAACAGACTTCCAGGCGGCCCGCGTAAGGTAAGGCTAAGCCTTACGCGGCCCGCGTCAACACGCGGTCAACCTATAGCTCGTCCGGATCACCACTAGGCTTGACACGATGTCGACACGTGTCGGTATCTGGTGTATCCGCGTTTCATGAGCTCTCGCGGCCCGCGTCGATGTAAGCTTAAGCTTACGCGGCCCGCTTTAACTAAAGAAATCAGCGGAGTCAAAGTCCAGTCTTGATACGGCCCGCGTGAGCTTGAGGTGGGATCTTACGCGGCCTGCCTCAGCTCTAATTTCAGATTTTTATTTTATTTTTATAAACTATAACATATTTCGAGCTCGGTTTTCACACACGGGGCATAATATAAGACACATAAGGATATTTTAAGATATAATAGGGTGGCGTAAAATATACGGAGGGTGTCGGTTTTACCGAGAGTTGTTACATTATTGGTCTTTGAATCCCATACCTGACCATGCGGTATTTATATTACCGTATCCCAAGCCCGTAAAAGGGAAAATAAGTTAAGAGTATTTACCTGAGCTAGCTCCTGTCTTAAATAGCAAGAATTATAATAACTCAGCCGTATTCACTTAAGTAAGCGTAGGTACAATTTACCGGAAGGCTCTAGTCTGGAATGATGGTATAAATAACCAATTAGAATACTAACGGGTCTTTAATTAAGCCTAAACTTAGACCGGTTAGTTTTTAAAGAAAGATACGGTTCAAACGCATGATAAGGCGAAGACCGGTTTAGAATGTGGTTTTGACCCGGCAAGCTTGTATGCTTGTTTAATATGGGTAACTTAAACACATTCTGGATTTTGAGATGAAAACGATATGGTTTGACCCGTTTCGGCTAAATTATGCAAACTAGTTACATAAGCCGATCCGAACGCGAAAAGTGCGTAACGGGTAACCCTATGAGTCATATATAGGTTTCCTAAGTTAATACGCCTTAAATATGTTGTGATATCAGTAGGATATCTTCCATTATGCCCAAAACGAGTTTAATCTCAAAATAAGCCCCGTAGGGGTATTTTAGTCATTTTAAAGATTATAAAAGAGGTTAATTGAAATTCTGAGTTTCGGGTCTGAATACATCAGTAAAATAACTCATTTTATTAGGTCATATCAGTTGGTAATAGGTCTTATATGACAAAATGGTTTTAAACCCAAACTATGCGTTTAATACGCTTTAAAAGCCATTTTAAGCGATTTCCGGTTTATACAGGAAATCCGAGTTTTCTGATCAGGTTATAAAGTTTAAAATACTTCATTTATTATATAAAATCAGTAGCAATTGGATTGGTGTCAAAATATTATGTAGAACTCATTTTATACACAAAAAGGGTATAATCGGTATTTACCGAATCAACGCCATAACCTTAGGTTATGAGCAGGTTAAAAATAATTAAAAATCTTTATAAATCCCAAAATATTATATTACATCAGTGGGTAAAAGGTTTGGTGTCAAAAGTTGGGTTTAGATAGGCTTTATGCTAATTGCGCCGTTTAGTTACTAAAAGGCGTTATAATTACGCTAATGAGCATAACTCCTAATCTAGACCT
Source organism: Helianthus tuberosus (assembly GCA_030545235.1). Taxonomy (NCBI): domain Eukaryota; kingdom Viridiplantae; phylum Streptophyta; class Magnoliopsida; order Asterales; family Asteraceae; genus Helianthus; species Helianthus tuberosus. The sequence continues at coordinate 10,017,990 of CM060368.1, read as the reverse complement.
CCAACTGATGTGAAATTTTAGGGACATGTTTATAAATCAGTAGCAAAGATTATTGTCCTTTCACATTTCTAAAATTCTCGTTTTATGGTCAAAAGGGCATATTGGTCAACATTAGGCGATTAACGGAAACGTGTAAACGAATGGGGCAAACAACGAACCAAGCACAGAGGGTTATACCAACATGTAACCTGGTCCTAAGGAAGCCCTAAGGCATTTCTAAACCTATCTAATTCGGGTCAGAACTGAAGTCAAAGCAAAAGTCAAAGTTTTGCGACTTTCGGTTCCGAACCGCGTCTAAACAGAAAATTGTCGGATCAAACAAGCTTATATCAGTTCTTATACTTATTACCAAGTTATATGAGTGATAAAATAGGTTACATGCCTTCTACATTGCTAATTACATGTTAATTTGCAAATTAAGCTTCTGTTGACTTTTTCTAAACAACTTTGACCCGACATTTGATCTAGTTAGAGTGGGAATCTGAGGGTGCCCTTTTAAGGGTTAATTGCCCACATAATTACCAACTTATAACTACCTTCAATTTGACTAATCACTGGACCATTAGTGATTAATCGATAAGTCAAACCTTAATTACGACGGTTTGACTTTTAAGCTAATAACTAGGTAAAACTCAATTAAGGAAGATCAAGGATGCTTACCAAGGTCTAATGCACGACCAGGAATGCTTAGAGAATGGCCTTGAGCTCCAGAAATGATCAGATGTTGAGTTGGAAATGAATGATCAAAATGTGCAAACATTGGGGCTTTATATAGTGTTCTTGATCCACTAAGATCATGACAAATCATGCTATACATGATCCCTGATGATTAACAAGTGTCCCTAAGGCCTAAGAAATAGTTTAGGCGGCTCTTGGAAGTGTTAAAGGGCAATACAAGTCGCTTACATGGGTTGAACAGGCAATTTATGAGTTTCTGCATCTGGGCAATGCTTACGGACCGTAAGGTCCAGGTCTTACGGTCCGTAAGGACCTGGTCAGCATTCAGAAACTTTCATTTGTGACAGTTTTAGCCCCTGCACTTCCAAATGCCATTTCCGACACATCCAAGGCCCGTTAAACCATTTTTAAGGCTCTAAAATGATGCCTAAGTATGGGGAACATGAAACATGCTCAAAAATATGCCGGATTTCGGTTCGTTTGGTCGTACGGTCTCGTTGTTCGGCTAATTACGACGAAACACGGACGGACGCGAAAAACAATTCAAACGACGCAACGAATGGAATTTTATCAAGCCAAACACTAAAATAAAATATTTTAGTGCTTACATAAATTTTTGGGTGTACGGGGATACTCAGAATGTAAGATATGCGTGTAAACGCAAACTTGTGCGCTTTTTGACACTTTTAGTCCCTGTATAACTTAAAAGTTTATTTTTGCGCACCAAACACCTCTAAGCCTATATCTAAGCTATATAAAGGATAATTAGGGTATGTATAACTCATGGTCATATTCTGGAAGGTCCGATAACATACGAATTGACATACTTTTGCAGTTTGACGCTTTAGGTCCCTCTATTACGCAAACTTGCACATCTCATCATTTAATAGCATTGAAGCCTTATCTAAACCATATTAGGCATTAATGAAAGTATTATTAAACATGATAATGCTTCGGGCTCGATAAAAGGTCATTCAGAGGTATAATTAAACATGTTGACACTTCTAGTCCCTTATACTTGCAAAGTTGCGCGTAACTTCACTTTTAGGCATAAAAGCCTTGGATGGCCAATGATTGGCATTCCCGAGAGTATAATAAAATATCATGAGGCTCTCGGTTTGTTAAAAGGTCACTCAGAGGTAAGAATTAACATGTTCACGCTTTTAGCCCTTTATTGCGCAAACTTTCAATTAATTACATAAACGGCTACACTTGATTAACAAGTGGCTCATTTGTGAATATAAGACCATAAAAGGTTATTTATAAACTTATTTTAGGTATGATAATACTTCCAGTTCTTTCATGGTTAATGTTTTTCGATTTTTCGAAAAAATTAGTCCCTTATATTCAAGGTTTGACTTTATTAAGGTTTATTACACGTGTCAATACTTTATTGGACGTGATTTTACGAGGTGTTACATCCTCACCCCCTTAAAAGAAATCTCGACCTCGAGATTTGCTAGAATAATGGAAGTATTTTCTGAAGTAGCACGGACTTAACTCCCATAGTATATTTCGGCCTCTAAGGGTATCCCAGTTGACCTATACAATAGGTACATACTCTCCTTTGGAGCTTCTTAACCTGTCGATTCTCAGTCTATACAGGTTTATTGTTCAATCATAAAGTTTCATTAATCTGCCTATCATTACGTGATAGTGTGTTTCGACTTATTGGCGAAACTTATCCTTAAATCATCAGTGTGGGTCGCACTGCGAACTCCACTAAGCTCCTTATATAGGTTTTAGCTTATAGGCTATTGACCTCTGTCGCATTCGATTTCCCGAATGTTCCTATATATCCAGGTCTTAACTTACCCTGCGAAATTTAAAATTTAGCATACCCTTCTTAGGGCGATACCTTCGATTGAACCTTATTCCTTATTAAGGACTTAAGAAGGTTGTGACTTTTATCAATCCTTAATTTTTTTCTACCGAATACTGGCAACTTTAAGATGATTATAATTTTGAATGATCTTATTTGTTGTTTCCAATGCAACCTTCAGATCCTGATAAGTGGACTTACCAATCTATTGTTCTGATAATAGATGTTTAACATTCCATCTATACAAGGTCCCCAAAGGAGCCACCTTGATACTTATATAACAACTATTATAGAAAAGCTTACCTTAAGGTGAGATGGTTATTCTAACCATTTCTCACAACTAATCTTAAGGAATAGCTAATCCTTACAGTTAGTCGAACAAATCGACGATCCTGGGCAGCTGATGGCGATTCTTAATTGGTGCCTAAATAGGGTTGCGGTAATCAATGCATAAGCAAGATGAACCGTCTTTCTTATTTACCAAAAATCGGAGTTCTTATGAATGTAATCAAGAGTTTGCTAGGCTTATGGTTTACTAAAGGTTTATTATCCCTTGCATTAACGTAAGATACTTAGCAGACACTATCAATGCTAAATGGTACGGGACGTACCTGATGCTATTATGGATATGTACTGTCTTTGTCATTCAATTGGTAGTTCAGGCGTTTCCTTTCTTATCCTTCCCAGATTTAGCTGCTCCTTCCTTGGCAGCCTCTGGGCAATTAGTACTGATGTGGCCCTTTTCGCCACAGCTGAAACAGTTTGCATTCTTTATGTCCCTACATTCGTGGGACTGGTGGCCAGTTCTTTTACAGATGCCACATTGCTTTATCTTTTGGCTTGATCGACACTGTCCCCAGTGTCTTCTTTTGCAGGTTTTGCATGTAGGCTTTTTGTTGGAGTTCAATTGGTTATTGTTGAACTCGGATTTGATCTTCTTAGGATTCTGGGAGTTATCCTCCTCCCTTTGTCTTTTCTCATTATTTTCATTCTTGATTGACTTTTGCCTCACTATATCTAGAGTGAGAGATAAGGATAGATCTACAACTGATCTGAAGGTGATTGGCCTTAAAGCCTTAACATTCCCTTTTATTTCGGGTGCCAAACCACCGATGAAACGCGCAATGCGTTTTGGTCCAGGGGTAATTAAATAGGGTACCAATCTAGATAGGGAGTTGAAGTCGGTAACATATTGTTGACAATTTAGGTTCTTCATTGTGAGAGCCAGAAAATCTGTCTCTACCTTTTCCACTTCGTGTTGTGGACAGTAGTTCTCTTTGATAAGGTCCACAAAATTGGACCATCCCATATTGTATAGGGGAATTTTCCCCGTGGACTGCATCATGGCCCTCCACCATGCAAGAGCCTCGCCCTTGAAAGATTGTGAAACAAATTTTACTACGTCCTTATCAGCACAATTGCTGATGTCCACAACAGTTTCCATTTCCTCAAGCCATTCCATGGCATCAATTGCTCCTTTTTCGCCGTTGAAATCTCTGGGTTTGCATGAGACGAAGTATTTGCAGGTGCACCCGTCTTCAGTTGAACGAGGCTTATCATAGAGTACTAACTTCTGAGGTTCACTCTTTTCATCTGAAGAGTGAACGGAGCTCTCCTTACGAGCTGATGCATGTGATTCCGTATGGACCTTTGAGTGAGTGCCACTCGGTTCCTTTTTGTTCTCAAGGATCTTATCCACAGCTTCACTAATTACTGTTTCAATCAAGGCCTGAAGAGCAGTGCCATTTATATTTATATTTGCATCCTTGTTTCTAGCCGCAGTACTGCTGTATGCTTCGTCGAAAACCTCCATTCTGGAGCTTTGGTACTAAACACCAATAATAACATATGCTTAGCCACAAACTATTATGGAATCATCGTAATGGACGATTTATAAGCCATGGTATTATTAAACCATAATGGTTGTTAGGTTTTTAACTTCATTATAGTATGCCACTAGAAAGTACGTCAATTATATTTAGCCTAGGTCAAAAAGGACCATCGATTGTGTTTATGGTTTGGACCGAGTCCATTACCTTTTGACAGGGGATCACAATGTCACAACTGTCCTTGTCATAACGACAATCTTTAGATAGTTGGATGGCTTGCCACGAAGGACATTAATAATCATAGGCACGAAGGCCTTGTCACAAAGGACATATAAGATATGGCACTTAAGGCATTAATATATAAGCCGCAATCTTATTGGATCAGAGATCTTAAGGTTCGAACATAGTTCATCACTTTTGGACAGAGAGTCAAAGACTACAGCCGTCATCTTTTTGGAAGATAATTTATTTTTCCACAAAGGCTAGTCAATGGACATCATTCTGACTAACTGGATGATTGTGAGCTTCAGAGGAGTCAGCCGTGGTGAAGCTTTGAAGTGACAAAAGGCTAGTCAATGGACATCATTGAGTGTTTGCCACAAAGGCTAGTCAATGGACATCATTGAGTGTTTGCACATACACATTTTATGTATGTTTCATAAATAAAACCGAGTGTGTGTAAACATTATGAGTTGTGTGAAGATTAACATGTTAAGTCAATTGAAAGTGAGTCACGCCTTTTTGGTTATCGCCATATATTTGCATATGCTTGTTGGGTTTGATTCTTTTGATGTTGTCTTTCGAAAAACCGGCTAACCGTTTGTAGTTATTTCAATAAAATAGTGTGTAAATTATCGTTCTTGTTTGATTCTTTCTTTTATTGTATTTTAGTTTAGCTTGCTTGAGGACAAGCAAGGTTCAAGTGTGGGGAGATTTGATATTCGCTAATTTACACATATTTTAGTCCCCCATTTTATCCCCATTTTATGCGTTTTCGGCCGTAAAACCGTCATTCGGATACTTAATAATGTATACTTTTGTTTACAGGCCTAACACAGCATACCAGACAAGATGATAGCGAAAACGAGGACTTTCCGGAAAAAACGACGAAGCTGCGAACATTCTGTGAGAATTCTGACCTGGGCAAGTGGAACGGTCGTGCGGTCTGAGGAACGACCGTGCATCTCCGACATATCAAGACCAGCCCGGCAATGAACGAGGGTGCAACACGGCGTGCAAGGCAATCCCGGTGACGCACGGACGTGCCATATATTGCACCCCGTGCGGATCCGATGTTCAGCCAAACCCCGGTGATGAACGACCAGTGCATCAGTCCGTGCAAGAAGATCCCGGAAACGCACGGTCGTGCCATATGAAGAACGGTCGTGCGAGACCGAAGACCGGTCAAGATCTGTGACGTCATGCAGTATGGTGCACCATACCTCCAATAATTGCATAAAGTGAACGGTCGTGCAACAGGACGCAAGACCGTGCGAAACTGAAATAATATAAAGACCTGCAGAAACATTCTGCTCGTAACTCTGGACATTTTGGAAGCGATTCTGGCGATTTTCAGGCTCCGGAGGCTTCTGCTTTCACCCGGATTCAAGCCATATTGTGCCGATTAGCTTCGTTATCTTCCAGATTCTTAATCTTATGCTTGTTTATGGTTTGGTTTTCTAATCTTTCCATGATTTTGTTAATCTTTCAAGCATTTAGATTAATGTTTATGTATTATTGTAGCCTTTGGGCAAAAACACAACAATCCCTTGCTTGATTATAGCCATTAGTATGTTAATCTTTGTTTGTAATGACATTTGGAAGTATTTTCTATGTTAATCTTTGATGATTAGTTTGCAACCTTGTTATTGATATTGATTTCTTGATTATAAGTAATTTTGTTGGATGATTGGTATTTGGTTAGTTAAGATAGTTGAAAAATGAAGCTTAATTAATCTTGTATTAGTAAACTTTAAACTTGGTTAACTAGTTTAGCTTGGTTAAAATGTGTGCACCATGATACTAGAAATGGTTAGTGGTTTAATAAAATGTAATTATTGTTAATCAAGAAAGCTTGCCGTCACGTAAGGACCTTAACGGGTTAAATGGTGTCGTTATAAATTCTTGCCATGATTTGTTAGCTTAGTTAGTAGTTTAGGCCAAAATTGCTATCTTGGTGAATTTATGTGCAAGATTTGTAAAATGAACTCGGTTGTGATTTAATCTAGTTTATGCTTGTCTCGGTGGTTGCATTGTGTTTATCGATGTCGCTTTCCTTGTTTAAGTGAGGTTAGAAAACTCCTAACGGATGACTAACTTATTTTTAAGAGATTTTCATAGACATTTATCAATAGCACGTTAAAGAACAATTTTAGGTGGTTAAAGTGTGTGTATCGTTTTAACTTTCCGAATGATTGTCATGTTAGGATTCCCGAAAGGGATACTAATTGTCTCAAAATTGGAGAATTGACCTTCTAGTGCCAAAACCGACTTAGTTGACATGCTTTGGTTGTGTATTAAGCAAGGCTATTTATCTATTTTTCATATTTGAAATCTATTATGTTTTTATAAGTAGTTGTTTATGCTTACTTTAGTTTATTAAAAATCAAACAACTTATGTTTTTACCGGTAGTTTAGTGACAAAGGTCTAGTATTATTCCTCCGCCCATTTCCTTGGATCGATACTTGGTTCTTACCGATACTTTACTACATATATGACGGGGTACACTTGCCTCTTTCGTGTGTGTTTTGATGTTAAAGTAATAATCACTTTTATAAATTTAAAACCGAATCGTGTGTTTATTCATGATAAAAATATGTGTAGTCGCGCACACGTCAAGTTTTTGGCGCCGTTGCCGGGGAAATGGCGAGTTTTAGGAACGACCCGAGTCATTGTGTTATCGGTGTATATACTTGTTAATATTTGTGTATACTTTCTTGATTATTTATTTGTTAAATATTTCTTGCTTTTAATTCGATTTATTCGTTTTCGTGATTCTTTTGTATACTTGTAAATTTTTGTTCCATTTATTTATTTTAATCCGGATTTATTATTTATTTATTCTTTGAGTTTTCGGCTCCTAAAAATCATTTTTATACTAGCCGATTCGATTATTTTTATTGTGTTGATTTTTATAAAAAAATTTCGGGCCCATTTTCGGATTTTTATAAAATTTTCAGCCCATTTTAAATAATATTCTGTTTCTTTTCAGCAAAAAAAAAACCAGAATTATTATAATAATATAATATTCATTGTGTCAAATTTTCGTTTTCAGGTTGATGTTCTCAACACCCGCTCCCGATCCTATTGAGCCGTCAGACGAACCCGAGCGTGATCTAAGGAGACGTCTTCGCGCAAGATCTCGTGCGGTTGGGCTACTGCTCGCATCTGGTGAGCAGGAGCAGGTGGTACCCGCTGAAGCCGAGGGCTCAGGGGCAGCAGGGAACACAATCATGGCGGACGATGAGCGACCTTTGAATGAATCAAATCAGCCTGGAGCGACAGGCCTGGAGCCGAGTATCCTTCAGCCTACTATAGATGCACCTACATTTGAAATTAGATCTAGTATTATTAACATGGTGCAGAATTCAGTACAGTTTGACGGGCGTGAGCATGAGGATCCCGGGAGGCATATCGCTGCTTTTCTCGCTATTTGCTCGACATTTAGAATTACGGGTGTGTCGGAGGATGCAATTCGGTTGAGGTTGTTCCCTTTCTCGTTGCGTGACAAAGCTAGAGCTTGGCTTATGTCACTTCCAGCTGGGTCCATCAGGACCTGGAATGGGTTGGCGGAGCAGTTTATGAAAAAATATTTTCCACCCGAGAAAACAACCAAGCTACGGAACCGGATTGTTTCCTTTCACCAAGACGAGGGAGAGTCGTTGCACGCGTCCTGGGAGAGATTTAAAGATCTGTTGATTGATGTTCCACATCATGGCTTCTCCAAGAGACAGCTGGTCTTGACTTTCTATCAAGGTCTCAGTTACAACACACAGGAGCGATTAGACGTGAATGCAGGAGGCGATCTAGGAACAAAGACATCGAATGAAGCGTATGATATCATTGAAAAGGCTGCATTGAAATCTAGCTCACGTCGCGAAGGAGATAGAGGCCGGGCAACATCATCATCATCAGCACCTCGAGCAGGAGTTCACGCAGTGGACGATTACACGGCCATTACTGCACAAATCTCGGCTCTTGCAACGAAATTCGATAAATCCCAGATGATCGCACAAGCTGGTTCAGGCTGCGACCAGTGCGGGGTGACACACGCGCCAGGTACGTGTGAGCAGGGTGTTATGTTTACAGGACACGAGGAGGTGAACTACATGGGCAATCAAATCAGGCCCCAAAATAACCCCTATAGCAACACGTACAATCCAGGGTGGAAGAACCACCCAAACTTTGGATGGAAATCTGGTTCTGGGAACCAAAACGCATACGGTTATGCTCAACATGCTCCCATGCCACAGCAATCTCAAGGTCAATCCTTCCAGCCACAGTATCATAATCAAGGCTCAGGAAGCAGTTCCCAGCCACACGCCTCTCAACGTAACGCAAAGCTAGAGGAAATGATGGCACAACTGCTGAACAACTCCAACAGTGCTAATCAAATTTCTGAGAAACGATATCAGCAGCATGAGGAGCGGTTCTTGGTCAACGAAGGAGAAATGCGGAGTCAAAAGGCTTCCATTCAGACCATCGAGAATCAAGTGGGCCAGTTGGCAAAAATGATGTCGGAGAGACCCCCAGGTGGTCTTCCGGGCAATACCGAGCAGAATCCGAAAGGGCGTGGTAATGGCCCGCACATGTAACAAGTGTGGGGACATGAGTCTTGCTATCGACTCGCCGACAAAAATTTAGCATGAGTCTTGCTATCGACTCGCCGACAAAAATTTAGCAGAGTCTTGCTGTCGACTCGCCGACAAAAATTTAGCATGAGTCTACGCTACTGACTCGCGGACCAAAAATGTAGCAAGAGCATCAAAAGCGCTTTAGGGGTAGTATCGTCTTTTTATGTGTTTTTCTAGTTTTAACGTAATTTAGGTGTCTTTCGTAGTTTCCGTTAGTTTGTACCATTTTTAGACGTGCCGGGCGAAGGTTCTATGTTGCGATATTGATTAAACAGTTTGCGTGTTGAAAAAAATGGCGAAAAACGGCCAAAATAGTTGCTGGAAATGGCTTCTGCAGAAAACAACTGATCTGCAGCTGTTGCACGACCATGCCACGATTCGCACGACCGTGCGTTTACGGACTGGCTTGCACAACGAGTCGCACCCCCGGTGCATCTCCGAGAACAGCGTGCAGGGTATGCAAAATGTAGGTGATGCACAACCGTGCGAGAGGCAGGGGTAATTTGGTCTTTTGCACATTATAAAAACCCCCATCTGCTTCCATTCCCCTCATTCGCGAACCCTAACTGCAGACGGCTGTTCCAGAGCGATTTCGCTTCCATTCGCATGGTTTCTTCGCACGGTTTCACACACTTCTTCGCACGGTACGTTCCTTCTTGTAGATTTTCTGTTTCTTCGCTTTCTAGGTTAGATTTCTCCGATTTCTTCAAGGCTTTTTAGGGTTCCCTTCATAAACAAATCGAAACCCTAACCCTTGTTTGAATCGTACGTATCATGAACACTCGGTGCATTTTCTGACCCCTGTTTGTGTAAAAACTTGTTGATTTGTGAAAAATCGGGCTACTCAGAGCCTGGGTCAGAATCTGCAGAAAAACAAAGTCGCACGGACGTTCCTCAGATGGAACGGTCGTGCATTTCCGGCCGTTTTCGATATTTTGCTGTTGGTCCGGTGATGCACGGTGGTGCGATTTACTGCACGCCGTGCAGATGCGACAAGTCCCGGCCAACTTTGTTCGTTCTCGGCAACGCACGACCGTGCGTCTCGTCGCACGTCCGTGCGACAGGCCTAGGGGTGTTCATGAGCCGATCCGATCCGATCGAGGGTATGCTCATACTCGGATTGAATTACAACTGATCCGATCCGATCGGATCGAATTTGCAAAACCGATCACAAAAGTGATGCTCATGTTCGGATTGAATTTGAATCGATCGGATCGTTTTCGCTCGGTTTTTATCAAATCTTAACTAAATTCGAGCGGATCGTTTTTGCTTGGTTTCGCTCGATTGAATTATAAGGTTGCGTTCAACAAAAACAAATCCTAACTTAATTAAAACATGTCCAACACTTTACTAACAAAAGCAATACACTTTACTAACTAGCAGCGACGATATGCAGATCTTCGAAGTTCGAACAATCAGTTTATGAGTATTGTTTTAGGAATTAGGGATTTAGGATTAGATTTTGATGTTAACTATTAAGTTGGGCAAGTATATATTTTGGGCTTTTAATTTTTTTGGGCTATTATATTTTTTGGGCTTTTAATTTTTAAAATCTATAATATATATTAATTATTAATAAAAATAATTCGCGCGAAACCGAGCGAGCGGACATTTGCTCATGCTTGGATTGAATTTGAATCGAACCGATCTGAGCGGCTCATTTACAAACTGAGCGGGAATCGAACGAGCATTTTTCGAGCGATCGTCGAGCAGTTTGGACAGCCCTAGACAGGCCCAGATCAGACTAACAGTATCTTCATAAGTTGGTGTTCTGCTGTATTTGAGTGAAATTTTTCCTGTTCCCGTTTTTCTAACGACATTTCTCTTACAGATGGACCATCCTTTCCTGCAATTTAACCCCGATGATGAGCGAGAAGCTCTCTGTATCCCGAGACGTGATGCCATATGGAGAAGGCGAGGGCAATTCGGAGTCCCCTGGAGGCTGGATTGGGAGGTTATGAGGGAGCTAAATCAGTATAACAGACTTGAAAATATGCTCACTATCCCACTTGCGAATCTGGTCGGTATCAGCCGACCCGTCTACCTTGAGCTGACAATAGAGTTCTTCTCCACATATGCCTACGAAAAACCAGTTGCTCATAGAAGGCCCAAATTCCGCTACAAGGAGCGGATAGCTTTCAGGTTGGGTGGACAATGGCATAGTTGGTCGGTGGGTCGATTGGGTAGGAGGCTCGGGATTTACACAAGAGAAGACATGGATTCCGATGTCTTCACGGATCAGTTCACTTTTCCATCTGATGCAGCACGAAACCAGTTTTGGGCTGAAATTGCTATAGGTGACCCTTACAACCCGAGGATGTCTAATGCTTCAAGATTGAAAGACCCTTTGGTGCGAGTGATGCATCATGTGTTTAGCCACACAATTTGTGGGCGCATGGACAGTCTTGGGAACTGTCCCACACCAGATTTGATTTTTCTCTATGCGCTGGTTGAGGGAGCACATATCAACCTAGCCGCAAGGATGGCTGAACACTTTGTGAAGAGCTCAGGGATGACACCCAATAGTCAGATCCACGGCGGTCAGTATGTGACCGAAATTGCTTACAATCTGGGATTGATGACTGACGGGGTACTTCAGAGTCTCACTCTGATAACCGAGGGTGTTTATGTTGATATTAGGTCACTAAAAGCGATGGGATTGATTGTTGAAGCAGATCGGGGGGATATATTGAGAGGTCTGAACAACGAGGTCTGGGACCCGTTGCCTCCAGCTGTGGAGGAAAATGAGGATGAGGAGATGCATGATCAGGAGCAGCACCAGCACCAGCCACAGACACCACCACATTCACCGCAACACCACGCTTTCCACCAGCACCAGGACTGACCTGAGTTCTACCAGCAGTTCCAACAGATGCGAGTTACGCAGGAGCAGCATGGGACTTACATAGACCAGATTAGGACTAGTCAGGACCAGATCAGGGCTAGTCAGGATCAGCTCAGGGCTACTCAGGATCAGCTTAGGGCAAACCAGGACAGCTTGTACCAGGGGGTGAGTGCTGGGTTTTCATACCTGTTTGGGGAGATGCATAATGCCTATCCCGACTACTTTTAGCAGCCTCCACAGTTCCCACCGTGGAACCCACCTGGTTATGACGATGCGGGCCCGTCCTTCACGAGAGACGATGATGGTGATGACGAGTAGGAGTCGGTGGAGTGGGTAGTTTGTGGTTTTATTTTTCCCGTACTTTGTTTATTTCGGGTGTTCATTTTGTTTGTTATGTCAAACACCCTCGGTTATGTACGCTTTATTTTTCAGACTCTTTACGTTAGTTTTTATGTTATGTCTTTGTTGGGATTTCTAGTATTTCTATTTATGTACATTATGGTTTATTTATGTTTATTCTGTTTCTGTTCTGTTTTGGTGTACATGTGACATACTTGCAGATCCGACATATCTTGGACTGGAGCACATGACAGATACAACTTTGGAAGTCTCGTTTCATCAGACATCATCTTGAGGGGAGTACTATTATCCTTTTCTCTATATTTCGGGTCTCGCATTGGGGACAATGCGAAGTTCAAGTGTGGGGAGGGGGTTAACTTTGTTAACTTTGTTTGTCCTCTATAAAAAAAATCAGATAATCAGAAAAATCATTCAAAAATACCTGTATTTTGTATATATTTTAGTAAATAAACCGATTGGTTGTGTTTTAGAAAGCTTCGGACATGATAAAAACTCGACAAACAAAATAAATTTTGAAAAAGAAAAACCGGAAAACGTGACAAACAAAGAAAGACTTGCATGATAGTTTTCACACTTTTACCCATTCCTTCCGTTACGTGAGCATATTTGAGCCTTGAAATTGTTATATATTTGTTCATTTCGGAGTAGGAGTGAGCCGGATGTCATGTGTAATTTAGATCTTATCACTAGTATGCTTGTTAAGACCATGAACTTGCGGAATTGTGTAAAAGTGATAGAGGCACTTAGATTACCCCTTTGTTGTTAGCCTTGTTCTTTGTGCTGTGTTTCCCGTATACCCTACGTTACCCTTTAGGATTAACCTTGTTGAGCCTTCCCGTTTACCTTTGTCTACCCAATATTATCGCCCACTTAGCCATATTTAGCCTTTTTATGTTTTAAACCTTTTTAGTGTTGAAACTCGGTCAAAATAATCGTTTAACTAGCGCTTGTTATTGTTTATGTTTCATTGTATAAATCCATTAGTTAAAAAAAACAGAAAATAAAACACCCTAAAATAGGGTGAAGTAGACAAAATTCGAGCAATTTTGATTGATAAAATGATGAAATCTTGTTTATGAGCTCGTTGTCGCGTAAGTAGCCTTTTAAGGCGTTTGTATGTATAGTTTTGTTGTATTGCGCTTGTTAAACGAAGCTACCGAGTTTTAACCATTTCGCCACTTTTTATATCCATTTCCATACCCTTCGCCCAAGCCTAACGTTACAACCCGTAAAGACCTCTTGATTTACACTTTTTCGCATGTTAGTTGGTGGAGACGAGATCTTATGACAAGCTTATGATATTACACATTTCATTGACGAGGCATTGAGTGTTTGCACATACACATTTTATGTATGTTTGATAAATAAAACCGAGTGTGTGTGAACATTGTGAGTTGTGTGAAGATTAACATGTTAAGTCAATTGAAAGTGAGTCACGCCTTTTTGGTTATCGCCATATATTTGCATATGCTTGTTGGGTTTGATTCTTTTGATGTTGTCTTTCGAAAAACCGGCTAACTGTTTGTAGTTATTTCAATAAAATAGTGTGTAAATTATCGTTCTTGTTTGATTCTTTCTTTTATTGCATTTTAGTTTAGCTTGCTTGAGGACAAGCAAGGTTCAAGTGTGGGGAGATTTGATATTCGCTAATTTACACATATTTTAGTCCCCAATTTTATCCCCATTTTATGCGTTTTCGGCCGTAAAACCGTCATTCGGATACTTAATAATGTATACTTTTGTTTACAGGCCTAAAACAACATACCAAACAAGATGATAGCGAAAACGAGGACTTTCCGGAAAAAACGACGAAGCTGCGAACATTCTGTGAGAATTCTGACCTGGGAAAGTGGAACGGTCGTGCGGTCTGAGGAACGACCGTGCATCTCTGACATATCAAGACCAGCCCGGCAATGAACGAGGGTGCAACACGGCGTGCAAGGCAATCCCGGTGACGCACGAACGTGCCATATATTGCACCCCGTGCGGATCCGATGTTCAGCCAAACCCCGGTGATGAACGACCAGTGCATCAGTCCGTGCAACAAGATCCCGAAAACGCACGGTCGTGCCATATGAAGAACGGTCGTGCGAGACCGAAGACCGGTCAGGATCTGTGACGTCGTGCAGTATGGTGCACCATACCTCCAATAATTGCATAAAGTGAACGGTCGTGCAACAGGACGCACGACCGTGTGAAACTGAAATAATATAAAAACCTGCAGAAACATTCTGCTCGTAACTCTGGACATTTTGGAAGCGATTCTGGCGATTTTCAGGCTCTGGAGGCTTCTGCTTTCACCCGGATTCAAGCCACATTGTGCCGATTAGCTTCGTTATCTTCCAGATTCTTAATCTTATGCTTGTTTATGGTTTGGTTTTCTAATCTTTCCATGATTTTGTTATTCTTTCAAGCATTTAGATTAATGTTTGTGTATTATTGTAGCCTTTGTGCAAAAACACAACAATCCCTTGCTTGATTATAGCCATTAGTATGTTAATCTTTGTTTGTAGTGACATTTGGAAGTATTTTCTATGTTAATCTTTGATGATTAGTTTGCAACCTTGTTATTGATATTGATTTCTTGATTATAAGTAATTTTGTTGGATGATTGGTATTTGGTTAGTTAAGATAGTTGAAAAATGAAGCTTAATTAATCTTGTATTAGTAAACTTTAAACTTGGTTAACTAGTTTAGCTTGGTTAAAATGTGTGCACCATGATACTAGAAATGGTTAGTGGTTTAATAAAATGTAATTATTGTTAATCAAGAAAGCTTGCCGTCACGTAAGGACCTTAACGGGTTAAATGGTGTCGTTATAAATTCTTGCCATGATTTGTTAGCTTAGTTAGTAGTTTAGGCCAAAATTGCTATCTTGGTGAATTTATGTGCAAGAGTTGTAAAATGAACTCGGTTGTGATTTAATCTAGTTTATGCTTGTCTCGGTGGTTGCATTGTGTTTATCGGTGTCGCTTTCCTTGTTTAAGTGAGGTTAGAAAACTCCTAACGGATGACTAACTTATTTTTAAGAGATTTTCATAGACATTTATCAATTGCACGTTAAAGAACAATTTTAGGTGGTTAAAGTGTGTGTATCGTTTTAACTTTCCGAATGATTGTCATGTTAGGATTCCCGAAAGGGATACTAATTGTCTCAAAATTGGAGAATTGACCTTCTAGTGCCAAAACCGACTTAGTTGACATGCTTTGGTTGTGTATTAAGCAAGGCTATTGATCTATTTTCATATTTGAAATCTATTATGTTTTTATAAGTAGTTGTTTATGCTTACTTTAGTTTATTAAAAATCAAACAACTTATGTTTTTACCGGTAGTTTAGTGACAAAGGTCTAGTATTATTCCTCCGCCCATTTCCTTGGATCGATACTTGGTTCTTACCGATACTTTACTACATATATGACGGGGTACACTTGCCTCTTTCGTGTGTGTTTTGATGTTAAAGTAATAATCGCTTTTATAAATTTAAAACCGAATCGTGTGTTTATTCATGATAAAAATATTTGTAGTCGTGCACACGTCAGAGGTTCAGATCTGGCGACGTTGGCTGGGTCTTCTAGAGAGAGAATTTTACGGTCAAGGTGATAGTGGTTCAGATCTGATCTTTAACAGAGTTCTCTACAAAGTGAATGTGGAGTCTTTGGTAGAGAAAAGGTAGAAAAACTTTCTGGAATCTGGAAGAGAGATTAAAGACGGTGGCACGATGGCGGTGGTGTCAAGGAGGCGGAGGTAGGTGTTGCGATTGTTGATGTAATGAGAGGAGAGAGAGGTGAATTAAGTCCGGGCTTCAACTTTACTAAATGACCAAGTCAAATGACTACTCTGTGATTTCTTTCTTATTTCCCAGTTCATATATTTTTATTCATTTATTGATCAAATATGTTTAGTAATTGGTTCAATACTTGAAGTCCATCAACAAAAATTAAAAAGTCGTATGGTACCTGTTTGAAATTTCTATATTATAATTGAAAACCATACGATTAGTTATTTTTTAATAAGTTATTTGATAATAACTATTTTTAAGGTAATGCCACCTATGAAAACGACCTCCCAACGTTTGGACAATTTTTTCCGGAAACAAGTTTTGTCAAATATAATACGTTTTCATGCTTATTTTTATCTACTTTTTCGGTTAGTCTACGTTTTGACGTAAACTGTGTTTAGAAACGAGTCGGACAAATATAATATGTTTTCATTCGACGGAGAAATTCGAGTTACTGTACGTTTTGACGCCGCTATGTTTTGATGCAAAGGTAAGGTGGTGTGGTGGTTAGGTGGAACCCTCACTAAATAAACCAATACGGATTCGATTTTGTTTCTTTTGTAACTGCAATGCTTATATACGTTATATTGAGTTAAATCGGATACGACTTAACGCATCACATAACATGCCACAACGTATAAACGACTATGACGTTGCCGCCGCAACGCGCGGCTATGGCAACAATCTAGTACTAATAATATTGTTATTACTAATATATTATTAATAAACTATTAATCTAATATTAGTTAAACCACATATCAATATCAATAATCAATAATATATTAATATATTAAAAATTGTCATCTATATAAAATATATGTATTTTATATTCATATCATTATCTATATATTAAAAATATTAATATTAATAATAAATCAAAGGAGAGAGTGTCATATGAAATTAGTTGGAATCCATTATTGAAATTAACTGAGTTAGGGTTAAATGACATAACTTGCAAGGGTTTGCAAACACCGAATATGTTTTCTGTAATTATTGAAGATAAATGACACAGTTTGCAATAAGTGACATACATAAATGACGATTTTTGTAATTTACTCTTGAAAGTAAGATAAGGTGTTATTTGCCAATGAGTTTGTGGTAGAGTGGTAAGGGAAAGACTTGGGTTTTCAAGAGACCCAAGTTCAATTCCTGCTCCTCACATTAGTTTTCGGTGGCATATGGTGATGATGAGAGACTAGGCGAGTAGACGGCGATCACTAGTTCGATCCTTGAACTGAACGAGTTTTACCTCACTACACTGTTGTGCCTTCGCCATTCGGGCGAGTGTTCACGGGCTTCTGCCCTATGTGAGGGTTTTCCCCGGTTCGAAGATGAGTGTATCCCGATGTGAATTTCGCCAGTAGCCCATTTGAAATATTCGTTTAACGTTAAAAAAAAGGGTTATTGGATTTTATCACCCGCAACTATTGGCCTTTGGCCGATGACACCCGCAACTAACACTTTGACACCCGGCACCCCCAACTTGTCTTTTTGTTTGCACTGGCACCACTCAGTTAAATATTCTCTAACTTGGTTAGTTATTTGTCCGACGTGGCACCATTTTGCTGATTGTACATGCTGATGTGGATGATGAGGTGTAATGTCTCCTTCTCCTTTATAACACAGACATCCCAAATGAACCCTAATTCTCCATTCATCCCACATAATCACTGCAAAAGCTCCGATTCCCCCACAATTCATCGATTCATCCCACAGAAACCCTAATCGAGATGAGTTCATCTTCCAATTCATCATGGAGTGTGAACCGAACCCCTAAATTGTTCAAGGTTGATTTGGATGGAAACTTGTATTGTCATCATGAAGTTGTTGCTGTTCTTCGCATCGCTGGTCCTAAAAGTGTTCGACATGGTGATCAATTTTATGGTTGCCCTCAATGGCCTGTAAGTTGTTTACTTATGGATTGAACTTAAATTCTTGTTGAAACTGAGGTTGGTATATTGTTTTGTAGTTATCCGATTGCAAGTTCTTTATGAGGAAACAAGATTTCGACAAATTTTTGGAAGCACATTCAAATTGTAGTTCAAGTCCAGTCAGTTATCAAGAACTGAAAAATGAGAACTTGGAATTGCAGAACAAGTTGCTACTCGAAGAGAACACGATGCTGAAAAGACAAATTCTTGGCAAAAAGTCCATGTGGAAGCAACCATTTCTGTTTACTATGTGTTTTGTCATTGCATTATGGATGTACATTTTGAACAAGTGATTTAATTAGGTTGTACAATATTGAAGTTATTAATGACAGTTGTACATTTTGACCCATTTGTCATGATTTGGTAATTACAAAACCAAAGTGCAGCCAAACATTTGTCATAACAGTGGTTTGTTTTGACCCATGTTAGTGATTTGGTAATCACCAAACATAAGTGCAGCAAACAGCTGTCTGTTTTGACCCAATGTGCAGCCAAACATAAGTGACCAAACATCTGTTTTGACCCATATTAGTGATTAGGTAATGACCAAACATAAGTGCAGCAAACAGTTGTCACTTTTGACCCTTTTGTCATGTTTTTGTGATAACCAAACCAAAGTGCAGCCAAACATAAGTGACCAATATCTGTTTTGACCCATATTAGTCATTTGGTAATCACCAAACATATATGTGCAGCAAACAGTTGTCTGTTTGACCCATATTAGTGATATGGTAATGAACAAACAGCTCCAAACTGATCAAATGCCACAGCTCCAAACTGATCAAATGCCACAGCTCCAAACTGATCAAATGACCACAACTGTTTTGACCCATTTCTTAAACACCTGTCATATACACAGACCTGACATATATATACCACAGCTGTCAAATGACCAAATTACCCCTGCAAGCTTTAAAGCTCATATAACCCACTGCATATATATACCACACCTGTAAAATGACCAAATTACCCCTGCATGCTTTAAAGCTCATATAACCCACTGCATATATATACCACACCTGTAAAATGACCAAATTACCCCTGCATGCTTTAAAGCTCATATAACCCACTGCATATATATACCACACCTGTAAAATGACCAAATTACCCCTGCATCAATAATATTAACTAACCAAAACATTACATACCACATTAAGTCATTACATTACATAGTTTCATTACTTAACATTAAGCCTACATGATTCTTGTCCAAAAGAGGCATTACAAAACACTAAATTGTCCAAACATAAGTTAAACATTCATCAACTAAGCACATCCTTCTCTGTTGCCCTTCCCTCTAGGTCTTCCTCTTTTAGCTGACAGTTTGCCCCCTCTTTGACTGGTGGGTTGGCTGTTGAGTTGACTTGTCTGCTGAGTTGACTGCTGTTGAGTTGACTGTTGTGTTAACTGCTGTGTTGACTTTCTTTATCATGTTCCTTTGGCAAGAATGTTTATTCTTCACTCTTTTAACCATATAAGACTCCTTACCCTTATGCAGTGAGCACAATAAGAAAAATGGACACCCTTCTATACACTTGACAACTATACGACCACAATTGCCCTTCTCACTCTTAGCAATGATCAAATTCCTACCATTAGTCACTGAATACCTTCTCACTGCCTCTTTGAAGGCATCCCTTGATGCAAACCTTGTTCCTACCTTCCAAATGAATTTCTTCCAGTTAGTTTCTTCAGTTACAGATGGAGCAGCTTCTTTATACTTCTTACCCCTGATATCATCGTCCTCACTTTCACCGGGTGTAAGAATGTCACCATCTGATTCCTCGTAGCTACTGTACCCCTCTATATGTGCACCCACTGAATCATTAGTTTCATGCAACTCTCCCTCTGTTTCTTTCTCCTTTAAGCATTCGTCAAACAACTTTTTTTTGGCTTGACAATCAACATGAGTAGCCTTTCTAACTGCATCTTGTGACTGTCTCCATTCCAAGTCCTCTCTATCAGACTCAGAACCATTTACCTCTTCTACAACCTCCTCCTCATCATGATCACTGCTTGGAACTAGGTCATCAATATCAGTATAATCATCCGACTCTCCTGATCCAGCTGATTATTTATACTCACTGTCATCACTATCACTTCCATATTCATTGTCTATATCCACTGAAACCCTATCAGTTGACCTAGGAGGCTTTGTGGATTGGGCTTTTTTCTCATTGGGCCGGGGAGATGGTTTAGTGGGCCTGGAACAGGAGTGGGCTTCATCTGCCAATATAGGACCTGGTTGGATCAGGACTTCCATAAATGATTCCTTCCATGACATAACCTTACCGGCCAAGTGCAACACATCTTTATCACTCTCAAAGTGATTAAGTCCCCCATCATCAGCATCCAACCTATACATATGAAATTTTCTAGAACTGTAAAAACCGGTTTCCATGGCATAATCTACAAGTTCAAAGTAAGAAATGTGGTCTACATCTACTTTAACAAGCTTTGAATCACCTCCTACATACTGTGCTTGACCAAATCCTACCTCAATGTGACCGCCAATCCATAGCATAACATCTATGGTTGAAGACATCTCAAATAAATGAGTAATTTCAAGAACTGTTACCTACAATCCGTAGATTAGGGCTCCATTGGCTTCATGTGATGATCGCGATGATGAGTGAAGGTGATGACTGAGATTATGATGTAAGGTAGGGTATATAAATGAGACATTACACCTCATCATCCACATCAGCATGTACAATCAGCAAAATGGTGCCACGTCGGACAAATAACTAACCAAGTTAGAGAATATTTAACTGAGTGGTGCCAGTGTAAACAAAAAGACAAGTTGGGGGTGCCGGGTGTCAAAGTGTTAGTTGCGGGTGTCATCGGCCAAAGGCCAATAGTTGCGGGTGATAAAATCCAATAACCCAAAAAAAAAAGATAAGAATGGTTAAACACCTCTAATATTGAAATCTGAATTGGTAACATGAAAGAACCATAAACCCTAATCAAAGCTCATCGACCTGCAAGTCCTCTAAACCCACAATGACGACCCTCTTCTATCGATATCTTCACACACTTTCATCCTCACCACCTTCTAAATCCTCCATTATAACCTACCTCACACAAACCTTAGATTTTCCAAAACCCAGAGCCGTATTCTTCGTCAATCGATTTTCATCCACCCAAACAAACCCACAATCCGTCATCCTCTTCTTAAAATCTCACGGATTCAACATCACAGATATCCACAAATGGGTAACCAAATCGCCCCAGATCCTCTTTTCAGACGTTGAAAAAACCCTAAAATCGAGAATTCAATTTTTCCAAGATTTAGGGCTCACCGGTCCAGATTTGGGTAAGTTTATTTCCAAAAACCCGGTTTATTTATCAAACAGATTTGAAGAAAGATTGAAACCCTGTGTGGATATTGTAAAAAGATTGATGCTTGATGATCATAACAATGAGAATTTGATTAGAACTTTGAGAAGGTGTAATTGGGTTGATATAAAGCAGCCTGTAGTTAGAGTGTCTGCTAATGTTAAGTATTTGGAACAATGTGGGATTGTTGGTGCACAGCTTGCTACTGTTATAACAAGGCAACCTAGGTTGTTGATTATGAGTGAGTCAGATCTTAAAGAGCTTGTATCTAAGGTGTTGGATATGGGGTTTTCGATTGATAATCGGATGTTGGTTCATGCTATTTATACTGTTAGTTGTTTGAGTGGTAAGACATTTGAAAGAAAGTTGGATTTGTTTCGGTCGTATGGGTTCACGAAAGATGAGTTTTTGAGTATGTTTAAGAAGGCGCCTGGGTTGCTTAGGGTTTCGGAAGCGAAACTGAAAACTGGGATTGATTTTTTTGTGAATACGGTTAAGTTCGATAGGGAGGTGTTGGTTCGTCGGCCCTCGTGTTTGATGCTTAGTTTGGAGGAAAGAGTGATTCCTCGGTTTAAAGTTTTGGATATGATGATGTCGAAAAAGATTTTGAAGAAAATGCCGAAGTTTCTTAATGTGATGTGGTTGCCTGAAGATGAGTTTTTGGAGAAATTTATATCTGAAGACAGAAACCACGCTGAGGAGTTGTTGTTGGCTTACAGGAGTGGCGATTTGCTTTTGCAGCGTGAATGAAGCAAAAGTTTAGGGTGGTCTTTTGATTTGGATCGACAAACAACAAATCAGAAGCGCATAACATGTTGATCGGTTTCATGGCGATCTCCAAAGACGTGCAGCTTATTTTTGGTAATAGTTGCATAATAATTTTGGTTAGGGTTTGAGAGTTTCTTCGGATTGCCTGCATGTTTGTAGATTTTAGGTGTTACGCGAATGTACTTGGTAGGGTTTTATCCTACAAATGGGGAATTCGGTTCGTTTTTTGGGTTTTTTGCTAACCCTTTTTGTTATAACTTATAAAGATTCAGATCAGTTTTTTCTTGAACCGGAATTACATCATCCATTAATATGGTTATGACTTTGCATGGGGGGGGGGGGGGGGGGGGGGGGGGGGGGTGTTCAGCAATTTTGAAGCCAAAAGCTCAAATATTAGACTCAAAAGGTCATATCTTTTATTCATTTGAGATGCATGAACTGCTTCGGTATTATGATATGTATTAGAACACTATACTTGCAGATCCTAAAGGTTGAGTGTGGACTCATCTGTTGGAAATTTTGAGTTGAGTAAACTTCCGTTTTGCTCCCTGTGGTTTGGTCATTTTAACGGTTTTGCTCCAATAGTTTAAAAATAGTCATTTTCCTCCCTGATTTTTCTAACTTATCTTCATTTTGCTCCCAGCCTCTAACTTCATCAGGGAGGAAACTGGCAACAAACTCGAAAGATTAGGGAGCAAACTGGCGACAAACTCGAAAGATCAGGGAGGAAAATGGCTATTTTTAAACTATTGGAGCATAACCGTTAAAATGACCAAACCACAGGGAGGAAAACGGAAGTTTGCTCTTTTGAGTTTTCATTTTGTAATTCTCGCCTACTGTTAGGGGTGAGCAAAAACCGAACCGAAAACCGAAACCGCACCAAAAACCGTAAAAACCGAAACCGCAAAACCGCAACCGACACAAAAACCGCAAAAACCGAAACCGCAAAAACCGAAACCGCAAAGGTATGGTGCGGTTCGGTTTTAGCTTTAAAAACCGCACCGAAAAACCGAAACCGCACCGCAAAATTATTATATATATATATATATATTATATATAATATACTTAAAGATTTAAATATAAAATTCCCTATATATTATATAATCTGTGTTTGTTAAAAAAAAAAAGTACAGACTTGACTTTGTTAAGTTAACTATCGTCTGCTCCCTCTAAAAAAAAATGATGTTAACCTACTAGTTACAAGCCCATTAAATTAGCACTCCAAACAGCCCAACTTTCAACCCAATAAGAGGATGGCGGGTTTAAAAATTGGTAAAGTTTTCTTTACATGTGTGAGTTTATATTTCAAATACCTACTAACATATATTTTTTGTTTTTTTTTTCTATCTAGGAAACACTAATGGCAAATGATAGTTGGAAACATTGAAAGTTGGAAAGATTGAAAGTTGGAAACAAGAATGAGTTGGAAACAATATTACGTTTTTATTTGGATACGACTATGTGATTAAGCTTTCACCGTTTCACATAGCAACTATTATTCTAGACATGTTTCTAGTACAAACTCTTGTTTTGATTGATGTCCTCTAGCCCATACATATGCTCTTCACATTGCTCTTGCAAAAATTATATTCTAATTACCATCAAGTATTAGATGTATTCCAGTATTAAAACCGAGAGTTTTTTTTTTTTGATGTATTCAAGTATTGCTGAGAGTTTTTTTTAGATGTATTCAACTATTAAAACCGAAACCGAACCGCAACCGCAAATAAACCGCAAAAACCGTACCGCAAAAAAACCGCAACATGTGGTTTTAAAAAAATAAAAACCGCACCTCGCGGTATGAGTTGCGGTTTTATGCTAAAACCGCACCAAACCGCACCATGCTCACCCCTACCTACTGTCAACGTTCAACTAAGTTGTGGCTCACAACTCATGTAAACCAGCTAGAGCTAGTTGGCTCATATAATTCGAGCCGAGTTCAAACCAAAGATAGCTCGCTTTAATGTTTGTTATCATTGACTATTTTTGGTCTTTGTTGTGGACTTTTTTTCTATATTGATGGCGATTGTTACTCGAGACTTGTTGACCAATTCAATTTGTCATGATCGGTCTCTAAAACCGATTGGCCTTATATGCGAGCCTTCAAATAGAGAAGACAAAGATAGACAGGTATCCACCGGTGGCCTCAAAACCGATTGGTTCCTTTGTGTCCGGAAATTGAACCCATATCGGCGCCAGTTTAGGCTCTTTCTGAAAGTTTAACAAGAGTGCATCATGCATTTCATGTTTTTACGACTACAAAAACTATATTTTGAAGTTTGAACATACCTTGTCGAATTCAGGATGTCCAAACGAAACATTCAACAAAATGTCTTGCACACTGTAACAACAAACCATAATATCTTGGGATCAAACACCTCTTAACTATAGTAACAATCAAACACCTCTGATATTAATCATCCAAACTGAAAATACTTCAAATTTTATCCTCAAAACAACATATGAGTATGAAACACACCTCAAGCCAAATCAAAAGAATAATTATCTCGATTCTTCACTATAACATTTTGGCGTCTAACCGCAACATTTTGCTCTACAGCTCTTTTTCTACTTTCGAAAAAGAACAAGAAAACCCGGAGAAAACATATATATATATTTATACAGCACGAAGAATTATAATATAAAACTATTATACGAATATATAACTCAAACTCGACTCTGTTTATTAACATCCAGCTGCCTTTAAAAACTTGTCATATGGGCTCGAAGGTGGAAGTCTAAAAGACTGTTGTTGACCACACTCTTTTGTACAAGAAATGAGTTGATCATGCACAACGCCATTCGTTAATAATTTAACATCTTCTGGAAACTCTGTTTTCTATAGAAACATAAAAAGGAACATAGAAAATAGCTATTAATAACAATGGTGACAAGAGTAATAAGTAAACGATTCAAGAACTGAATTAAGATTCTTACGGTGTTCGATGTAATTAGACTGTTATTTTCTTGTTCACCGGATATGATAATTGCCATGCATTCTTGTTGCTTCTTGAAACTCTGAAGCACAGACATCTTTTGCTGTTTACCCGTTAACAAAGCCTCACATTGATCTTTGACTTGGTTATATGTTACAGGAGTTGAGGAAACGGGCAAGCTTGCAACCTGTCGGGCTGTTTCCAGTACCTGTCAGTGGCACATAATGCAATTCTTTTAAATATTTTATTTTCTGATTAAAAGTTATAGCAAGTATTGATAGTTTGGGCATAGAAAAAAACAAATGTGAAAGCAAAACATACCGATTCCAGTAACTGGTTTACACTCAAAATGTCGAGTGAATTCATTGAAAGAGAATCTTTGCGACCAGATTGGCCTCCATATTGTTCTTGAAATGCATCATCATCCGTCTCATCAGCATGAGGCATTACCTAAACAAAAAAAAAAATCATTTTAGCAATGTAATAATGGATTTAAGAAATATTAAATAAAAGATTGTACATGAATAATTATAATTACCTCATCAAAAGCCTGAAACTCTGTTTGGGCAACCGGTGAACATGGCAGTGGTGTCTCCATGAATAACGGGCCACCCAACGGATATTCGTCATCAGGAGAAAACTCCTGTGAAAGTTGTGCCTTCATATCCAACTGTTCTTCCTGGAGAACATAGAGATAGTGATTATAATTAGGGGTGCAAACAAGCCAAGCGGCTCGCGAGCTCTCGAGAAAAAGCTCGAAACGAGCCGAGCCTTATCGAGCCCGAGCCGAGCTTGAGCCTAAAATAAAGCTCTTTTTTTATCGAGCCCTAGCTCGAGCCTGGCATGTGAAGCTCGTCAGGCTCGTCGAGCCTTAGTGTAATATTATTTTTTATTAATATTTAACAAAATTTACGCTTAATTTAAAGTTTTCTAGTAAACGAGCTGAGCCGAGCTTATTTAAACTTGTTTACGAGCCGAGTCCGAACCTAAAAATAAGCTTGTTCAGTACTCGAGCCTAAGCTTCACTTCTCAAGCTCGCGAGCCTAAACGAGTCTCTTATTTATATTATTTTTATTTAATATATTAAATAATAGATTATAAACAAGCCAAGCTCGAGCTTGAGAAAACTAACGAGCCGAGTTCGGGCTTTGAAAACAAAGCTCGAACCGAGCCGAGCTCGAGCTCTCACCTCGTTTCCACGCCTAATTATAATTACTGGCATACATGGTTAGATTTGATTGTTCCAGATTATATTTTTTATTATTAGAAAGTAGTATAACTTATAAAAGTTACTTTACAAAGAATAATGGATGAGGCAGTAAAGTGTAACTACCTCTGACAAATTTTCAAGCTTTGAAAGCAAGTGGGTCAAAAGTGTGTCTTTTAACTGCTGGTCGTTAAATTCAATGGCAGAGAGTGACCTCAGTGCAGCAGCTTCATCCTTTTGTGATCCGTATGAATTATCGTCACCAGGTTTTGTACAAGCCTGCAGCCTCATACCTTCATCCAATGCAAGATAAGGATCCATCTGCATATCAACTAACTTTAGTAAATATAATTGGCAAATGGGTTGGTAGGTGGACTGGGTAACGGTCAAAATGGGGCCCGTTGACCCCAAAATCTTTTTGTCCAAGAAAGTTTTATACAAGGATCATATTGTTTTTGACCCATTTCTTAAAGCTAGGGCTGCAAACGAGCCGAACGAGCACAAAAAGGGCCTTGTTCATGTTCGTTCGTTAGGGAAATTATGTGTTCATGAATTGCTCATGAACACTTACCGAACGAGATTTCTCGTTTGTGTGCGTTCATTAAGGAAATGAACATGTTCGTGTGCGTTTTTGTTCGTTCGTTAAGTGTAGGTAACGAATGTTCATGCACATAAATGAGCACAAATGAGCACAAAGGAACATGTATTAGATTTTGATATTATGTAGATCCAACCATAGTATACTAACCTAATATTTATTAAATAATTCAAAAAAATACAATACACTAATATATATTAAATATTTTATTAGTGGGAATTTCTTAAAGTGTTTAAGTATAAATATAAAAAATTAACACCCAATGAACTATGGAACACAAACGAACACGTTACCGAACGTTCACAAACATAAATGAACGAACGCGGCCTCTATTCATGTTCGTGCATTTAACTAAACAAACACAAACGAACTTCCCACCGAATGGTTCACGAACTGTTCGCTGAACGTTCTGCAGCCCTACTTATAGTTGTTTAAATATTATTTCATTTACCAAGAAACCGATAAATATGAAAAGTAGAGTGTTTCTAAAGGGTAAATATGTCATTATCAAATTTGGAGGGTTAATACAAGTATTTTAACTTTAAGAAGGCCATATGAACTTGGCCCCTTCTTACAAACCACAAGTATAGATTCTAGTTTGTTCAGTGACTTCAGTCACATCTCCAGAATCTTCTTTTTGTTGATCAAGAAATAGGTCCTTATATTAATAGCCCATAAATAATTGTGAAAGCACAGTTCATACTACTATATAGGTGAGACCCTTTATCATGCTAGTGCAATATTTACTTCTACGACAAAATAAAGGCGAAATAATATACGAGTAGCATGAAACAAAAACCAACCGTTTCTTCTGTCAAAGTTGACCTAACGATAGGAATCAGCTCTGAAATATGGCTCGCCATTGCAGAAGCAATAATCATGCATGATGCCAATGTGAAGAGAGACCTTCTCTGGGATGGTTGCAGACCACCTTCGAAATATGAAAAATTAATATAATAAACTTATGATAAAAGATAATATTATAAACTTACAGAAAAGTGCCCGGATAGTCCCTGTGGTTTGCTCCTTTTTCACCTTTAGTCCCTAACTTTCTAAAATTACAGCTATAGTCCCCAACTTTTGCAATTTCGTTCTCGGATAGTCCCTAGCGTGGATGGGGGTTAGTTTTTGGTGTTAAGTGAATGTAAAATGACCAAAATACCCTTACTGGTAAATTAATACCTAAAAAGTTAAAAATAAATATAATTAATATTAACTAACTTATGTGGGACCCACCACCAACCCCATCCACTTCATCTTCCCCACTCTTCATCACCACCACCATCTCCACCTTTCACCACCACCAACCACAACCATCCCGTCCTTTTATTTCTAAAAAAAACATTCAATCACCGCCTTTATCACAATTTCATACTAAGATTAAAGTCTAGACATGAAAGCTATAAAACTTAAAAGTATACTTTATGCTCACCATCTGTGTTTAAATCTATGAACCATAATTATGTCTAGATTATCAGGTTATTTTAAAACTTGAAGCTTTGTTTGGTAGACCATGTATCCAGTTGCAATGTTTCATGTTAGAGAGGAGATATCTCCCGCAGTTCTGCCGGTTGTTGACTTTGGCAGGTGGTACAAAGTTGACTCAAAAGCTTCTAATGGAAACAACACGTCTGACATGATACAACATACGCAGGTGCCGTTACCGCCAGTGGCGACGCGTTCCGACCATCTGACCATCGTCCGGTCAGATCTGCAAACCGAATCGGAAACCCACACCCCTATTTGGGGTGGTGGTTTTAGGATGAAGAATTGGAAGGTGAATTGGGTACAGTGGACGGGTGGTTTTGTTGCTCAGAGTTGATGATCGGCCGGAGTTGCAGCGGTGGGGGTGCTCGGAGTTGGGTAGCTGGCCGGAGGGATGTGTTTGTTGGGAAGACAGAGAGTAGGAGGGGATAGGGGTGGGTGGGGTGAATGGGTTAGTTTTTGTATTTCAAGAAAATGGTGGGCCCCACCTATATGGATTACATAGATATCTTTAAAAAAAATTAACACTAAGGGTATTTTGGTCATTTTACATCCACTTAACACCAAAAACTAACCTTCATCCGTGCCAGGGACTATCCGGGAACGAAATTGCAAAAGTTGGGGACTATAGCTGTAATTATAGAAAGTTAGGGACTAAAGGTGAAAAATGGGCAAACCACAGGGACTATCCGGGCATTTTTCTCATAAACTTATTAAATGTAAATCTTACCTTGTTGATCCAAGGAGATGCTTTCTAGGGAAAATGCCAGCTGAAAGCACCGGATTAACGCCATGTGATTCGAGTTCTGAAAAAAAGGTCATGTATATAGGATTCAATAAATAGAAGAAAAAAGAACAAACATAAGATTTCATTTAATTGTTTTATATAAAGATCCCACCTTTGATAAAGTAAAAAATAACGCAAGATTGTATGTCTGTGCCATCGCCTCAAAATTTTCAGGGGTATTTCCTGTCATTGTTGCTTGAACCCAAATTGATGAAAGCACAAGACTCACTTGATGGCGACTCAGTCGCAACGAACTTGAGATCTACAAAAAAAAGGCCAAAACATATGATCAAATATCTACATTAAGAAACATAAAGGGTAAAATACGATCATGTATATTTTATTAAAAAGTTGCATCATACTGTTTTCCCATCTGGCAAAGATTCAACAGCCTGATTTTCATTTGAAACCAGGGGAAGATTGCCAGATGGCATAAGCACATTGATGAACACACGATGCGCAAGAACACGCGTTTCATGATCAGGGTGTGACATTGCTAAAAGCAAGTGATGAAAGAGAACATCAGGGAATGCCTGCACAGAAGGAATTTAACTCTTAGAAAATGCAGCGTATATATATAATTACCCTCGTACGATGCTGATAATAACATTATTTGTACTCACTTTCTTGTAATAGGATACGTTTGGAACGGAACTGATAAGTTGTGCAGTTCGATAAAGAGCAGACATAGTTGTTCTAGCTGAAGAAGCACTTGCCGGAATATTCTCGAGCACTACGGCCATCATATCAAGAATCGGTCCCACATCTCCAACCTACAAACAAATAATAAAGTTAAGTAGAGCATTACTAGAAAAAATTAAAAAATATATATATTTTCCAGTTAAGAACCTTATGCGAGAGACTTGAGATACAATTTTCCAAAGCACATTGAAGATCCATATAAGAGCTATCAGATCCCACTTTAGGACTTAATGGTTCAGACAAATTCTGTATGCATTTTCGCAAGTGCATAATAAGATCATGTATTGCACCAACAATGGCACCTGAGGCCTGCTGCTTTACATGTTGTGACAATTGTGTAGCCACGTTTGCAATGTGCGTTTGCATAACCGGCTGTTTAACAACATCCTTGTGATCCAAGTGTTTGACCAAGGCCGACAAGAGTAGGTGGGACTTGTCATCTTCTGAGTTAAAATTAAAAAAAGGTTAGTACTTTATAGATGACTGTTTGTAACTGTAAACAGCAAGACAAACAGATCGAACTGTATTTATAACAAATAACCATACACTTGAGCTCAATGAAAGTAATCTAACCTGATTCCTCTAACACCATCTGCAGATACTTCAAAATAGAAAAGGCCAACCCATTTTCTGGGAACCAATGTTTTTCAGTGTCGAAACTGTGAAAAAGTGGTTCAAGTACGCGCCGTACAGTTGTTCCCTCTTTTGCCAAGTGGGCCATATTATGCAGGCAGACACTGGCCCAATAAGAAGGGCTTTTGTGTACATCCCTGTGAAAATGAGAAAAATATAATATTAATAAACAAATATGAGCCAGAATTTAAGATCTCTATGTATAAGTGTACTTACCCCATAGGGACGTCTGTTTTAACGTTAACGCCATTTGTGATCATCTTGTTTATATCCAAGAATGATGATCCATGGTCAGCATGTTCTTGTGCATTTTCTTGGTTGTTTGGTGTCTCCCTTAAGTTTTCCAAGGTTACTGATACAATCTGTTAAAAAAATATTGATTAGATTCAAATTAACAAAATTTACAATATATGTGAAGGGATTTTGATCACGAATCTGATATTGAAACCGCCATGCATCATACATTGTCAAAGTCCATAGAGATATGAGATTGCTCCCCCATAAACCGCACCTACTCAAATAAAAAGATCAAAAACAATATGAGATAATGAAGCCGGTTGCAATATCAACCAGGTAATTACTAGATTCTCAAGCATTATAAATAGAAGTGGAGAATAATATGCAATTAGTAACTTTATGCACATATATAGACACTATTGAGATGGAGATAATGCAGAACACATATGTTTACCATGCAAGCCAAAACTTGAAGTCCTGCTGACCTCAACCGTAACGCTCTATCATCGTCTCCTATTTCTTGAGCCAGTTCACAGAGTTTGGGAATGAGACCTTCTAAGTTGAACATGTATGTACTATCCACCTGTAAATTAGATTGTTTTAGTAGTAGTATAACATTTGCAATCATATTTGGACACACTAGTTGTTACCAAAAACAACTAAACCGGAAAAAAGTTCAACTCTCTTGACCCTGAATGAGATACATTTGTGCGACTCTTGCTCTAGGAATCATCCTAAATCCTAATTATTACCATTCATTAAAGCAAAAGTTACCTGATTATTTATGAAATTGACAAGAGTCTGGCAACCAAGAATTTGCATGTCATCATGCTGGGTTTGATCTAAAAGGGTCCGAACAATTCCCAACAAACTACTGGCAAAAAGTGGCCTGCAAATGTAAAAAAATAAAAGAGAAGAAGCAGCGATTACAATTAAATCAATCATAAGCAACGAAAGAAAACCACAAATGATATAGGGTATTCCAAGGTGAACTTACATCTGCTCCTTACATGAGGATGGCAATTTCCCATAAACAAGTGGCACAGCTTTTACAGATATAAAGTTTTTATGACGCAACTCTTTGTAAAACTTCTGTTCTAGGTAATCAGTAATCTGCAAGGAAGAATTCATCGAGAAAAATAAGTAAATAGACATAAACCCTTTTAAGGTGTCATACCATAACAAAAATATTTTATTAGATAGTGAAAAAAATAACATGTTAGTTCAGATGAGTGATAAAAACGTTGCCTTTGGTATACGTAAGGGATTTTTACAAGCATATTCACAGAGCTTCCCAATCTTCCGATCATTTGGCTCAGCATCCTGCCATTTAAAGTGGATCAATAATTAAACAACCAGAATCCTTTCAAAGAGTACTATTACGAATAAAAGTATATACACCAAAACATATATTACTTTAATCATAATAAAACTATAAAACTTATGTGTGCCTATAAAAATTGAATTTTACAGTTCCTGTAAGACTATGTGTTATGTGGAGGCTTGACTGGGACTCCATTGGGAAGAAAAGTGGAGCCACATAGACGGCCACGTAAGCAACCGCCGTGTACCTTCTTCGAATCGCACCCCCCTGTTGTGGTTCCACGCCCCCTTCACGCTTCCCTATACAATGAAACGTCTCTATTTCTCCTTGCTCACGCCCGAGACCCACCCCAAGCCCGCAGCGCACACTCGTAGCGGCGTTTACGCCCCTACCGGCGCTGACGTCGCACCAACGGGGCCCAATAACACATGACCTTAGTGAAGTTTAAAACAACTTTTCTTAACACGTTTCCCTTGATCCAAGAGCCCGTTACATTATAACGTTAACATCAGCCAATTATGCACAAAACAGAACCCCTAAACACTAGGGTTTCGATCAAATCAAACTAAACCATCACCAAACAAATTCAACTCAATTAAACTAAACCGAAACCACAAAAGTCAAAAAAACCCTCACCTGAGACCGGGGAAATATATCCGCAAGAAGCTTCTTATACCGTTTCACCGGCTGTCTCGACCTAGCCCTCATAGAAGGGCAAAATATACATAGGTTACTACAGACAGGCAGCACCCGTCTTGACATAACCCCCATTTCCTCAAACCTTCAAAATTCTACTCAACAAGCAGCCCTAATTTACTGGATCACACAAATTAAAACCAAAATCACCAACTAAATTCAACATCGAATCTAAACAAGTAACAAATTAAACAGTACTCACCAATGTTCAACAAACTTGATCTCTATGATCGCTCAAGATCTCGGATCTAAACAAAATTGATATCAAAATCAAAATAAATTCGTTAAAAATTAAAACTGAAAGCAACGTTACTGGTGGTAATCTGTTGCGAATTAATTGATTAGCCTAAAACAGAAAAGGAAACTGAAAGGATGATTAATGATTGTTATACCTAAAGTTGCATAGTGAAGAGGTGGGGAGGTGGCGGAATGGAATCTTGTAACCTCCTCCCCGGCGCTTTTTAGCATGTAGCGTCGCCAGAAGAATCATACAAGTTTTTGGGAGTGTATTTCGATGCCTTGTGTTAGAGGGAATATGAAGTGTCAGTGTGTGTGTCTGTCACGATTGTTATGGTTGATTGCAAGCTGTCTTTCTATAAATGTTAGTCGGCCTGTTTCTACTTTTTTTTTCTTTTTTTTTTTAGAATAACGGTTAGTCGATTACCTGGGTAAGCCAAATGGCAAAAGGTCATTCACGTCAGCGAATGTGAACGGCGCTGGTGACAATGTCTGTCACGATTTAAGAGGAAACACATCATCCGAAAGCTCATTGTGGCATTGGGGCAGCCAATCGCTTGTCCTTCTAACTAAGACCATCCGTATCCGTAGTGGGGGTTTTTGTGTGTGGATTGGGCCCAAAACGCCCGGCCCACCACCCGTTTGATTTCGTTTTTTTTTTTTTTTTTTTGCTTGGGCGTGGACATTACAACGCCGGATGAAAAAGCGGTGGACCAATAAGGAATTTCCAACTCATTTATGATAATATTATTTGCTTATTTTTCTAAAATGGTAACAATTGAGTAATAATTGTTTGGGACATTATACCAATACACCCTTTTTTACATTCACCTCTCGTAATATGTCTCATATGTCACATGTCACTTCATGCCCAAAAGAGGGATATTATGAATTAGGCTTACTACACATGGTCTAATAACTAGGTTGGATGATTGTTTGACACATTTTCAAATTAAAAGTTCCCCAATTCTTAGGATTTTGGTTTTACACAATAAATTGCCGTTCTGAAAGAAAAAAAGAAAAACTATTCAAAATTTGGTTTTTGTCGTTTGTTAGGTGAGTTACTTCGGATCGAATTTGTTCGATTTGTTTAGATTTCTGCCCGGTTTAGGATTGGAACTTTTTTGTTACTAGCAAACCAGTCAGAATCCACAAGTGTTAAACTGAACAGGACTAAACCTATTTATTCGGTTTAGTTATCTGATTAACTTGTTCGATTTGTTTAGATTTCCGCCTGGTGTATTCGGATTGGAACTTTTTTGTTACTAGCAAACCGATCAGAATCCACAAGTGTCAAACTGAACCGGACTAAACCTATTTATTCGGGTTAGTTATCTGATTAAACCGGTTATTGTCATGTTTATTCGATTAAATTCAGTTTAGTTATCCGGGTAAGCAAAATTTGTGAAACTCAATGCTCGTCCAAAATTCAATTTCACAATACGGATACACGTAAGAGCCGAAACTAACCGAAGCAATTCGGATAAATTTTCAGATCTTTTCGATTTTTTCACGCTCATGTTTGTTAGTTATGTTTCCAATATGACTACAAATATTGAAGACATAAAGTAGGAAAGTAAAAATAATAGTTTAATATGTGATTCGAGTTATAATGTTTTTTTTTTTTTTTAAAGTTTACTATTATTCACACAGACCAACCCTCAAAACCAAGGGCAGCCAAAACAAGAACAACAAAAACCGATTACAAAACAGAAAAAGATATCCAGTCTTTCCAATTGATATCTCTACATTTAGATCTATTACTATACCAAAGAAAACCAAGCGATTTGATGTCTTGAACAATGCTTGCAGCCGAACACATCTTATTCGAGAATCTTCTTCTATTTCTAGCTAACTAAATGCACCACCAGCCAACCATTATAATACCTTTGAGGATCAATTTAGCTTTGGTAGCCAACCCTGAGAACTCATGAACTTCAAGCAAATCCACTAAATAGAGAGCATAAATTGGGCTAATTTTACACCATTTACTAATGAGAAACCAAACCTCAGAGGCAACAATACACGAGCGAAAGAGGTGATCGGCAGATTCAAGCCCATCATTGCACAACGAACATCTCTCATCACCGTTAAAACAGTTTCGCTTGGAAAGAGCATCCAAAGTAGCGATCCTACCCATTTGAGCACGCCAAACCAGAATATTAACCTTTTTCGGGACCCATTTCGACCACTTTAACACATAATTGTTGCTGTAATCATTGGCACTCGTAAGAAAACTTTTGATTCGAGTTATAATGTAATGTAATGTTTTAAGGGGTAGTTTGGTTCGTCGAATCATTTGGAATTGATTCCGTTGAAATTTAGGGTCTGTTTGGTATGAGGTAATGGAATGGACGAGTGAGTGGAATAGACGAGGTAATGGAATGGATGAGGGAATGCAGCGGATCATTACCATTCCATGTCTTGTTTGATTACTATGTGGGAATGAAATGAATTATTGTCGTTTGATGTATGGTTGTGAAGAAAAATGAAGGAATAGAATCGGCGATGAGTGGTGGTGGTCGGTGGCAGTGATTGTGGGTGGTGATAGGTGGCGGTGGTGGGTGGTGGTGGCGGTGACGATGGGTGGTGGTGGCGACGAGAGGCGGTGACGGTGGGTGGCGGTGACGAGGGTGGCAGCTGCCGTTGGTGATGGTTGGTGACGACGGAGGTGACCGAGGTGGCGATGGGTGGCGACGGTGGTTGGTGGTGGCGTTAACGGTGGGAGGTGGCGGAGATGGTGGTGGTGGGTAGCTACGGCTAGTGGCGTTGGCGGCGGTAGATGGCAACGATGGTGGGTGGGTGGGTGGCGGCGGTGGTGGTGATAGTCGGGGTGGCGGTGGAGGCGGTGTCTGTCGGGGTGGCGGCGGCGGTGGCAGAGACGGTGGTGGAGGGTTCTGGGCGACGGCGGTGATTAGCGTCGGTGGTGGGTGTAACGCTTCGCTTTTTCGTAAACTTCCTAAATTAGAAAGCTTGTCTTGCAAATCTAGTTTTTGAAACTTGATTCTTTCGTAATCGTATTTCGTGCCATCATCATAAAACCTATTGTTTTATTTCAAAATTTTACCTTCGCTTATTCATTATACTTGTACATTTTAATTCATTATACATTGTTACATCATTCGTGATTCTTGTAAACATATGCTAAGCTTTCAAATACGCTTCATGCATACACAACCATTACGTTTTCACTCATGTTTATACGTCCTTTGACACCTACTAATACTTAATCATACTTGTCCTTGTATTATGGATACTTAAAAACCCCTTATTATATGATTCTCTCATAAAACACCCTAATATACAACAAAAGCTAACTTAGTTAAACATCAGGGGGCTAAATTGTCAACTTTGGAACTTATTTCCAGAATATATAGTCGTCGCATCGCGCCACAGGTACCCCCACTCGTCGTCGCCGCCGGCGACGCCTTCAATCCGTCAGAATGGGTTGCCAGCTCTTGGATTGGTCAAGTTTGTGTTTGTTTATTGTGTTTTCTTCAGTAATCATCCACCTAACTCACTCTAATCACCTCCTATAAAATCCAACTCACTTCCACACTTCTCCCACTTTACAAACACTTCACTTTCACTCTCAAAACGCTCCAAATTAGTAGCTAATTCCCTGTTTAAAGTCAGAAACAAGTCAGATTCATACAAGTTGCTACAATGAGCATAACTTCATCATTTCTCAATCCTTTTCAATGATTCTTCTTTCTAATCACTTGGAACAACCTTAGGTATGTTTTTCCACATGTTTTCCATGAAAAACCAAGGCTGGAACAACACCATATAAGGCTCCAAAGTGCAATAAACTTTCTGATTTTGTATGAACACTTGTTTAACTCACTTTTAATTGAGATTTCTCAACACATTCCTATGTCCTTCTTAGTTAGATATTATGTATTTCATTTCTTATTGTATGTATTCAGGACCATCCTTGTTGTCCATGGAAACTTGTGCATTACAAGAGGTTCCTGGATGGAAGATTTATCTTCCTACCTCCTACATGACTTCTATGATATCCTTGTGATAATCTTGGGCTAATAACTTATAATATAAACTATATAAGATATATAAGATATATAATACTTATAATAACCAAACTTTTGATGATAACCTAATGGTTAGTTGTCAAAATAGTAGGTTACACCACCTAAGAACATAATATTTGTCATGATTCTAATGGGCATTATGACCCATGAAAACATTTAAACTATTTTGAGTTTCATAGTGTCAAGAACGAGTATTATATGATTAGATGGTTATTTTCTCCTATATTTACTTTCATATACTTTTAAATTCCGAATCTCGACTCTAAACATACCTTGAACTCCAAACTGTATACATTCAATCTCCAAAACTCATTCACTCGTCAACACTTGGATAACCGGAAGGCATATGCAATTTTGTGAGTATACTTGAACCCTCTTTTTCGTTTACCACCTTTTGGGGTGTAACATGTTAATCTATAAAACTTACACTTAAACTTTATTCTTAATGCACAAACATTCCTTATACATGCATGCCTACTTGATTACTTGAAACTCTAAACTTGGGGTTATACGTTTTGTGTTAGACTTATCATTAACTTCGTACGAGCCTATCCTTGACATATATAGCGCTATAGGATTAACGCACCACCCGTATTCTTGAGGTTATGTCATGAGCTTATTGCGTTTCATCATTGTGTTTATTAGTCGAACACATGTCGATTTTATTGTTTATCTTGTATCAATGGCTTGCCATGTGGAATTGTTTAAACTCATTCTTTTTATGCTATGTATGTATGAAAACTTGTATACTCGTCTTTGCTTTTGCATTGAACTTTACAGGTTGAGGAAGACGATGCTTTGAAATTGAAGTAATGATGATGCTTAGATACACATTTAGACGTCTTAGGTTTAATATGTTGTGTACATTTTGTACTTATTTGTTGTATTGTTTCTTGTATTGAACATGTTGTATTTCAAGTTCCATGTATTGTAACATTTGGTTATGAATGAAATCAATTCATTTCTTAAATCTATTGTCACAATTAGCATTATGTGTGATGAGCAATCTTTCTTCGTCCCACTCTGATGATTCCGCCATTGGTTGGGGTGTGACATTGGGTGGTGGTGGTGGTGGTGGCGGCGAATGTGGTGTTGTTAATGAAGGGTGCTAGAATGGGATGGAATGAAAAAAAAATATGGGGGTGGGTGGAATGATTTTGAGGGAATGGAATGCCTTATGGAATGGGTGATTCCATTCCAATGACCAACCAAACACCCTTTTCTTTATTTTCTCATAATGATCCATTCCATTACGCCTCTCATTTATGCATACCAAACACTACCTTATAATGTTTGGTTGACATATGATGGAATTTCAATTTGAATATATTTCATCATTAATTTGAATGTTAGAATTTTTCACTGTTCTAATGGAATTTCAACTTTACCAAAATAACCTATAATTCATCATCCTCATCCACTAATTTATCTAACTAGTTGATTTTCCGACCCCGCGTTGCGGCGGGGATCCGGGGTTCCAATGTCTGTAAAACGCGTGCCGACAACGACAAGAGGTACCGAATATCAAAACATAGATAAAAATGGTTTTTAAATAATCTAATATATAATAGTAGGACCCACTTGTCCTACACGTTGAAAATTTCGGTTGTTTTCAGTTCAGTTATAACGTTATTAACCCGTTAAAATATGGATGGGCTCGCTACCGGTAATGACACCGAAACTACCGATCCCGAAAATAATCAAAATTAGGTACGGGCACCAAAAATGCTCGGTACTATACGGTATGGAACTTGAAGGTAAAAATAAGTAAATACAGGTATGGTGCTAGACCGGTGTCGAACCGAAAGTAACGATTCTGAAAACGCCAAAAGGTGGGTACCAAATTGGTACCGAAAATGATTTGGTATAGTAAATTTGGAACCGATACGATACTGGTTTGATTACAGGATTTGATACCATTTACTCATCAATAATTTAAATATCCAAGTTAATTTTATATGTTACAATTCATTCATTACAGAAAAAGACAAAAAAGAAAACAAAAGAAGTTGTGTATACAAAACCTCATTCAAACGAAATACAATTTACATACCACGTGTATGAAAAACAATCTAAACGGTGCAATTACTTGCGTTGCTATGTGGCATAAGCTCAAAGGTGATGTTAAGGATGAGCTCGGTACCGAAAACCCTCAAAAGTGGGTACCGATAACGAATATACCTGGTACGGCACCGGTATGGTACCAGTATTTGAGGGTAAAAACTGGTACTAAAAAAGTCAAAAGTCGGTACCGAAATGTACCCGGTTTGGTAAATTTGGTACCGATACTATTTGCTTATCCCTATGTGGTTTTACTATTCAGTTGGTTATGTTTTTAATATATAGGTAATAGGTAATAAAATATGGATGAGCTCGGTACCGGTAATGGCACAGAAAGTACCGATCCCGACAATCATCGTAATTAGGTACCGGCACAAAAAATGCTCGGTACTATACAGTATGGTATTTAAAGGTAAAAGTAAGTAAATATGGGTATGGTGCTAGATCGGTGTCGAACCGAAAGTAATGATTCTGAAAACGCCAAAAGGTGGGTACCAGATTGGTAACAAAAATGATTTGGTATAGTAAATTTGGTACCGATACGATACCGGTTTGATTACAGGATTTGATACCATTTGCTCATCAATAATTTAAATATCCAAATTAATTTTACATGTTACAATTCAATTATTACAGAAAAAGACAAAAAAAAAAAAAAACAAAAGAAGTTGTGTATATAAAACCTCATTCAAACGAAATATAATTTACTTACCACATGTATGAAAAACAATCTAAACGGTGCAATACTTGCGTTGCTACGTGGCATGAGCTCAAAGGTGATGTTAAGGATGAGCTCGGTACCGAAAACCCCCAAAATTGGGTACTTGTACAGAATATACTTGGTACGGCACCGGTACGGTACCAGAATTTGAGATTAAAAACGGTACCGAAAATATCAAAAGTCGGTACCGAATCGGTATCGAAAATGTCAAAAGTCGGTATCGGATTGGTACCGAAAATATACCTGGTTTGGTAAATTTGATACCGGCACCGGTACCATTTGCTTATTCCTACATAGTGTTACTGTTCATTTGGTTGTAATTTTAATATATAGGTAAATTTCATTTATAAATTAACCAACCAAAGATAATTATATATATATATATATACATATATATTGTTGACGAAGGCTCATGAATGGTAACTTTATTTTTATAATAATATATAACTTCTTATTATTCTATTATTTAATATTATAATAGTATATTCACTTTTAGTTTAACATATTTTTATATTATTATTTTACTTTTGTAAAACCATATTTTTAATTATTATTTATTTTTTCATAAATATTAACTTTATTTTTACAATAATATATAGTTTTTTAATACACTATTATTGAATATTATAATAATAAATTCACTTTTAAGTTTAACATATTTTTATATTATTAGTTTACTTTTGTAAACCCATATTTTCTTTTACATTTATTATTTATTTTTTTAATTTATTTTTTCCGTTTTCGATTAGTTTGATATTTCTTTAATAACTTATGTTTGTTAATTTTTTCTAAGACCATAAACAATGATTTCATTTTTATAATAATATATAGGTTTTTATAATTTTTTCTAAGACCATAAACAATGATTTCATTTTTATAATAATATATAGGTTTTTAATATTTTATTATTTAATATTATAATAGTTTATTATTATATTTACTTTTAAGTTATAACATACCTTTGGTTTTATTTTACTTTTTTAAAACTATATTTTTTTATCATTTATCTTTTGCTT
Organism: Helianthus tuberosus; assembly: GCA_030545235.1. Taxonomy (NCBI): domain Eukaryota; kingdom Viridiplantae; phylum Streptophyta; class Magnoliopsida; order Asterales; family Asteraceae; genus Helianthus; species Helianthus tuberosus. Next base: position 9,977,093 of record CM060368.1, on the reverse strand, counting down.
TTAGTAATTCATTTTATTTTTTAATCATATTTTCAATTATTAGTTAATTTCAAATTTCTCTAACAATTTATGTTTGTTAATTTTTTTTTCCAAAAACTTAGGTACTAGTGTGTTTAATGATTTCCCTCTACATTCCGGTATAAGTTTTGTTAAAATGAAGTTGTATTCAAAATAAAGTATTTATTTGGTGTCATAAAACGGTATGATGATAAACTAAACCGATTCCGACAGTTTGCCTTTCTAAACAACATGCTTCAATTTCAAATAACGTTTGTTTTACATTGTCATTTGCTTCGTTTCGCCGCAACGCGCAACGTTAACGAACCTAGTAAAAATTTAGAATGGAATTAATTTCGATTCCATCTAATTCTAATTCTTTTAGAAAATCTACGAACCATATAATGTAATTAATTCCAATTCCATCAAATTCTAATTATTTTCAAAAATATAATAAGAACGAAATGACTCCTAAATGTTGTCTGTCTCGGCCGCCCTCTTCGGGTTTGGCATTGTGAAATAATATTTACCTTTAAAAAAAGATACGAGCCGCTAAAGTTTGTATCAGGGCCGGCCCGTAGGGGGTGCGGGGTTGGCGACGGCACAAGGCCCAAACCCTTCGAGGGCCAAAATATTTTTAATTTTGTATAGATTTTACGATATATAAAAGATAGAATATATATGCACTGAATCGAGAGATAACATAAATGAGCCCTTGTACTAATAGTTACTACCTTGGTGAAACAAGGAGACGTGGGTTCTAATCCTGGTGTCTCCAAATTCTCCTTTTTAGCTTATTTTCTGGTTTTATTATTATTATTAGGAAAATTGGTTTTTAATAAACCAACATTTGCCCCATTGGTAAATAATAATCCTACCTACGTAATTGGTATTCAATAATCCTACCTATCAACATGTTAGTACCCAATGAACTTCCGTTAATTTTTTTTAACTGAAGTTAGTTTTTAAGTTTTATTTATTACACAAACAGTCCCTATAGTTATAATTTACTAGTTTTAACTATTTTGTAAAACAAAAAAACGTCAACGGCCATGTAATTAAATTTTATAAAATAGTTAAAACTAGTAAATTACAACTACAGGGACTGTTTGTGTAATAAATAAAACTTAAAAACTAACTTCAGTTAAAAAAAATTAACGAAAGTTCATTGAGTACCAACATGTTGATAGGTATGATCATTGTATACCAATTACGTAGGTAGGATTATTATTTACCAATGGAGCAAAGGTTGGTTTATTAAAAACCAATTTTCCTTATTATTATTATTTTTTTGCTAGTGGCATTTAATGTTTAATTTTGTCAACTGCATCTTTCCCTTTAATTATAAATTACTTCCCTAAACTTAGCTAAGACTAACTGTTTAAAGTACATCCACATAAATTTTAGTTATTTATGAGTTTATATTAAATGGATATTTTCGAATAGGGCCCAAATTTTTTATCTTGTACAAGGCCAAATTTTATTTTTTTTTTATTTTCGGAGACGGCCGTAGTTTGTATTTTGAGACAATAACTTTATTTCGGAAATTATATAATTTAATGCAAAGATCTTAAACTACTTTATGTCAAGTTTACGTTAGAAATCATCATGCAAGTAACTAACTGTCAGTAAATTCTTAGTTTAAACTACTTTAAACTACTTCGGTCCCAAATCCAAACCGGCTCATTTGCAAATTCTAGAATTAACTTCGACCGGAACAATTGGTGCCCCATTAAAGTAAACTTTTTGTGTTGGAGGGTGTTTTTGAATCGGATCCCCTCGCTTGTGGAGCTGGAAAAGAGAAATGTGCAAGTCGGGTCGAGACGTTGTCGTGTGTGCGATCTGGACGATGAGTCGGCAGATCATCTGTTTGTATCATGCGGCATTGCGCAGGCTGTTTGGGATCAGGTCTCCAGGTGGTGCCGGTTGCCTCCTGTGTTTGCTTTCGAGGCTAAGGATTTACTAAACTTGCATCGACACTTAAGGGGTTCTTGTAGGTGGAAGAAACTGGTGCAACTGATCATTCACACGGCCGTCTGGTGCATATGGAAGTGTAGGAACGACTTGATTTTTAATCAAAAGCAAATAAATCTTGCAAGGCTACTGGAAGAGGTAAAACTTCATAGCTTCTTTTGGTTCCGGAGTCGGGCAAAGGCGAATGAACTAACGTGGGATCATTGGCGACACTTCGAGTTATATTATATTGGTGTGTAGGGTTGGTGTAATATTGTTTTGCTGATTGTATCGTTCTGTGTGTTGCTAACAGTTTGTTAGCGTTGTGTTTGGTGAAATGAAATGCATTTGTTGGCCGTTAAAAAAAACGGTCAGTAAACAATTTTATGATGATGATGTGACCTTTTGAAATAGACGTTATTTTTGTTATAACGATAAAAACTAAATCATATAATAAGTTAAATAAAAGTTGATTGTATAATCTTGGGTTATACTCCCCAATCATCAAATTAACCAAATAACACAAGAATTGATGAACAAAAAGTGAAAAAATGTATCATGATGATTATGCCCCAAATCTGAAAAATAAATTTGAACAGGTACAAATTCAATGTCTACTACACAGTCAAATTCAGTGTCTACTCAAAATTTACAGAAAATGTAGCAACACTACATGTCACATGTGCACGTTTGATGGACCGCACGAACCTAACCGAGCCTACCCATAACCAAGAACCAAAAGTGAATTATTTTGAGAACGGTAATCGAACCCTTTACTACATGTTCGGTTCAAGTATGTAACGGGCTTAGGGTGTTGGTTCTCAAATGGTTTTTATAGAACCAAAAATCTAAAATTTATACGTGAAAATATGATGAGTATGTGATGATCAATAACATATATGTACATTGAATCAAATACATACATTAGAAGATGATGAACATGTGATGAACAAATGATGAAGATGAAGAGTAACAACTACATTCATGTTGATCAAGAAGATGAAGATAGAGTATAATACTTATGATGATCATGAAGACGATGTACGAGTGATGATTGATAAACTTAGTTTAATCGGCGATGTTTAAGACTTTAGGCAGATGAGTCAAATATACCTGTAAAGAACAAAGGGATAACTCAGTCGCCATAAAAGTAACCAGACCGTTTTAGAATAAAGACTTAACAAGACCCCGACGGGCGGCGTGCTACTCCTATAGCGTTATACATGTCAAGTTGGGGCTTAGCAAAGTTAATGACACAAAGCATGTATAATCTAGCATGAACCTAAGTAAACAAGTAGCATGTATATAGGATTGAGATCATAAAGTATGTTTAAGTGTGTGAATGTGAAGTTTGTATATTAACATGTTACAACCCAAAGTGTTTTTAAAAGTAAAACGGGTCGAGTGTACTCACGGTTTTGCAAGCTTCCACTTGTGAATCCGTGAAGAGTTTGTTGATTGATTTAGGATGGAACATCAAGTCCTTCTACACGAGGAAACATAGGTGTATGATTATTTGTGTCACACCCCGATATTTCCACGTATTACCGGTGGGCCCGGTGGGGAGTATCGTGACGTAGTTGATATCATCATAGTCAATTTATCACAGTTTAATACACAGCGGAAGTCTAAAAGTAATAATATTACAAACCTAATCGAAAGTAACATAAGTATTACAAACGGAATGTAAAAGGATCCACAGGCGGATCAAAACAAAAGAAGATAATTGTTCAACAAATTTTTAAGCATCTAAAGCTTGCAAGACTCTTTATTGATACTAGGAGTAGCCAGCCCATTTCACTTAGTACCTGCATTTAACCTTTTTGGAAAATACGTCAGCTTACACTGATAAATACAATTAACCGACTCTTTTTGAAAAGTGTTTATAAAATTGATTTAAATGCACAAGGCACGAATATTCTTTTATAATTTGGGATAATTATTTAAAAATAATCTTGTAAAAGAATTATATGTTTGTTATACGTTCAGTAGCCCGGGTTGAATACTGGGTTAAAGATTAATAAACGCACCACATAATATAACCCACGGTGAGTTATTCTCGAACAAGCGGGCATATTATTTTACATACGCACCGGCAGGTGTATGCCTACACCCGGTGCTTAAGTCGTGGCCATTTCAATGAATGAGCCGAGGATATCCAGGATATGGTCATTAACCCCCCAAAGGCTTAAAACAAACAAAACATATTAAACGGGTTATCTCAATGATTTATCCTTCATATGATTAAAAATTCAATACCCGACCAAGCGGTATTTTATATACCGTACCCCAAGCCCGTATAAGGGAAAATAAGTTAAAAGTATTTACCTGAGCAAAATATATCAATTTATCTCAGCCATATACAATCAGCAAGTGCAAATATCTTTTACTGGGCTCCTAAATCTGGAACGAAGGTTTTAATAACCTATTAGATTCCTAACGGGTCTTACTTAAGTTTAAACTTAGATCGGTTAGTTTTAAAGAAAGGTATACGGTTCAAAACGCAAGATTAAGCGAAGACCGGATTAGAATGTGGTTTAGACCTGAAAAGTATGAAGACTTGTATAATATGGGTAAACTAAAGACATTCTGGATTTTGAGGTAAAAATGATAAGGGTTGACCCGTTTCGGTCAATTTATGCAAACTAGCCACATAAACCGTACCGAATGCGAAAAGTACTTAACGGGTAACCAAAAGAGTCATATACAGGTTTCATAAGTTAATATGCCCTAAATATGTTGTGATATCAGTAGGATACCTTCCATTATGCCCAAAACGGATTTAAAACCAATTTAAGCCCCGTATGGGTATTTTGGTCATTTTTAAGATTATAAAAGAGGTTAAATAATAATCTGAGGTTCTGGTCTAAACTGATCAGTAAAATTATTTATTTTAGTAGGTTATATCAGTAAGATATTGCATATATGTGAAATATATCATTTATAACCAAACTATGCACCGTAGGGGCATTTTGGTCATTTCACATAAGCTTTAAAGGTCAAATTTGGAAATCTGAGTTCAAAACTTTTACTTACTGTTAAAGTATAAAATTTTACTTAATATATCAGTAGGTAATAAGTCTTATGTGTTAAAAATAGTTTTAACCCATACTATGCGTTTAAATTGCGTAAAAAGTCAGTTTTAGGCGATTTTCAGGTTATATAAGGAGAGCTGAGATTTTTATCAGTCCAGAAGGATTAAAATATTTTATTTAACATATGAAATCAGTAGAAAAAGATTTGGTATTAAAATGTTATGTAAAACTCATTTTATTAGCAAAAAGGGTATAACCGTCAATTACCGAATCAAAGCAAGAACCCTATGTTATGATCAGTTTAAAAATTAATAAAAATCTTCAAAAATCTCAAAATATTATATTACATCAGTGGGTAAAAGGGTTGGTGTAACATCCGCCAATTTTAGAGCTATAGGATTAACGACCCGCCACCCGTAACTCGTGGTAATGTCATGAGCATGTTGCGTTTCTTTGGTTTGATATGTTAGACACATGCCAAATTTATTGTTTATCTTGAATCACATGCTTGCTATGAGGAATTGTTCGAAACTTATCTTTTGCTATGTATGTACCAAACTTGTATACTCGCCATTGCTTTTGCATTGAATTGTATTTTTAAACATGTTACAGGTTGATGATGATGATGCTATGAAAAGAAGTAGCGTTGATGCCTAGATACACATATAGACGTTTAGGTTTAATATGTCGTATCAACTTTGCTTTTGCTGTTATGTATTTCTTTTAAACTTATTGTTATTTGAGTTTATGTAATGTTGACAATTTGAAACTATGAAATGAAATGGGAATTATTTAATTATCGTCACAAATAGTGTTATGATGTCTCGAGCAATCTTCACACTTCATCTCATCCCGATGTTTCCGCCATTGGTTGGGGTGTGACAGTTGGTGTCAAAATTCGGGTTTAAATAGGTTTTATGCCAAAAATGTCGTTTAATTAATAAAAAGGCTTCGATTTACGATATCGAGCATAACTCCTAATTTAGACCTCAAACTGATGTCAAATTTTTAGGACATGTTTATAAATTAGTAATAAAGGTTTTTGTCCTCTCACATTTTCAAAAATCTCGTTTTAATATCAAAAGGGCACAATGGTCAACATTTAAGCAATTAACGGAAACGTGCAAATGAATTGGATAAATAAGGAACCATGTAGTATAACCTCAGAGGGTTTTACTAACTTATAATATGGTCCTAAAGGAACCTTAAGGCATATCTAAAACAAGCTAAATCGGGTCAGAACTGAAAGTCAAAGCAAAAGTCTTCTTTTGCGACTTTCGGTTCCGAACCGAGCCTAAACTCATAATTGTCGGGTTGAACATGCTTAGACATGTTCTTACATTATTTACCAAGTTATTTTAGTGTTAAAACATGTTCCATAACCTCTACATTATCAGTTATAAGTTTATTTGCAAAATAGCTTTCTGTTGACTTTTTAATATTAAGTTTGACCCGACAATTGACCAAGTTAGAGTGATAATCAGGGGGTGCCCTTGTAAGGACTTATTACCCACATAATTACCAACTCATAGCCACTTTCAATTCGAATAATGGTTGGACCATTAGTGATTAATCACTAAGTCAAAGCTTAATTACGATAGCTTTGACTTTTGGTCATTAAACTAATAAAACCTTAATTACAGAAGCTAAGAATACTTACAAGAGTCCTTAGCACGAAAATTTAAACTAATAGAGCCTCCTTAAAGACCAGGTTGCTCCAGAGAACTTGTTTTGAGAGTATGTTTGTGAAATTTCTTGAAGTGTGAATGAACAAGTGAAGCAATGAGGCCTTTATATAGGATTTCAAGTGTTCTAGGATCAAGACAAGTGTTCCCAAGGTGTTTTATGATGCTAACATGTGTATAGTGGTTTTCCAAAACAGTTAAATTAGCTGCTGAATTCGAAACACGCTGCAGAAGATCTTCACAAGATTGTAGGTTGCAGAGCTGGGCACCTGCCAGTTCTGCTGAAAAACCTTACCTGTCGCGCCACGCGCCAGACCAGGGCAATCCTGGCGCGCCACGCGAGACACCCTGTTTTAAAGTTCTTTTGTTTGTTTGCATGATCAGCCCCTGCACTTTCTGAATGCGAATAACTGGCTTTTTCAGCATGCATGGTCAATGTAATCAGGTCCGGGTTGTCCTAGGGAGTGTTGCCATGCATTTGTAAGTCTTGGACATATTGTAAATGGCTCCCGTATGAAGAATTGTGATATTTACACTTTTAACCACTATTCTTGGAAACTTCAGTTTACATTAAAATTTTGAATAGGATCTTAACGAAACTTTTATCAGATATTCTTGAGGGTGTAATAATGTACTACAAAACTTTTGGGAACTTAAAAAGGCCTCTCAGAGGTGGTAAAAATTAACATGTTGACACTTTTAACCCCTGTGTTTTGTAACTTTTGATTTTTAAGCGCAAACGGCTTTTAGTGTCTGACAATTTATTCAATAATGAATAAGAACATTATACAGAGTCATTTAGAGGCACAAGTTGACATGTTGACACTTTTGGTCCTTTTATTTACATCTTTGCACTGTTGACAGTTTTAGTCTCTCAAGATATTCTTTAATCTCAATCAGGGTTTATGACACGTGTCACGATTGTATTGGACGTGATTTTACGAGGTGTTACATCCTCACCCCCTTAAAAGAAATCTCGACCTCGAGATTTACTGGAATAAATGAGGGTACTTCTGCTTCATTGTGGATTCAACGTCCCACGTGTATTCGGGACCTCTACGGGCATCCCATTTAACCTTCACAATCGGTACGTGCTTCCTTCGAAGCTTCTTAACCTGTCGATCCTTGATCGACAAGGGCTTTTCAACAAACTTTAAGCTATCGTCTATATGCACATCCTTATGTGACATGGCTAACGATTCATCGGCTAGACATTTCTTTAAGTTGCAGATGTGAAATACATTATGGATTCCACTGAGCTCTTCAGGCAGGTTTAGCTTATATGCCACTGTTCCGACACATTTGATGATCTCGAATGGTCCTATGTATCTTGGGCTTAGCTTGCCCTTCTTGCCAAAGCGCATTACCCCTTTCCAGGGTGATACCTTAAGTAACACTTTGTCACCTACCTCGAATTTCAGAGGTTTACGCCTTTTATCTGCGTAGCTTTTCTGCCTATCCCTGGCAGCTTTGAGATGATCTCGAATCTGTACAATCTTATCTGTCGTCTCCAGGACTATATCAGGTCCTGATAGTTGGACATCTCCAATTTTCGCCCAACAAACTGGCGTTCTGCATTTCCTTCCATACAACGCCTCAAAAGGCGCTGCCTGAATACTTGAATGATAGCTATTATTGTACGAGAATTCAATCAATGGAAGATGATCATCCCAACTTCCACCTAAATCAATAACACAAGCTCTTAGCATATCCTCGAGCATTTGAATCGTACGCTCGCTTTGCCCATCCGTCTGAGGATGATATGCAGTGCTGAAATTTAATCGAGTGCCTAAAGATTGCTTGAAGCTTTTCCAAAAATGCGATGTATATCTCATATCCCTATCAGAGATGATAGACACTAGCTGTAAGACCCTAATTCGTACATGACAAAAGTCGCAGCGGAAACACGAACCATAAAATTTCTGTCATTATAAATACCTCAACTTATTTAATATTTAACTTTAACATAGCTCTTTCTCATAAATCCGTCATCCTCTTATTTACTAATTAAAAACATAGCTTATGTCTACTACAAAATACACATCAACGTTCCCGTACAATCTCTCTAGTGACTCGATCTTCGATCTCTATTCCTTAGTAATCCTCATGGCTTGTACTACCTGCGCTCACCATATAAAATCCATAACGTTAGTACGTATCATAAGCATATAAGATTTATTCATGTTTATTTTTCATTCCATTAACTCGTTACATCTCGGCTTTCCGTCTGATCATACGATCCGTGGTGAGACTTCTTTGGTATACCTGCGTTACACTTCATTCACCAGGCACGCTCTTATTATCGTTAGTACTCAATTTCATTGAATGCATGCTTACATACTTTCATACAAACTTATACATATGCCTACGATCACACATAACAACTTATATATATACGTATCTACATACATACGTACGTACTCACGTACGTGCATACCTAAATACATCCATTCATACATACATACATACATACATACCTACTTATTACATGCCTTCACACAAACCTACATACGTGCATACATTCGTACATACTCACTTGCGTACATATACATACTACCTACATACACACCTACATACATACACTTAGATTTATAAAACATACATACGTATATGCCTACATACTTACTTACATTTATATTTATAATCACCTATTTCAACATACCCAACTCATACTTACCTACTCATATACGTCTTCATATATCCGCGTGTACTTGCTCACACACTTATAATCTTACATACGTTTGCACATACATGCTTACATATGCTTCTACATACGTGTTAGATACATACAAACATACATACTTGCCTATCTACATAGATACATACATTTATGCTCATAAAAACGTAAGTTAAATTAGTCAAACGTAACTTGAAATGCGTTTAAACGAGTTCCCAAGGCAAAACGGAGCAAACGAGCAACTTTCGCCAACCAGGGGGGCTCGCGTGACGCCAAGGGCCTTGGCGTCACGCTAGGCCCCTGTTTTCACAGAACAGGTGCAGCACAATGCTGCACATTCCCAGCACGATCCCGTTTTACGGAAACGAGCATAACTCTCTCGTTTTTTATCCGTTTTACCCGATTCTTTTTCCTACACGTCCGTAATTTAATTCTCCATCTAATGGAACTAAAATCCAACATCCGACTTAATAAAATTTCAGACTTTTAACTCTTCGGCTTATTACCCTCTTACCAAATTTTGACCCGTTCATGCATACATTAACATAACTTGTTCGTTTTACCATAACCTCTTATAAACATAATAATATCAGTGACGTCTATCATAAATTACTAAATTCTTGGATGTCTTGCATCCTCTTAACACCTTATCGTTCATATGCTTATTTTGACCCGTTAAGGGTATTCGCGCATTAATTGGTCTACAACTAACCAAACCATAATCCCCACTTCCATACTTGTCCAAAACATTACACTAATCGAATAACTTATTTCTAAGCTACTTTTAAGATCGTTTGCCCCAAAATACCCATCAAGGGCATTTTGGTCAACTTTAATCCCATCATTTACGACGAAGGACTTTAACACATTTTTGACCTCAAACATCATGTTTAATTAATTAAAACACCTTATTACTTAATCGAACTAAGAAGTGATTACGGAAATCACTTACCTTATGCGTCCGTGCTCGTATCCGATTCCTCGCCTTTTCTTGACCCGTTATCCTTTCATGCTTGAGTCCGTCTTGACAGGATTCCTATACTCTCTTTTCATCAAGATCACGCTCCTATTAGCATATGCATTCGTACATGTTAACAATCATATCAATCGCATATTTCACCCTTAACTGTCATTAGTCATTTCTAACATACATAACTCATATGATTATATTAATATCCGTTTAAACTCATGTAATTCATCATATAATTACAATAACGCATATTGACATAACATGTACCATACGACTTCCTATAATCCTGCCTTTACGACAACATGTCAATTCATGTTTCTTATGCTTAGTTGACTTTTGAAAGTCAACTATATACCATATTTAACCATTGACTTATCATCATATACTCGTAACATCATAATCGACTATACGGACGACACTATATACATTTCATCATACACTTGATGTGAGTACTACCTTTTAAGCATAGCGTACAACTATTTCATGCACAAATCTTCTAAACTCATACATAACCCATCAAAACCTACTACTAATCATCATGTATCATTCCCAAATAACATCAAACATATCATCATCACATTTCTCCTAATTCTTCTAACAAGTATTCATCATACCCACATAATACATAAATCTTTCAACAAGACTCGAACATGGGAGGTGATTCTAGTCATCATCTTCACCCTAACTAACGGGTTTTACCTCTAATCATCAAATTAACGCAAACCATACATAACCCATGTTCTATACGAGGATTCTAACCCTTGTACATGATCAATTTCATATTAACTCACGGATTAGAACATAACCCACTTCACCCATGATCACCAATCTTAGATTTAAGACATACCTTATGATCCCCTCGTGTCGGTGATCATTAATCCATGCTCGGTTATGGATTTAAGCTTCATCTTGCCTTCCGATTTGAGCATAAAGAAGATTTAGGGTTTGAGGCTCCATGGGAGCCTCCTGATCTTTCTCGAACATACACGTATGTGTGTGTTTGTGTGTGTCTAGTTATTTTATAACTTAACTTTCATTTGTTCCACTTTAGCCCCTCGGGTTTACCTTTAAAACATAACTGACACTACCCTTATCATTTAATACTTTTGACCATAACTTTAACTAGGTTAAATAGCCTAGTTATTTATTTCATGACGTGTCACATAAGAACATACGACAAATATTAACATTCAGATTTTGGGGCGTTACACTGGCACTCCGTGAAGAGATACAATCTCGTCCATGTACAGCTGAGCTAACTTGTCGGAGCTGTGAGTTTCTTTAATAGGTAAGAAGTGGGCTGACTTAGTCAACCTGTCGACTATAACCCAAATAGTATCATTTTCTCGCTTTGTTTTTGGTAACTTAGTGATAAAATCCATAGTTACCATTTCCCACTTCCAGGTGGGAAGTTCAGGCTGTTGTAGCAAACCTGACGGCTTCTGGTGTTCGGCTTTAACTTGCGCGCACGTCAAACATTTGGCCACATAAGTGGCTATAGATTTCTTCAAACCTATCCACCAATAATTTGCCTTTAAATCCTGGTACATCTTATCACTGCCAGGATGAACAGAATACTTGGAACTATGGGCTTCTTAGAGGATCACATCCCTAAGTCCTCCATAAATTGGAACCCATATTCGTCCATTCAATCTTAGGAATAATTTGCCTTTAAATCCTGGTACATCTTATCACTGCCAGGATGAACAGAATACTTGGAACTATGGGCTTCTTAGAGGATCACATCCCTAAGTCCTCCATAAATTGGAACCCATATTCGTCCATTCAATCTTAGGGATAATTTGCCTTTAAATCCTGGTACATCTTATCACTGCCAGGATGAACAGAATACTTGGAACTATGGGCTTCTTAGAGGATCACATCCCTAAGTCCTCCATAAATTGGAACCCATATTCGTCCATTCAATCTTAGGGTTCCATCCTTTCCAAATGATAACTGTTCAGCAGTTACACCCAATTTTTCATTCGGATAGTTAGCTTCTAATACAACTTCCTTCTGAGCGGCTAATAATCTTTCATTTAGGCTACTAGGTGTAGTACCCGTGTAACCACACGGGTTGGTTTAATAATGATCGAAATCAAACACTAAAAAACAGATTATAATATATCATTTAAATTGTTTGCGTTTAGTTACACATCTTTATAAAACAATGTTAAAGCATAAAAGCAATGTATACCAAGCTCTCTTCGATGCATTCGGGTCTTTGTTTTTATCTTGGGCTTTCTCTTCTTGGACACATCATCTTCACCCCTTTTGGTTCTTTTCCGACTTGAACCAACCCTTAGAGAAGTAGTAGGTTCTTTCTTTGAGTGTTGCTTGTTTCCCGTTTCCAAATAACAGATCTTTGATAATTCTTTTCTTAATCTGCCACCGGTTCACCATTTTAAATCCAACACAGATATCAAACCCAGTAGCATCCGAGAATGTGTGTGTGTGTATATATATATATATAAAAAGAACAATTCTAATTTAGAGACGGTACAATCGCCTCAAAACTCCAAGTCATTTTTAAATAACCAGTTATGTTGCAAGAGTTTACTCGTCGTGACTTTGACACATTTTGATATGAATCGAGTCGGTTTGTATAAAAAAATTATCTATAATGGGTAATTTTGAGTCGTTTACTAATGCATAAAACATCCTATATCATTTCATTATATCATGTGAGATATGACAATGAAAAATATACCAGCTCTTAGTGTTCACCTCATCTTGCACCAAATCCATCATCAGACCAAACGATGTTGCATCCTTGTTAAGGATAAAGTGCCTCGCAACAGGCTCAAGTCCATACACTCTAGCAGGCTTAGATTTACAGTCCCCTTACAACATGATACGCCTCTTTCGAATACGGTCAAAAATATTAAGAACCAGGTATAAATCATATCTAAACAACAGTTGACCAAAAAACATAGAAGTCAACTTGAAGTGAATATATGATCAAGAAACATGAAAATTGCAAGACTTTTGAGACTAAAATGATCTAAGAGAGAAGATTTTAGGATTTGGACAAATTTAAAGAAGTCAGATTTGAATATCAAAAAGTCAGATTTGGACTAAAATGATCTAAGAGAGAAGATTTTGAAACCACTGTTTTGGGTTAAAATAGTGTTTTGAAACCATTGTTGGGTTAAAACAGTGTTTGGAACCACTGGTGGGTTAAAAGAGTGTTTTGAAACCACTGGTGGGTTAAAACAGTGGTTTAAAACACTGTTTTAGTTGTTTAAATTGCATTCAACTCACCTGAAGGTTCCTCACTTGAAAAGCAAAGCTGTGGGTAGGGGTGTTCAGAATTCGTTTCGAATTCGAAAAATTCAAAATTCGTTTAAATTCGATTCGGTTATCAAGAATTCGTTTCGATTAAAAGAATTCAAATTCGATTCAATTCGAGTCAAGTAAATCAAATACGAATCGAATACGAATTTATAATTTCAAATTCGATTCGAAATTCGAATAAAAATTATACATTTTTATTTATTATTTTTATATATAATGCATATATAACTAAAACCTAAGTAACAAATCTATCAATAGATTTATAACCTTAAAAATATTAACTCGTAATGTGGAGTGGTTATTCCCGACTTCTCATTTTGAATTTTTGACTTATGGTACTTTATTTGGAACTTTTTAATGTGATATCGTGCTTTAGGGCTGCTTTAAAATTTATGTTTCATTTTGATAGTTCTTTATATGTTTTTAAAGAATCTGAATTAAATTGAATTTATTCGAATTCGATCCGAATTCGATTCGAATTCGAATTTTAATCGAATACGAATTGGGTTTTTTATTCGAATACGAATTTGAATCGAATTCGGTAAGTTTTAATCGAATTCGAATCGAATACGAATTCAAGGGAAAATAAAAATTATTCGAATAATTCGAAAATTCGATATTCGATTCGATGAACATCCCTAGCTGTGGGGATAAATATGACAACCCCTAAATGTTGTTCAATTGACCATGCCTCTATACCTGATCATGAATAACAATTCCACAATTAAATATCAACATTTTAAATCCAACACGGATATCAAACCCTGTAGCATTCGAGAATGTGTGTGTATAAATATATATATAGAACAATTCTAATTTAGAGACAGTACAATCGCCTCAAAACTCCAAGTCATTTTTAAATAACCAGTTAAAATTAGCTAACTAACTGTTTATAAATAGGGCAGTAGATTAAATAGCAGTAGATTAAATAGCAGCACTTTGCCTCAAAACTCCAAGTCTTGGTGTAACTAACTGTTTTGAAACCACTGGTGGGTTAAAACAGTGGTTTCAAACCACTGGTGGGTTAAAACAGTGGTTTCAAACACTGTTTTAGTTTTTTAAATTGCATTCAACTCACCTGAAGGTTTCTCACTTGAAAAGCAAAGCTGTGGGGATAAATACGGCAACCCCTAAATGTTGTTCAATTGACCATGCCTCTATACCTGATCATGAATAACAATTCCACAATTAAATATCAACATTTTAAATCCAACACGGATATCAAACCCAGTAGCATTCGAGAATGTGTGTGTATAAATATATATATATATATATAGAACAATTCTAATTTAGAGACAGTACAATCGCCTCAAAACTCCAAGTCATTTTTAAATGACCAGTTAAAATTAGCTAACTAACTGTTTATAAATAGGGCAGTATATTAAATAGCAGTAGATTAAATAGCAGCACTTTGCCTCAAAACTCCAAGTCTTGGTGTAACTAACTGTTTTGAAACCACTTGTGGGTTAAAACAGTGGTTTCAAACACCGTTTTAGTTGTTTAAATTGCATTCAACTCACCTGAAGGTTCCTCACTTGAAAAGCAAAGCTGTGGGGATAAATACGGCAACCCCTAAATGTTGTTCAATTGACCATGCCTCTATACATGATCATGAATAACAATTCCACAATTAAATATCAACATTTTAAATCCAACACGGATATCAAACCCAGTAGCATTCGAGAATGTGTGTATAAATATATATATAGAACAATTCTAATTTAGAGATAGTACAATCGCCTCAAAACTCCAAGTCATTTCTAAATAACCAGTTAAAATTAGCTAACTAACTGTTTATAAATAGGGCAGTAGATTAAATAGCAGCACTTTGCCTTAAAACTCCAAGTCTTGGTGTAACTAACTGTTTTGAAACCACTGGTGGGTTAAAACAGTGGTTTCAAACACTGTTTTAGTTGTTTAAATTGCATTCAACTCACCTGAAGGTTCCTCACTTGAAAAGCAAATCTGTGGGGATAAATACGGCAACCCCTAAATGTTGTTCAATTGACCATGCCTCTATACCTGATCATGAATAACAATTCCACAAATAAATATCAACATTTTAAATCCAACACGGATATCAAACCAAGTAGCATTCGAGAATGTGTGTGTATAAATATATATATATAGAACAATTCTAATTTAGAGACAGTACAATCGCCTCAAAACTCCAAGTCATTTTTAAATGACCAGTTAAAATTAGCTAACTAACTGTTTATAAATAGGGCAGTATATTAAATAGTAGTAGATTAAATAGCAGTACTTTGCCTCAAAACTCCAAGTCTTGGTGTAACTAACTGTTTTGAAACCACTGGTGGGTTAAAACGGTGGTTTCAAACACTGTTTTAGTTGTTTAAATTGCATTCAACTCACCTGAAGGTTCCTCACTTGAAAAGCAAAGCCGTGGGGATAAATACGGCAACCCCTAAATGTTGTTCAATTGACCATGCCTCTATACCTGATCATGAATAACAATTCCACAATTAAATATCAACATTTTAAATCCAACACGGATATCAAACCCAGTAGCATTTGAGAATGTGTGTGTATAAATATATATATAGAACAATTCTAATTTAGAGACAGTACAATCGCCTCAAAACTCCAAGTCATTTCTAAATAACCAGTTAAAATTAGCTAACTAACTGTTTATAAATAGGGCAGTAGATTAAATAGCAGCACTTTTCCTTAAAACTCCAAGTCTTGGTGTAACTAACTGTTTTGAAACCACTGGTGGGTTAAAACAGTGGTTTCAAACCACTGGTGGGTTAAAACAGTGGTTTCAAACACTGTTTAGTTGTTTAAATTGCATTCAACTCACCTAAAGGTTCCTCACTTGAAAAGCAAAGCTGTGGGGATAAATACGACAACCCCTAAATGTTGTTCAATTGACCATGCCTCTATACCTGATCATGAATAACAATTCCACAATTAAATATCAACATTTTAAATCCAACACGGATATCAAACCCAGTAGCATCCGAGAATGTGTGTGTATATATATATATATAAAGAACAATTATAATTTAGAGACGGTACAATCGCCTCAAAACTCCAAGTCATTTTTAAATAACCAGTTATGTTGCAAGAGTTTACTCGTCGTGACTTTGACACATTTTGATATGAATCGAGTCGGTTTGTATAAAAAAATTATCTATAATGGGTAATTTTGAGTCGTTTACTAATGCATAAAACATCCTATATCATTTCATTATATCATGTGAGATATGACAATGAAAAATATACCAGCTCTTAGTGTTCACCTCATCTTGCACCAAATCCATCATCAGACCAAACGATGTTGCATCCTTGTTAAGGATAAAGTGCCTCGCAACAGGCTCAAGTCCATACACTCTAGCAGGCTTAGATTTACAGTCCCCTTACAACATGATACGCCTCTTTCGAATACAGTCAAAAAAATAGAACCAGGTATAAATCATATATAAACAACAGTTGACCAAAAAACATAGAAGTCAACTTGAAGTGAATATATGATCAAGAAACATGAAAATTGCAAGACTTTTGAGACTAAAATGATCTAAGAGAAAAGATTTTAGGATTTGGACAAATTTAAAGAAGTCAGATTTGAATATCAAAAAGTCAGATTTGGACTAAAATGATCTAAGAGAGAAGATTTTGAAACCACTATTTTGGGTTAAAATAGTGTTTTGAAACCACTGTTGGGTTAAAACAGTGTTTGGAACCACTGGTGGGTTAAAAGAGTGTTTTGAAACCACTGGTGGGTTAAAACAGTGGTTTCAAACACTGTTTTAGTTGTTTAAACTGCATTCAACTCACCTGAAGGTTCCTCACTTGAAAAGCAAAGCTGTGGGGATAAATACGGCAACCCCTAAATGTTGTTCAATTGACCATGCCTCTATACCTGATCATGAATAATAATTCCACAATTAAATATCAACATTTTAAATCCAACACGGATATCAAACCCAGTAGCATTCAAGAATGTGTGTGTATAAAAATATATATAACAATTATAATTTAGAGACAGTACAATCGCCTCAAAACTCCAAGTCATTTTTAAATAACCAGTTAAAATTAGCTAACTAACTGTTTATAAATAGGGAAGTAGATTAAATAGCAGCACTTTGCCTCAAAACTCCAAGTCTTGGTGTAACTAACTGTTTTGAAACCAACTGGTGGGTTAAAACAGTGGTTTCAAACCACTGGTGGGTTAAAACAGTGGTTTCAAACACTGTTTTAGTTGTTTAAATTGCATTCAACTCACCTGAAGGTTCCTCACTTGAAAAGCAAAGCTGTGGGGATAAATACGGCAACCCCTAAATGTTGTTCAATTGACCATGCCTCTATACCTGATCATGAATAACAATTCCACAATTAAATATCAACATTTTAAATCCAACACGGATATCAAACCCAGTAGCATCCGAGAATGTGTGTGTATATATATATATAAAGAACAATTCTAATTTAGAGATGGTACAATTGCAACAGGCCGTTTCTGTGTAATTTCAAAATATATACTTACACTCCAAGTAAGAAAGGCCAAACCTTTGACCTGATACTTGCATAAACTCCCTACAGTATGTAAGTAAATAAATAAATAAGGAAAAAAACGGACAAGTGAAACTTTAAAGTAAGTAGATCACATGAAAACGGAACACACCCCACTGCGAACCTTATCTAGAGCCACGGGTACAAGATCATTGGCATATGCCAACCACTCTTCGGTTGACTGAAGGTCAACCATGACTCTGTTCTCTTTATTATGATCTTCTACCATGATTTTGGAAGGTATAGATCATATCGATTTCTCTAGAATCCATCCTGTTGGAAATACAGACAATATTAAACATGATTTGTTCAAGGATCTGAGAATATGGAAGTCGGTTTGCAGAATGTCAAACCTGATGAGAAAACTCTGGGCCTAAATTAAACCAGCAGTCAATTTAGAGAAGTCAAACCTGCAAAATTAAATATGGTTAATTAACAAACATTGAACTTTTGAAGATTTTTTAGAGTAAAATGATTTAAGGATGAAATTGAAAAGGTCAAAACTGGAAAACATAAAAGTCAACTTGAAGTGAATATATGATCAAGAAACATGAAAATTGCAAGACTTTTGAGACAAAAATGATCTAAGAGAGAAGATTTTAGGATTTGGACAAATTTAAAGAAGTCAGATTTGAATATCAAAGATTTGATCTTTAACCCTTCATTTCTCAGTTTAAAAAGTGTCATTTTCTTGAGATTTGACTACTCATACCCACCAAAGAAAGACTATGATTAAACTGTGGGTCAAAGAAGTGATTTTTTGGACTCTTAAATCAACCAAAGATTCCATCTTTAAACCCTAAAACTTCCGATTTTAAACACAAAATGTTAAGAAAAGTGAGAAATAGGGTCATACCTACTACTACTACCTGTAAAAGTTTATTTTCAACTTGCTAATAAATCACTATAACAAATAGTCTGTCACAAGTACTGCTTCCCTCACCCAAATTTCGTGATTTTCTTGATTTTTGCTGGTTTAGAAGAGGAATAAGGGTTGAGTTCTTGGTCAGCAGGGTTGACTTTGACGTTGACGACGATTAATTGTGGAATGTTGCTTCTGCAGAAGGGGCAGATGGGTTCAGGTCGGGCTTGTTGTGGCAGCACAAAGCAAGTGTGCAATAAGTACACATTTTGGTGACCACAATCTTGAACTTCAATCACATATAGTTGGTAAAAACATATGCAACATAATTGCGAATTGCTAGCCTGCAAATTGCAAAAAGAAAAATTATTATTTTTAGTTAGTTGAGAAAATTATATTTCATTAAACTAATTCAAATCAAATGTTAATGTATATTAGTGTAGTCAACAAAAATATGTCCTCATCAAAGTGAAAAACCAACTATGACTATTTCAGATTATAATAAACCACAAAGTTGACCTGAAAGAAAACAAAACATTTCTGAAAAAAGTTGCCTTCAATGCTTTCTGCACGGATTAAATCTGTTTATAAAAAGAGCTTTTATACTTTCCAGCTCTTTCTTTTCTTCCTTCAATTCTTGCTTAAGTTTCTTAGTTGGAAGCCATGTTCTATGGTTTGTTATTGTTTATCACATCGGTGTAGAGAAAATAAGAGCATAACATCATTACTTTCAATTACCACATACGAATACCTCAAATAGAACGTATATTAGTGACCTAACTGCTGCAACATTAAAAAGATAAGAAAACATATGTGAAATAAATCGCATAATATGGTTCTTTTCTTATTCGCGAAGCAAACTGAGGGCGGATCCGTATAATTACAAATGAGTAAACGAATTTGCTAACCTACATGTGCATCCCAAAACAGCGATTTAGAGCATGGGATCAAATTTCATGTAATTCCACTTTAAAATTACAACCATCTATCATACTCCACTTTAAAATTGAAACGCTTCCCTTGGCAAATGGCAGAGATCAACCTAAGACACTGGATTTCTCGAAATTAAAACTAAAAGTAATCAAATTCAAACAAAAAAAAGAACAACAATATAAATGTGTAAGAGCTTGTGTGTATACTGATTCCGAGATCAAGATGAATGATGGTGTCACGGCCCCCGACCCGGTTTGACCCGTTTCAGGAGCTGCGGGACAGAAATTCTGCGGTATTTAATTGATTGAGTTTAACAGCGGAAGTTTATTTAACAGGATCGCTTAAAGCTAAAATTTTCCCGATTTATTTTATTTCACATTTCGGGATAAAACCCCGATAATTTACAATATTATGTTTTTACTATGAAATCGTGATATTACAAAACTTATTTCTTTATTTTATAATGAGCCACTATCTTAAGCTTGATATGCTCCCCAGCACTTTTCCTGAATTACAACAGATCACCTGAAACATGTTTGAAAAAGGTTTTGTCAGCGGGAAATACTGAGTGAATCATTCTATTTACTAAAATGACACGTTTGTTATAATTTACAGTATTAAGGAAAATTACAATGTTTCTGATATCAAACCAATTACCCACAGTACTTTGTCACTCGACCCATTGGCCCTTCCGTCCAATGGTGTCTGTGACTATGGTCATATCACCCCTTGGCTGCCCCAATGGTGAAGATTATCAAGTAATGTATACAAAACCCCACATACCGGCTGTAATATGGTGATTACATAAACTTAATCCCTGTAATTATAACTTTGAAATAAATAGGGTTTTGTAAAGCAATTTGATAAAAAGAGAATGACTCACATTGCTGGTTTAATAAGGACAGAGTCTAGTCTATGATTTAGCCTTGTTAACCTAATTTAAATAACAATGCACACAAAACTGGGTTAGTAATCAATCCAGCAATTACGATAACTCACGAGATCAAATTCTCACAATGAATGACAAAGTGCAATACTTTATCCATCGAATTAACGATGATCCGTCAACTTAATGACGAACGACAAAGTATAATACTTTATCCATCGAATTAACGATGATCCGTCAACTTAATGACGAACGATAAAGTATAACCCTAATGTGGGCGGCACTTAAACATTCATTGGATATATTGATCGTCGGAAAATGAATCGTAGCAGCGATTGTGCTAATACCCTGTTTTGCGGCAGAATTTCGAGACCCGGGAGTGTGATTTTGGAATAGCAGTTCGTATCTCAGTGTGTGATGGAAATTATTTCGACGTAAAATGTTCAGAATTCAAATGCCACAGCCTGCTATTTATACACAAAATTTGACTAGCTTACGGACCGTAAGCTTACCAATGTTGAGGTCCGTATGTCTACTTACGGACCGTAAGCTTGATAGTGTTGCGGTCCGTAAGGAATAAAAGTAGACTATAGGGTAGCCACGACTGGGACTAGCTCAGGTGACTCTAAAAAATCAAATTTCAGTTATGTGCCAACGATTATTTGAGGATAATCGTCCACTAGGGTTTATTCCCCCCTTAGTTTTAGAGGCCCTAATCCTGATTCTGATTATTCTGAAAATTTTAGGGTTTGTTCAGAATCACTTGGGTGTCTCAATTAGGGTTTCCTATTAGACTAATTAATTTAATAATTATGACTTTTGATGAGAGTTGTTACAGATGGTGATGTTCATCTTCGAGGTGTGCAATTAAGAATATCCATTCGACTCGTGACCGGCCATACTCTACTTGCCGGAATCCTGGTCGCTGCGTTCAAGAAAAAAACCCCAAATTTAGAATAAACATTTAAGCAACAATCCGGCCATACTCTACTTGCCGGAATCCGGCCATACTCTACTTCACCATACAATCCAATAACAATTCTTCCTGCAGTGTAATTCATTTCAAATACAAAAATCCATTAATTCGCAGACGAGGTTGAAAATTTTTTCTACATTAATCAAGATGCAGCAAATCTTACACCATTCAATTGCAGAATCTGATAAGAGATCAACAAACCTAGAAGCGGCTATTTGCCTTGCTTTAAAACTTGAACTTCTTGCAGCCTCCATAGTACTCTTGTAATCATCCACACTGTACACACCAACATCAGCAAAAATTAACAACATAATGATATGATACTTATACAAAACCCTAATTTTCACAAAAAAAAAAAAAATATTACCGCAACCCTAAATGATATGATACTTATACAATAGCCCTACCCAAATTGAGCTTCTTTCATACAACATAGCTATTAAGAAAAAGAACCCTAGCTTTATGATATCAACTAACACAAACAACGCCAGATAATCAACTTACTGTAATGATTTCGAAAGTAAAGAGCCATATGAAATTACAGAGGAATGAATGACAATAATACTTACTGTAATGATTCCAAAAGTAAAGAGCTACGATACCAACTGACTCGTGTTGTGTGGATACAAATCGCTGCAATTAATCTTCTATTCACAGGAGATTATATAGATACCCACATATGAACCCTAGAAGTTCAAATATGTGTTAAAAAACAAACTGAGAATGGAAGAGCAAATATGAGAAGACGATTTCTAACCTTGAATCCGTCATGATTTGAGAAGGAGGCAACATGTTGAGAAGGAGGCAACATGAACTGTCGATTTGAGAAAGTATAGCGTCGATTTGAGGATTTCTTTGAGAGGGAGATAGAGAAGGAAAGGGAAAGAGGGCGGTGATATTAATTCTCTGGTTCTCTATTTTAAATTTTGAATTTCAAATTTCAACATTCATTCAAATTAAATAAATGGTATCCATATAATATAGTTTATTTATTATTTAGATCTAAATATACAAAATGGAACTATGACATCAGCACTGACACTTGGCATAGCTCAGGAGTTGACACTAAGGCAGATTTACATCAGCCCATTTTCTCTTATTATAGATAGTATAGATTCTTCAATTCAATGCTCTTGGCATTGATTCTAATGGGCTTAACTCTTTCTTTTCGGCTCAAGGCATCGGCGACCACATTCGCAATTACCTGGATGATATCGGATTTCACAATCGTAGTCATTCAGTGTCTCCATCCATCGACGTTGTCTCATGTTCAGATCCTTCTGGTTAAACAGATGCTGAAGGCTCTTAGGATCAGAATAGATCACACACTTGGTACCATATAAATAATGCCTCCAAAGTTTTAGTGCAAACACAACGGCACCCAATTCCAAATCGTGGGTGGTGTAATTCTTTTCGTGCACCTTTAATTGTCGCGAGGCATAGGCAATGACCTAGCCTCTTAGCATGAGTACACAACCCATTCCGGTATGTGATGCGTTGCAGTATACCATAAATTCTTCAATTCCTTCAGGCAATGTCAACACAGGTGCATTGCTTAACTTCTGTTTAAGAATCTCAAAGGATTCTTGTTGCTTAGGACCCCAATCAAACTTTATATTCTTTCGAGTTAATGAAGTTAGGGGTGCAACAATCCTTGAGAAATTTTCCATAAAATGCCTATAGTATCCTGCCAGACCCAAGAAGCTGCGAATCTTTGTGGGCGTCTTCGGTTCTTGCCAATTCATGATGGCTTCAATTTTAGCGGGATCCACCTGTATACCACGCTCGCTAACCATATGTCCAAGAAATTGGATTTCACGAAGCCAAAACTCACATTTTGAAAACTTGGCGTAAGCTTCTCTTGCTGAAGAAGTTTAAGGATACATCGAAGGTGTTTTTCATGATCGGCCTGATTCTTTGAGTAAATGAGTATGTCATCAATAAAAACAATGACAAACTTGTCCAAATAGGGTTTGCAAATGCGATTCATGAGATCCATGAACGCTGATGGTGCATTAGTGAGCCCGAAAGGCATCACCAAGAACTCGTAGTGACCATAACGAGTTCTGAATGCAGTCTTATGCACATCTTCATCTCTAACCTTCAGTTGATGGTAACCTGACCTTAAATCAATCTTGGAGAAGTAACTTGCCCCTTCCATTTGATCGAACAGATCGTCGATCCTGGGCAATGGATATCTATTCTTGATTGTAACCTTGTTTAGCTCGCGATAATCGATGCATAGACTCATCGATCCATCTTTTTTTTCACAAACAGAATCGGCGCTCCCCAAGGAGATGAGCTAGGTCTAATAAAACCCTTTGCCAACAAATCATCCAACTGAGTTCTCAACTCTTTCATCTCAGTCGGTGCCAACCAGTAAGGTGCTCTTGCAACAGGTGCTACTCCAGGGATAATGTCAATTCTGAACTCCACTTGCCTATCTGGAGGTAAACCAGGTAGTTCTTCAGGGAATACTTCTGGATATTCAGAAATAACAGGGATGTCTTCAACCTTGGGCTTTGGTTCATTAATAGTTACTTGTACCACGTAAATGACACAACCCTTCTTCAAACACCTTGACGCCTTAAGCATAGACATTTGCTTAGGCAACCCATACTGAGTATCTCCTTGTATTGTGAGTGGCTCACCATGAGGAGTCTTAATAATCACTTGTTTCTTATGACAAACGGTCTGAGCTTGATTAGAAGACAACTAATCCATGCCTATCACTATGTCGAATCCCGCTAATTTCAAAGGAAGCAAAGACAGTGGAAAAGAGTGGTTCCTAATGGAGATAGAACATCCATCTAACATGGTTGAAGCAGTTTCTATGGTACCATCGGCTAATTCTACTTCATATTTTATGCTTAGGGTCCTAACAGGCAGATTTAATAACTTACAAAATTTATTATCCACAAACGACTTATCCGCAGCCGAATCAAACAATACTCTTGCATAAACATCATTGATAAGAAAGGTACATGTTATCACGTTGTCATTCTGAACCGCTTCTTGTGCATTCATTTGAAAGACCCGAGCATTGGTCTTCTTACCTTCATCAGGCTTCTTTGCATACTTTGGGCAGTTGGACTTGATATGCCCTTTCTCGTTACAGTTGTAACAAGTCGCGTCCTTTATCTTCTTGCAATCCAACGTTTTATGCTCACTTGAGTTGCAGATCCCACAAGCTCTGGCCTGCGATTGGGATTTTGATTCGAACCCGCACTTCCCCAGATGACGCTTCTTGCAGGTTTTACACTTGGGGTTTTCACCCGTCTGCTGGTTATCCTTCTTGAACCCTGAACTCTTTTTGTGATCCGAGTTCCCTTTATGTTTCTTATCGGAATGGTGTGAGCCCTCATCCTCACATTTCCTTTTCCCCTCATCAGAATTCCTAAGCAATCTCTGTCTGACCGCATCAAGAGTAAGAGATAACGACAGATCAGCCACTGACCTAAAGGTAGTAGGTCTTGATGCTTTCACACTTGCTTTAATCTCCGGAGCTAAACCTCCAATAAATCGAGATATACGTTTCGGTTCCGGTGTGACCAAGTATGGAACTAATCGTGACATAGTGTTGAAGCTCGTGAGATACTCTTGACAGTCCAAGTTCTTCATAACTAAGGTTAAGAAATCAGTCTCAATTTTCTCAACTTCATATTGAGGACATAAATTCTCTTTGATTAAAGCAACAAACTGATCCCACGTCAGATTATACAACGGGATCTTCCCCGTAGCTTGGATCAATGACCTCCACCAAGCTAGAGCTTCTCCTTTAAACGATTGTGACACAAACTTCACAATATCTTGCTCTGCGCAACCACTAATATCAACCACTGTATCCATCTCGTCGAGCCAAGTCATACAATCGATGGCTCATTTCTCCCCTGTGAAGTCTCTAGGCTTGTAGGAGATAAAATATTTATATGAACAGGTCTTAACACGGGGCTCTTGATTGAGCACAACTTTCTTAGATGGGACACTCCTCTGGTTTGATGAATGATGAGATTCACTCTTGCGAGCTGTATGAGTCTTGGAGGGTGGTTTTGAATGTGGTACTGACTGAGTTCTAACGCGAGTTCCACTCGATTCATTAAATTGTCTGTCAAGAGCTCGAGTAACGGCATTATCTATTAATGCCTGCAATTCCGCACCCGCTACATTAACTCTGGTAGTATCATGATTCTCCCTCGGGTGACTGTTGACTTCATCAGACCCAGCCATGTAGCTTGATTGCTACATAAAGTATTAACAAAGATTTATTCAGAAGTCTATTATGGAATTATCTTTTATGGCAATTCATTAACCATGGTAATTTTAATCCATATTAGTTAATTTTAATTTATTTAAAATTTTATTATATTTTATCCCAGTTATAAACTATTAAGGATAATAGGGTGGCATACAAAAGGCCTAGTTACAAGGACAATTTTTTTATTCATAAGCCATGATTTTATAGAATCAAGGCATTTAGGTTTGAACGTGGTTTATTACCTTTTCTTGACAGGAAGTCGTAGACTACAACTGTCTTTTGTCTTATATGACAATGAATACGGCCCGCAGGCATTACATCACTAATGGATGTTTTAAATAATACAGAAAGGAATTGGAATAATCCAATATAAGGATGACTTATGTGATTTTAGCGAATCACATTTGCCAGGAGTGTTAACATGTCTTCAGATGTTAACAAGGATTTTGAATCTTAAAAAGGGACTACCATCATGGCCCTGTCTTAAAATGACACATGGCTAGGTTTTGCCTTTAAGATTTTCTTTTAATATAAAATGGCAGATCAATATTAAATTGGAATGATATTTATTTCACATATATTATATTCATGCATATAATGAAATTTAAAACTTAAACATTCCATTAGAATTAAAAGGAGTACATAGGTGCCCTAAACGGGACTTTTACATAAATAATTTGCCCACGCAGGGGCTAAACTGAAAATACAGGTCCTCGCAGGGACTAGGTACATAAATAGATGTCCACACAGGGACTTAATTGAAAATTGAAAATACAAAACAAATAAATAAGGAATTTCAATAATCCCTCCCGCTCTTCCCCTTGATTAAATCAGCCAAACCCTTACGTAGACCCCGACGGCTTCTACGCTCCCTTTGAACATCCAGTTCCACCTGATTCAACCTCTGAATGATCTCCTGGTGCTGCGGTGGTTGGACAAGTGGCGGCTGCTGCTGCGACTGAGGCTGAAGAGGTGGTGGGTATTGATACCCTTAAGCTGGGTACCTAGTCTGGTAGGAAGCTCCGTAGTGCCCTTCAGGATGAAGAGCATTGTAGTTTGCCGCTACAAGATATGGGTCAACATCGGGGGCATTGTAGTAGTTATAGCCAGAATGACCTGCTTGCTCAAAAGGGTTATATGCCGCTGCACCGGCGTATGAAGGAATTGGGTTATCAAAACCCATCTGTGGCGCTGGTGGTGGTGCGACTGGCGGAGAGTCGACCTCTGAAACTGGGTTTGAAGTCCCACCCATCTGCGGGTCTTCATACAGTGGCGGGTAGTGACTGCCACTGGAGTGTTGAGGGGTGCTGAAGTGGAATCCCCCTCGCACGGACATCCGTGCTCCTGATCTTCTCCACCTCGGTGGTTAGGGAGGCGGCTGCTGTGCTGGCGGCGGCGGTGGCGGTGGAGTAACCGCCTGAAAACGTGAATCCTCAGAGGGATCCTGCTGCTGCTGAGGTGGGTTAAAAGGGGAGTGAACTCCCAAGGGTATGAGGCAAACCTCGCTTCATAGCTGTCTGGGCCTCGGTATGGCGAACCGTGAAAAGACGATTCGTCTGATATCTCTATGGGATGCGTGGGCGTTCCAGATGGTGGCTCGGCAGGATCCGGATCTTCATCCATATCTATGTCTTGATCACCGGAAAAATGATCTTCTGGTCCCAATGGGTTAAAACCCACTGGTTCTTGCACCTGATTTGCCGGATTGAACCGGCTCTGAAAGTACGGGGTCGGGTTTTCAAAGGCGCGGTGAGAACCCGACCGCTGCAACGTCAAGTATGAATGGCAGGAATGACCGGACTCGTTGCCTTGATGGAGCCCGAAAGAATCGTGGTACGAAGGTGAGGAGCTAAGCGAGACAGAACGCCTCGCAGGCTCTAAGTATGTCCTCCAGTATTCTTGGGGACTAGTGCTCATCGTCACTGAAGGAGTTCGCCGGTGTGATGGCCCGGCCTCATGATCATGACTGGTGAAGATTGGGGCCTTACCGCCTCGTCCTCTTCCTCTAATACGCGGTGGCATCTTCTAGTCCTATCAACACAAACAAAAGAAACAACAAAGGAAAACAATAAAGGATAAAAATAAAAGATTAGGATTAGTCCTAAGTCCTTTGCCTAGACTCGAAAGTCAAGGAATGTGCAACTGTGTCATTGAGATTAAACACAAAAGGCTAGCGTTTAATTCACTCAATGTTGGCTCTGATACCAACCTTTCACACCCTGATATTTCCACGTATTATCGGTGGGCCCGGTGGGGAGTATCGTGACATAGTTGATATCATCATAGTCAATTTATCACAGTTTAATGCACAGCGGAAGTCTAAAAGTAATAATATTACAAACCGAATCGAAAGTAACATAAGTATTACAAACGGAATGTAAAAGGATCCACAGGCGGATCAAAACAAAAGAAGATAATTGTTCAACAGATTTTTAAGCATCTAAATCTTGCAAGACTCTTTAGTGATGCTAGGAGTAGCCAGCCCATTTCGCTTAGTACCTGCACTTAACCTTTTTGGAAAATACGTCAGGTTACACTGGTAAATACAATTAACCGACTCTTTTTGAAAAGTGTTTATAAAATTGATTTAAATACACAAGGCACAAATATTCTTTTATAACTTGGGATAATTATTTAAAAATAATCTTGTAAAAGAATTATATGTTTGTTATACGTTCAGTAGCCCGGGTTGAATACCGGGTTAAAGATTAATAGACGCTCCACATAATATAACCGACAGCGAGTTATTCTCGAACAAGCGGGCATATTCTTTTACATATGCACCGGCAGGTGTATGCCTACACCCCATGCTTAAGTCGTGGCCATTTCAGTGAATGAGCCGAGGATATCCAGGACATGGTCATTAACCCCCAAAGGCTTAAAACAAACAAAACAGATTAAACGGGTTATCTCAATGATTCATCCTTCATATGATTAAAAATTCAATACCCGACCAAGCGGTATTTTATATACCGTACCCCAAGCCCGTATAAGGGAAAATAAGTTAAAAGTATTTAACTGAGCAAAATATATCAATTTATCTAAGCCGTATATAATCAGCAAGTGCAAATATCTTTTACTGGGCTCCTAAATCTGGAACGAAGGTTTTAATAACCTATTAGATTCCTAACGGGTCTTACTTAAGTTTAAACTTAGACCGGTTAGTTTTAAAAGGAGGTATACGGTTCAAAACGCAAGACTAAGCGAAGACCGGATTAGAATGTGGTTTAAACCCGACAAGTATGAAGACTTTTATAATATGGGTAAACTAAACACATTCTGGTTTTTGAGGTAAAAATGATAAGGGTTGATCCGTTTCGGTCAATTTATGCAAACTAGCCACATAAATCGTACTGAATGTGAAAAGTGCATAACGGGTAACCAAAAGAGTTATATACAGGTTTCATAAGTTAATATGCCTTAAATATGTTGTGATATCAGTAGGATACCTTCCATTATGCCCAAAACGGATTTAAAACCAATTTAAGCCCCGTAGGGGTATTTTGGTCATTTTTAAGATTATAAAAGAGGTTAAATAATAATCTGAGGTTCTGGTCTAAACTAATCAGTAAAAATATTTATTTTAGTTGGTTATATCAGTAAGATATTGCATATATGTGAAATATATCATTTATAACCGAACTATGCACCGTAGGGGCATTTTGGTCATTTCACATAAGCTTTAAAGGTCAAATTTGGAAATCTGAGTTCAAAACTTTTATTTATTGTTAAAGTATAAAAGTTTACTTATAATATCAGTAGGTAATAAGTCTTATGTGTTAAAAATAGTTTTAACCCATACTACGCGTTTAAATTGCGTAAAAAGTCGGTTTTAGGCGATTTTCAGGTTATATAAGGAAAGCTGAGATTTTTATCAGTCTAGAAGGCTTAAAATTTTTTATTTAACATATGAAATCAGTAGAAAAATATTTGGTATCAAAATGTTATGTAAAACTCATTTTATTAGCAAAAATGGTATAACCGTCAATTACCGAATCAAAGCAAGAACCCCATGTTATGATCAGTTTAAAAATTAATAAAAATCTTCAAAAATCCTAAAATATTATATTACATTAGTGGGTAAAAGGGTTGGTGTCAAAATTCGGGTTTAAATTGGTTTTATGCCAAAAATGCCTTTTAATTAATAAAAAGGCTTCAATTTACGATATCGAGCATAACTCCTAATTTAGACCTCAAACTGATGTCAAATTTTTAGGACATATTTATAAATCAGTAATAAGGGTTTTTTTCCTCTCACATTTTCAAAAATCTCGTTTTAATATCAAAAGGGCATAATGGTCAACATTTAAGCAATTAACGGAAACATGCAAATGAATCGGATAAATAAGGAACCATGTAGTATAACCTCAGAGGGTTTTACTAACTTATAATATGGTCCTAAAGGAACCTTAAGGCATATCTAAAACAAGCTAAATCGGGTCAGAATTGAAAGTCAAAGCAAAAGTCTTCTTTTGCGACTTTCGGTTCCGAACCGAGCCTAAACTCAGAATTGTCGGGTTGAACATGCTTAGACATGTTCTTACATTATTTACCAAGTTATTTTAGTGTTAAAACATGTTCCATAACCTCTACATTATCAGTTATAAGTTTATTTGCAAAATAGCTTTCTGTTGACTTTTTAATATTAAGTTTGACCCGACAATTGACCAAGTTAGAGTGATAATCAGGGGGTGCCCTTGTAATCATAAAACAATGGACGTTATACAGAGTCATTCAGAGTCATTCAGAGGCACAAGTTGGCATGTTGACGCTTTTGGTCCTTCTATTTACATCTTTGCACTGTTGACAGTTTTAGTCCCTCAAGATATTCTTTAATCTCAATCAGGGTTTATGACACGTGTCACCATTGTATTGGACGTGATTTTACGAGGTGTTACAATTTGGATGATAACGGAGGATTTAGATTCGGAATTAAAAGCATAACAAAGTAAGTATGCAAGAAAATAATCATCTAGGCTTTAGCACTCGTTCTTGACACTATGAAAACCCATAGGGTTTAGAATGATTTCATGAGTTTACACCCACTAGATTCGTAACGAGGAACTAAGCACTTAGGCGATGTAACTTAGTAACTTGATGATTAACCATTAGATTATCTTCAAGGGTTCGGTTACTATGGATATTATATATTTTATATAGCATATTATAAGTTTAGTCCAATCATATTACAAGTATTATCATAGAAGTTATGCATAGAGGTAGGAGGATAAATCTTCCATTTTAAAACCTCTTTTGTATTCACCAATGCACAAGTTGTCTTAAGACAACAAGGATTGTCATGAATGGATTATTACGGAATGAAATATACTAACTAAGAAGAAAAACATCAAGTGAAGTTTGGATTGTAAGTAGGATAGCCCAAGCTATCCAAGTAATCACACATACACAAGTTCAAGACTTGTTCATCCCTTGTGGGTTAAAACCCTTTTAAAAACACAAAGTTTTGAGGATTAAAACCTCTGGATTTTAATATTACAACCTTGTTTTTAAGCACACATAACATAGTCTTGATTAGTGGCATAAGGACATAGGAATGTATGAACAAATCATAAGTTTAAGCATGTTTATCAAAGTGTTTGTACAAAACAGAAAGTTTCTTGCACTTTTAACCTTATTATGGTGATGTTCCATCCTTGGTTTTTCATGGAAAACCTGTGGAAACATATGTAAGATTGTTCCAAGTGCTAAGAAGCAAGAAGAAATGAAAAAGATGGAAGATAAGTGAGGTTATGCTCACTTTTGCAACTTGATCGAATCTGCCTTGCTACTGATTTCTCAGCTGAATTTAGAGTGTTTGAGAGTGAAAGTGAGGTGTTTGCAAAGTGGAAAATGTGTGGGAATGGGTTGGGTTTTATAGGCAGTGATTAGGGTTGGTTAGTTGGTCATTAAATGGGAGAAACACATCAAAACAAGCACAATTTCAGCCAATAAACGAAGCTGTCCAATAATTATGCGGATCCAGGCACTTGGCGGGGCGCGAGACAGATGGGGGGGGGGGGGTCGCAGCCCGCGAGCCACCCTGGCTGGGTATTTTGTTTGTTAGTTTTACAATTTTGGCCCTTATACTTTCATATAGTTATGTTTTAAGGTGTTATATGGTGTTTTAAGTATGAAGGACAAAGTGTAGGGGTATGTAATGTAATTAAAGCATAAAAATAAATATAAAACAAGTATAAATAAGTACGGATGTCGAGAACAAGTATCGTATTCGCATGAATTTTAGCATGTATGACAAGTAATTGTAAGTTTAACACGTTTCGCATGAATTACGAATAAAGTTTCACATGTATGATTATTCCAAACGTATGAACATGTATGAAGTATGTAGAATATGAATTTAAAGAAATACAAATTTTATTTATGATCCAAGTCTCGGATTTTACAACGAATACAATGAAAGACGATTACAAGAATACAAGATTTCCAAAAATAGAAATACGAACAATGCTTTCTAATTATGGAAAGTACGAAGAAGCAGGGCGTTACAACTTGCATAGGTACAATTAGACCTCAAAAGGATAACTTGGAGTATTTGTTTCCGCAAAAGCGTAGAGGTGAAAATAACCTTACCAACGTAGGGTTTGTTATCACACTGATTCTGTTGGTTATCTTCTTAATTTTGCCATGCTTATATACCATTGAAGTTGAGAACCCGTGGATTCCTGGTTAGTCTTATGTTCTAGTATATGTTACTGTCACACCCCAACCGATGACGGAAACATTGGGATGAGACGAACAAATCGCTCAAAACATCATAACCCTATTGTGACAATATAACTTAAGTCAAATTTCATAAAATACTAACATTCAAATACATTGTTCAAAAAAAAAAAAAAAAAACTCAAACCTAGTTTATTAAATGGGTTTCTAAATCCATCCTAACTTGATTCTTCAACATCTTGACTATCAACCTGCAATATGCATTAAAATACAATCAACAAAAAGTTGGCGAGTATACAAGTTTGATTCATAACATAATATGTTTAAAATGATTAACATGCTCATATCCAACATGAATAAAATGATTACTAGTTAACAGTATATGCTCGAAACGATGTTACTCTACATGCCCAAACCAATGTTTACGCAATTAAAGTGCCTTTCCCAAGGATAGCGGGAGATTAACATGTTTTACCTAACAATACCCAAGGATAGTGGGCGGGGCGTTACAACCTATAGCGCTATAATTGTTAGGGTAGGCCTGTACTAAGTTAATGAGCATATAGTCATGAATGTTTACATTAGCATAACATGTCTAACAAGAATCAAATGTTCCACGTGCAATTTGGATAGAGGGTGCATAAAATAACGTTCAACGTGATAGTGTGTTTTGCATAGGAATACATATTGCACCCAAAGTGATTTAAAATGGAAAAAGGGTAATGTATACTCACAGTTTCTCAAAGTTGTTCCTTTGGTAATCCCGTGAAGAGTTGGAGGTTCAAAGCTTCCTTTGAGCACTTAATGTTTTATTTAGAACTCTTCGAGTTCTCTTCCTTGCTTGGAAGATTTTTTTTAGAGAATTAGAGGGGTTGAGAGAAGAATGGTTAGAACACTTAGTGTTCTTTTAGAATTCTTGATTTAGAGAGACTAAGAGAAGATTGAGAGAAGAATGGTGTGAAGAAAATGGTAGGAGAAGGTTGGTATTTATAGGTGAAGAAGGTGGTAGGTGATTGGTGGAGATAATAAAAAAATAAATGGAAAAGATAAATAAAAAAAATAATTATAATGGAGAGTGGAGGTGGAAAAGGTGATTGAAGGAGGTGAAAAAGGTGATTGGAGAAGAAAAGAGGTGGAAAATGGGTATAAATCTCCGTATGGCACTATTCACGACACTATTCATATTTTTTTTATATATACTATGGATTAAAACACGTACTTTTTACAAAAGGGAGCTAAGCTAGAAAAATTCTTAAAAATTATAGAAAAAATCTTTAAAGCTTTTCGGTTTCGTAAAAGAAATCATGTATTTAAATGATTGATTGCACAAATACAAGTATGTATACAATAATTTATTATGATTAACGCCTCGAAAAATAGAATACAAATATGGATAAAGATACGAAAATACGAGGCGTTACAGTCTCCCCTACTTTAGGAAATTTCGTCCTGAAATTTATTTAAGAGGAAGACCTTGGAGAAAAAGCACTTTGGCTAGAAGAATGATTGTCTAAAATCGAGACTTGGAAGTTTTTGAAATATGTTGAAAAGTATGAAGTTTTGAGGAACGAAAATATAGGTTTGTAAACAGGGTTCGTTTGTCTAAAATGATTCGAGGCATTGAGCATTAGTAAAACGTGCATGTATGTGTATAGACAAGCGAGTTTAAATAAGTTTGAATAACTCAATGATGAGGTATTTTAAAATGTGTTACCTAAGAAGGAAGCTTTCGTATAAAACGGTATGTATTTTGATGACAAGTGAGATAGTTTGTATGGAAAGTTTAAGAATGGTACAAAATCGCATATTTGTAAAAATTTGTTTTATTAAGAGGAATGAGAAGGTTTGACGTTTTACATAAAACGGTTTTAGAAGTAACGACCACTACGGTGGTGGCAAAATGAATAAAGATTAGCAAGGTAATTTTATAAGGTAAGGAGGTAGGTTGGGATTCGAACGTTTAAACAGACTTGATTGTGAACGAGGTTCGTATAAAAGAAAAGAATAATGGAGAATAATAGGAGTATAAAGGTGAATGATTGATTAAATGAATGCGAGTATAAGAATAGCATAAGTATTGGATAGACGAAGGTGATGTGTTAAGATTGAAGTCTCATCGTGGATAATCGGATATAATGCGTTTGTGAGTTGTTTAAAATTTGTATTAGGTCCAAGAAGGTCTGCAAAACACTGAATTTCTCATGGCACGTTTCACGAAAGTTTGGTAACATGGTGAAAACACTTATATATAGGAAGTACCAGCGGCGTATCCACCATGTTTTGACCATGTTACGTTCGTTTCGTATTCGGTGTCGTGTTACGTTCCGTGTCTTACCATACACAGTAGTACACTCTATGGTTCTCATGAGCCAATCACTATAATCCCGTGTGCACCCATGATTATTTTGATCGTCGCATGATTCGCATATCTTGTACTAGTTGGGTATGAATCAGGGTATACATAATTAAAAAAAAGAATGTGTACGTATAAAAATTTAGTATATAAGCAAGTCCATGCTTAAGTATGTATAGGACCCACGTAAGCAAATCCCTCGGATTCCACTCGTGTACGGGTACGAATGTATGAATCATGAGTATGAATGAAAGTATGAGCATAAATATAAGTTTAGGTATGATTATTCACGTAAGTATGAGCATAGACATAAAACATATGAGTAGTATGAGTATACGTATAAGCATGAAACGTATGAATATAAGTATAAGCATGAAACGTATGAATATAAATATAAATACGAGCATAAGTATAAGTATAAAATGTATTGTTATGAGTATGAGTATGAGTGTGAGTACGAATACTAATGATTGCGTATATAGTATTAATTGAAACATAACAAATTTTAGCATGTAAAGGTGTTCAAAAGGTTGAGCATGTAAATACGGACGATATAAATGAAATTGTCACGATAAAAACGACTAAAACGTGTATGATGATATGCATGTATAGTGGTTTAAAAGAAACGTCGAGCTTATCGAATCAAAATAGATTGCGTTTGATTTGGAAGGTAGAATAGGGTTTGCAGACTTGATTCGATTAACTGTGAACGTGGTAGAGCAAGCAAAGATTCAAACTTAAGTGAAACAAAACTTCTAATTGCATTTGGATCAAACAAAGTGGAAGCATAATCTTCGTAAAGGTAAATATAAGTAAAATGCATGAGGAAAGATGTATATTGGGGAATAATAAAACAAGCATTAACACATAAGGGAATATGTGAAGAATAACACATAAAGAATAGAATCATGAAACACATAATAAATCAAGTGTCAACACATAATGATAGCATGTCAGGTATTAACACATAAGTGGCATATACGTTTAAAAGATCAAAAGAGGATAAATAAGTAGTTAAAGTAGCATGCATGTAGTTCCTGAACAAAACATGAAGATAAAGCTCTAAAACTATAGACTAGGTAGAAGCATTCCTACCTTCAATGATTAACTTTTCCTGAGAACAAAATGACATTTTATAATTGTCTGGGAGGATATTATCATTTACTCGGTGTGGTCTAACTGGTCGTGCTAACTGATTATGATTCATAAAATTCATATTTATGATCATATATGTATTACTTGTAGGTAAAACACAAAATACAATAGAATGTATGTATTGAACAATTTAATCAAAAAAAAAAATTTGATGGTCTATTATGATGTGAACAAATTTACATTTGAAATAAATCATGTAATGAATCAAATTCAGACCCAGAATTATAAGGTGGTGGAGGTGGTAGAGTTAGTTGCATCCGAGCATCTAATTGTCTTAGCATGTCTTCCATCCATTTATTTCTTTCTGTCAGCCCTTTTATTTGTTGAGACAAATTTCGACCCTGATCGTTTAACCTAGTCACTTCGACTCCCATTGAATCTGGAGGTAGATTCATTTGAGGCACCGTACTTGGGCCTGCTATATCAGTTGGTGGTAGTTGTTGTTCTACTTCGTTTAATAGTGACTGGAAAAACTGTGGCTGTAATGGTGATTGCAAGAATGATTCGGATGCTAACTGTTCTTGGATCATCATGTTTTCATCAAACAAAGTTTCTTGCATCGTTGAATCCTCCTCAAAAACTAACGGTGAGAAGCCTTGTAAGATGTTTGGTGTTAATGGTTGGGATAGGTTAGTTGTAATATGTTTTTGTATGTGTGGCAGCTGTGGTTGCAGATCAAATCGATAAAAAGACGATTGAGGAAGCTGCAACAATGATTGTTGTAAATTTTGTGTGGAGGTACTTTCTAAGATAACTGGAGCTCCCTCCGACTGGAATGGTTGAGTTGGTGTATAATTATAAACAGGGGTTAGCCTAATGGTGTTAAAATTCACAATCCCATGTGCCTTTGGTGGAGATAATCCTTGGATAATCTGATCACTTAAGACACCTAATGATTTTTCTATTTTTGTAATGTATGACCCTCCCATGAGACTCCTTGGAGGATTTGTTTGTTGACTAAAAAAATATGTAGCGAGCTCGTGGGCAATATTACAAGGAACTTGCTCAAAAATACTATGCAGATGGAAAAGTTTCGTTGAACTAACCCTCTGTTGATTACTCTTGCACCCCGTGATAGTGTTGGCTAAAACACGGTGCATATATCGATAACGAGGGTCTGTGAAGTTCATAGAATTATTGTTGACACACCACTCTTTTGATGAATGGCATCGCCAATATTCTGTCATTTTCACAGAGGAATAAGAGGTTGATGCCTCCGTAAAAATGGGTTGTTTAACTTCTTCATCTGTATATATGCCCAGATGAACTGCGAATTCTGTTAATGACATATTATGAGGTTGTCCACAAAGTCAAAAATGAATGGATTCATCGGTAAGACTTTTATTATATTTGAAATAGAAAGTGGACAAGAACTCATATACCAGTTCATCGTATGATGGTTCTAGGATGTCGAAGAAACGGCGTCAGGGCGTATTATGTGGTAGTAATCCTGCCAGTAAACCACTGGAATCAAACATTCCCATTCGATGCAAATCAATACCGCTAATAGTGAAAACTTCAAGATCCTTGAGTTTTCGATACCTCTCACGGGTGGGTAAATCAGTAAACCGAAGGAATGGATGAATTTTTGCTGCATTTGAAGATTCAACATATGCTACTGGGAAATTTGCCATTTGAATATTGGGTTTTGTTGAACTAAGAAAAGTTTGGGTATGAGTTATTTTGGGTATGTGTTGAATTATATAAGAAGTTATAGTTCTTGTGTAGATTAGCTCGAGTAGTGAGTTTCTTATATAGATAAGAAAATTTCGGCTTACATCATACGATTGGTTAAAGCTTCCATGATACGTTTTAAAATAGTTTACTGTAGCTAGTTTGAAAATTTGAATTTGAAAATGTATGATCTCGAAAACAATTTGAATTTTGAAAATTTGAATTTGAAAATGTATGATCTCGAAAATAATTTGAATTTTGAAAATTTGAATTTGAAAATGTATGATCTTGAAAATAATTTGAATTTGAAAATGTATGATCTTGGAAATAATTTGAATTTGAAAAGAGGGGATTGTATCGTATAAAATTGATAATAGTAAAACGTAGGTTTGATTAAAACTTGGATTGTTCCAAAATGGAACTTTGACTAAACCAAAATAAATCAAAAGTCCTTTTGAATTAGGGAAACGTGCTTTGGCCTATAGGTATTTTGTACTCTCATCGATAGTCCCCAGGTAGGCAAACAGGTCCATTAATTTGGATTTGTACGAATTGCCAGCCTAGACAGGACGTCCCGACTACCGGTACTTACCCTTCTAGTTACTACACGTTTCCATTTGATCGAAAGTTTGAAACTTTGGCGAGATTGAAAATCGGGGAGTGGAACTAGTTATCAAGGTGTGGATGTCACTCCTATCTTGACAATTTCGTTCCTAATATGTGGATGTTACTTACCAAGTGAGGAGTAAATTCCGTCTTGTTGGTAAGAATCCACAAGAATATGAAATGGAAATTTCCGTCAAGGTAAGGATATCACTCCTAACTTGATGGTAAAATTTCTTGAAAAATCAAGATTCGCGGAATGAGATTATTCACCAAATTACGGGTTTCACCCCTATTTTGGTGAAGTTATCTCGTTTGTTTGATACGAGTGTCTTCGAGTCTTCAACGTGCAATTTGGGTAAAATGTCTTAGGAGAGACATATTGTATAATTAAGACAAAAGAAGTAGAAAGAAGCAAAGTAGGAAGAATAACATGTTAAGCGAGAATTTAGAATGGTCAAATTTTGGTACTTACTATAGACTAGGTCGAACATGGCAATTCTACCTAATTCCCTATAGTTATGGCTCTGATACCAATCTGTCACACCCCAACCGATGGCGAAAACATCAGGATGAGACGAACAAATCGCTCAAAACATCATAACCCTATTGTGACAATATAACTTAAGTCAAATTTCATAAAATACTAACATTCAAATACATCGTTCAAAAAAAAAAAAACTCAAACATAGTTTATTAAATGGGTTTCTAAATCCATCCTAACTTGATTCTTCAACATCTTGACTATCAACCTGCAATATGCATTAAAATACAATCAACAAAAAGTTGGCGAGTATACAAGTTTGATTCATAACATAATATGTTTAAAATGATTAACATGCTCATATCCAACATGAATAAAATGATTACTAGTTAACAGTATATGCTCGAAACGATGTTACTCTACATGCCCAAACC
Source organism: Helianthus tuberosus (assembly GCA_030545235.1). Lineage (NCBI taxonomy): Eukaryota > Viridiplantae > Streptophyta > Magnoliopsida > Asterales > Asteraceae > Helianthus > Helianthus tuberosus. The sequence goes on along the minus strand of CM060368.1, from coordinate 9,937,650 downwards.
AATGTTTACGCAATTAAAGTGCCTTTCCCAAGGATAGCGGGAGATTAACATGTTTTACCTAACAATACCCAAGGATAGCGGGCGGGGCGTTACAACCTATAGCGCTATAATTGTTAGGGTAGGCATGTACTAAGTTAATGAGCATATAGTCATGAATGTTTACATTAGCATAACATGTCTAACAAGAATCAAATGTTCCACGTGCAATTTGGATAGAGGGTGCATAAAATAACGTTCAATGTGATAGTGTGTTTTGCATAGGAATACATATTGCACCAAAGTGATTTAAAATGGAAAAAGGGTCATGTATACTCACAGTTTCTCAAAGTTGTTCCTTTGGTAATCTCGTGAAGAGTTGGAGGTTCAAAGCTTCCTTAGAGCACTTAATGTTTTATTTAGAACTCTTCGAGTTCTCTTCCTTGATTGGAAGATTTTTTTTTAGAGAATTAGAGGGGTTGAGAGAAGAATGGTTAGAACACTTAGTGTTATTTTAGAATTCTTAGAATTCTTGATTTAGAGAGATTAAGAGAAGATTGAGAGAACAATGGTGTGAAGAAAATGGTAGGAGAAGGTTTGTATTTATAGGTGAAGAAGGTGGTAGGTGATTGGTGGAGATAATAAAAAAAATAAATGGAAAAGATAAAAAAAAATTATAATGGAGAATGGAGGTGGAAAAGGTGATTGAAGGAGGTGAAAAAGGTGATTGGAGAAGAAAAGAGGTGGAAAATGGGTATAAATCTCCGTATGGCACTATTCACGGCACTATTCATATTTTTTTTATATACTATGGATTAAAACACGTACTTTTTACAAAAGGGAGCTAAGCTAGAAAAATTCTTAAAAATTATAAAAAAATCTTTAAAGCTTTTCGGTTTCGTAAAAGAAATCATGTATTTAAATGATTGATTGTACAAATACAAGTATGTATACAATAATTTATTATGATTAACGCCTCGAAAAATAGAATACAAATATGGATAAAGATACGAAAATACGAGGCGTTACAGTTACTACCTTGCCAATTTATGAAATTCTAAGTTTTTTCTTATGATTTTCTATCCATGTGTGGGTGTGATATTGATGATCATTTTGGTGATCTTATTGATAGTGATCGGGATACCGTGCAAAGAGGATACAAGTACCGAGATATTCAATGCTTCAAGTATACATATTACCTTCGGGTTTTATGTATACCTTTTGTGGACATGGAATGATGCCATTCTTTTACCTGCATATGTGTGAGACAAAAACACTATGGAATAATCGTCTTTGTGATGCAAGAGCTCTATTTAGATATTTCTGTATCTTCTTTGGCAAGTCTTTTAATCATCAAGTTTTTAACTTTTTCCCTTGATTTGTATGTCACGGAATAGAATATTGATAAGCACAACTTTGGTGATGACGTCTAACCGATGCTCAAGCTAAATCTCCTGCTAAAAGTAGAAATGTCACCATTAAAATTCGTATTATCTTGCGTTGTAATATATGTCACTGTATGTGATTACAATGTGTTAAAGAGTTTTTTATTTGACTAATATACGAACTTTTCATTTCATATTTGTTTACTATTCTTTTTATTTTCGTAGGTGGTTAATTATACGATTTATGTTGAACATAACACAAGTGGTAAAGTACTACATTAAATTCATACCTCAAGATTCTACCCTTCAACAAACATACCAGATCGTAATCATTTTGGTCTTGGTTAAGTTCACGGTACTTCCTTAGGGCTAGGGGGTCTTCCTCTGATTTTTGTAATGCAAAACATTGGATTTTGGGATGACCCCTCCCCTAGTGATTTTTTGTTCAACATCCGCCAATGGCCGTTGTAGTTGCCTTACCGGTTAAGTCGTCAGAGTAGGTAAAACAAAAGAAAAAAGAGGAAAAACGCGACACCCCATGCACCATTTAAATATCTGAACATAAAATTCATAAAACACCCCTTAGAACTGTAGCAAATCTTCCCAGGAATGTTACATATAATAACTAGCTTACAGTCCCTTGTATTAAACGACTTGATAAATGTAATGTTTTTTAACAAGCGATCTTTGTTTTTTTCAACATTCGAGATTTTCTTTTTGTGGTTATAACATGCGAACTTGCCATAACATATGCTTCGTACGTTAAGTCATTTTGTACGATACAGTTTTTTATATATATTAAATATTTAAACCGGGTGGGCCCCACCATAAATTAAAACCCCCACTAACATCATCATCCTCTACAACCCGTCTACAGCACTGCCTTTCATCACCATTAAACAACAGAAAAAACCGACCACCCTCCATCGCATCTTTCAACTCCGCCACCCCCTCTCAAACAACCACCACTAACCACCACCGGTTACCACATCCGCCCACCAGATCAGATCTGAAACACGAAATCTAGACATGGAAAAACCTGAAACGCTACCATCTCTCTCGATTTCAGGTTTCCGATCTGTTGCTAAAAACGAATTTTGTGATTTTGTAATCTATCTCGACACGGAAAAACCTGAAATCTTGTTTATACAGTTTCAATTTTGTAATCTATCTAGTTTGTTTCAATTCAACTTGTGAGAGAAAAGAGAGCAATTAGTAGAGAGAGAGAGATAGAAAGAAGAGAGTGATAAATAGAGAGAGGAGACGGTTGTTTCCGATGATGTTCGTTTGATGTCCGGCTTAAGTTACAGGTTCACCGGTGACGTCTGTTTTAGGTGGATGAGGTTGAAGAGGGTGATGGGAGGTTGAAGATGGTGGTGTGTGAGGTTGAGGATGGTGGTGGGTGGTTGGAGATGGTGAGTTAATTTTGTTTAGGTGGTGGATGAGGTTAGAAAAATGAAATGGTGCTGGTGATTGTTATATAGCATAGACGAATTTGAGAAAGAAAGGGGGTGGGTGGGGTAGGTTTTAAATGATTATTATATTTTATGTTTTATTGTTAATTGCGAGGGTATTTTTTCATTTTACAGACACTTAAAACCAAAAACTAACCTTCATTCTCGCAGGGACTATTTGAGAAACGGGAGGGCAAAAGTTTTTGGATTATAGCTGTAATTTTAGAAAGTTATGAACTATACGTGAAAATGGAGGAAACCATAACAACTATCCGGACATTTTTCTCTTTAAAAAATATATACATTGCACGGTTGAATTAATGTAATTTGTTAACGTATATAGTCATTGACGTGACAGTTATAACTTTTGTTAAGTTATTTGCTAAAACATTATTTCTTAATACTAGGTATTAACTTTGATTTTTTAGACTTGTTTTGTTATTATTTAACATATTGTATTTTTACTACTCTTACAATTTTTTTTTTCCAATATGTTTTTAATGATTATCATCATTAATCATATTTTTTTTAATATTTCACCAACATAATTTTGAATTTGGTTAAACTTTTTAGTAAAAAATAAAAGTTAATTTAAAACACTAATAATGAATTTCATATTACATTGATGTGGTTAATGATACAATAACTATCGTTAATGAGAGAAAATAAGTATTTATAATTACGTAGTAGAGAGATGTGGGAAAAATAGATGACTCTAATGAATAACACGTGACCCCCATGATTTTCTTTTATTATATAGTACCAATATATATACATATAGATGAGAACGGACTTTAGGTTAAACAATATTACTCATCGCTAATACCCTTTTCTTTCCCAAATACACCGTACTCATACAATAACCATACCGGTACCCGTACCGATTTTGGTTATTCAGTACATCTATCGGTACCCAGTTTTATTGGTTCGGTATTCGGTACTTTCAGTAAGGGTAAAAAAATGATATGAATGAATTTGATATTATGCTTTACTTTTGTATTATGGAATTATCGTACTCGTATCGACTTTACCTATTTGGTACCCATATTGTATTATTAGTTGTACCAATTTTACCTTGTTTGGTACCCGTATTTTATTGTTATTCATACTAATTTTACTTATTTAATACCCATACAAGTGCTCAAAAGATTAAAAATAAAGTGGTACCAAAACGGATATCGTACCCAAATACCGATACCCGTATTGTACCTTAGGTATTTGGTACCTAGTTTTGTTCAGGTTTTATACATGTATTTTTGGTACATATACAAGTAGGGGTATTGTACCGATCGCATTCTATACAATTAGCTTTAGAAATATGGGTAGTGTACCGATTTTGGTTATTCAGTACATGTAGTGGTACCCAGTTTTATTGGTTCGGTACTTTCAGTAAGGATAAAAAATGATACTAGTGCCAAATTTGATTAAGAAAGAATTTGATACTATGCTTTACTTTGTATTATGGAATTATGCTACTCGTATCGACTTTACCTATTTGGTACCCATATTGTATTATTACTTGTATCGATTTTACCTTGTTTGGTACCTGCATTTTATTGTTAGTCTTACCAATTTTACTTATTTAATACCCATACAAGTGCTCAAAAGATTAAAAAATAAAGTGGTACCAAAATGGATACCGTACCCAAATACCGGAACCGATACCTATACCCATACCATACCTTAGGTATTTGGTCCCTAGTTTTGCTCAGATTTTATACATGTATTTTTGGTACATATACAAGTAGGGGTATTGTACCGATCACATCCTATACAATTAGCTTTAGAATATATGTATATAAAATATAAATCAACAAATATTGGGTAAAATATCAAATTAAAAGGGTAATATTATATAAGGTCACTATGTTAGAACTCCGTGTATTACACGGGTTGAATAAATGTAATTTTATATATTAAATAATAAAAAGTTGTATCTTTATGAACCATGTATATTGTACGGGTTAAATAAATGTAATTTTATATATCAAATAATAAAAAATACATCTTTAAAAACCATATGTATTACACGGATTAAATAAATGTAATTTTGTATACTAAATACTAAAAACGTCGTATCTTTAAAAAACCCGTGTATAATCGGGTTGAATAAAAGGTATTTGTTTTAAAAATATATTAAATTAACAATTTAGATTTGATGATAATATTTTATAAAGTATGATAAGATTTAATGTTAATTTATTATTTATTTAGTTAATATAATAAGATAAATATAAATTTAAGAATACCTTCAATGAATGACACGTGTCCAAAAGTTGGTTTCTTTTATTATAGTAGTTAGATATTCGGATGTAATGATTCATCCTTGCATAGTGAAAATTTCTCTCGTTATTTATATTTTCTCAAAAAATGAGAAAAAAATTATAGCACTAAAAGTTTGTATCTTTTTCCTCTTGTGTGGGTATGTTTTTATACACATTTTTAGGTGTTGTTTTCTACAATAAAAAAAATGAACGATGGTGGGTCCGTTGGCATGTGAGTGGGTTGGGTATTAACTAAAAAATTATGATTATGTGGTAATGTTTTTGAGTGTTTTTAGATTGAGTAAAATGTTCTTGAGTTTAGATTACTTTGTCATTTTAGTCCAAAAAAAAAAGAACTTTTTGTATCTAAGTCCCTGAGATTTCTTTTTACGTTACAATTTCCACCGGTCGATCCAAATAATCCATATTGTTTTAATCATAGCTCGAACAAAGTGGTGTATCTCATCCCAATTTTCACAAGCCATACCCGAAACCCAACCATCACCCGCTACATTCCGTCAAACATAACCAACCACTTCCAGATGATAACACACAAACACAAAAAACAAAGCGTAGGAAAGACCAAGTCAAAAGACCGTCGAGAGGTGGACAAGCGAGGAGGAGTTTGCATTGGCACAAGCGTGGTTTACATTTAAGAAGATCCCATTACTGATTGATAAACTTTGGACACATGTTCGTACTAAATTTTACCAAACAATGGGCCAGGGTGAATACCGCAATGTTGGTAATGCAAGAGAAAATCAACCTTTTCAATAACATTTTCAACCAACGTACAAATAATTGTAGCAGAGGAAGTAGTACAAACGATTTGGGCATCATGATAGAGGCCCATAAACAATATAAACCTTAGAAAGGCCTCGCGTTTACGATGGTAGAACCTTGGGATCTGTTGGTGCATTTATGTCTATCGCCTCCGTCAAGACAGATCGTAGCAGAAACAGATTAATTCTAGACTTTATATTGTAATATGTAGGAAAAGGCAAGGTGGCAATTATGTAATTAATGAGAACTCTCATTAAAGCCTTGGCCTATAAATATAACTCGTAGGGTTAGCGTTTAGAACTTTTGGCATTTGCTACTTTGGAGCTTAGGAGCTAGAGAGAGAAAGTAGCAAGGTGATTCACGTTTCTTGTACAACTTTCAGATCTATCAATTGAATCACAGATTATTGTACGGTTCTCGTGTTCGGTCCACGCACGTGTACAGATTCCTCACGTCACACGTGTCATACGCAATCGTTCGGGAGTCGAAAACCGATCCTACAGGATCTATTGAGAAAATCATTAAAGTGGCGTCTTATATCGCCAATGAAGATCGGTCGAGCGTTTGAGTGGTCTAAGATAACATCTGGAACGAACGAACCGAATTCATCTAAAGTCGTCTCGGATATATGCTCCTTCCCATCTAAACCTTAATCTTGATTGATGACGACTTAGATTTTGACGAACCGGAGGAACTACTCGCCCGACCGTTAGAGATAAAAAACAAGGCGGCGGCGAGAACCTGAGGAACCTCCTCACCTAGAACTATATTTGCAATAAATCCCAAGGTGAAATCGCACTTTGAAGGATTGGACAAAAAAAATTTTCAATTACTCTCATTTAAAAAACAAGTACAAATGGAAAAAAAATTAAGTTCTTCCAGAAAGACCCTTCACGTCTATCATGAGAGGACCAAACTATGTTCGAAGCATGTAAAGAAGAAATCCATGCCAAAATGCAAATTAATGTTACTAGTTTGTTATTTCGTTGTAGTAAGTTTTTTTATTCAAAATTTGGTTCGTATTTTTTATATTGTAATAGAGTTAATTACCCGGATAGTCCATGTGGTTTGTCGTTTTTTCATCTTTAGTCCCCAACTTTCTAAAATTACATTCATGTTCCCTGTGGTTTGTACGGTTGTTACTCGGATAGTCCCTAGAGTGGATGGGCGTTAGTTTATGGTGTTAAGTGGGTGTGAATGGACTAAAATACCATTACCATTAAAACAATAACTTAAATATAAATAGAAATACAAAAAGTTAAATCATCTTCCTCATCCCATCTTCTTCCTCACATCTATGCAACTCTTTCCACCGCCTAAACTCCCGTCCACTTGTAAGTTGTAACAACAGTCACCAAACCACCAACAACCAGTCATCCCCACCGATGCACCGGTGAACCACCATCGCCGAAAACACCACCAGACGGTTCCGGTGATGTGTCGGCTGTTACCTTGTTCCGGGTTTAATATGTTGTGGAGAAGTAGCAGCCTCTTTGGATAATTGTGTTGGTTTGTTTGAAAATAATTTAGAAGGTTAGTTGGATAAAAGTTCAAATCTTTGTGCTAAATAGTTGTATTTTGAGGTTAGGTTTATGCTACTGTTTTAATTGAATTTTCATTTGAGTTTAGGTTTATGATGCTGAAATTGATGTCTGATTTTATATACTAAGCAACAATATTAAAAGAACTCTGAAGTTTAGATGTTAGTAACAAAGTATTACATTGGTGTTGATAATTATTTGGCGTCGATAATTATTTGATGTCAATGGTTGAAATGTTGCTAGGCTAGATACTGGTTAAATCTGTGCACATCAGGAGGATGTGAACACCAGATATTGAACTGTAAAATGTCATCATTACTGAATATGTTAGAGATCTAGTTCTTAAGGTTCGCCGAAACAACTCTTCTTCAGCTAGGTAACGAAGCACCGGATGTTTTCGCCATCGTAATCCTTCACTGCTGGATTCACATCCATTCAGATACAGATCTGATTCACTAAATCGGCCCAAAAACCAGATATCCGGATCCATTCTGATATAGATCTGCATGTGATAAGTATTGTTGAGATGGATATTAAGGGTGGAGGATGTTGATGGTGGTGGGTGGAGGTTGAAGACGAAGTAGATGGTGTAGGAGGAGGAGGAGGAGGATGTTGAAGATGAAGTAGGTGTTGGGTGGGTTCACAAATAAATTAAAATAAATAACATAAAATACATTTTAAATGCTAGATGGGCAATTGTGTCAATTCACACCCACTTAACGTCATACACTAACGCTCATCCACTTTAGGGAATATCCGAGTAACAAACCACAAGGAACATGAATGTAATTTTAGAAAGTTTGGGACTATCTGGGTAATTAACTCATTGTAATATTAATTTTAAGTATTTTATTATTTTATCAGATTTTAGTATTTTCTTGATAAATAAAAAACAATAAGTAGGCCTAATTGAAATTCAATAAAATAAACAACACGTATGTTAAAGGATGGAGCTTTATGGAAGTCAATGCAGCGGTTTAACGGGCGTTGGAGGGGGTGAGAGTGGGGACCACCTTGAAGCAACCAATCAACTCATCATCATCATCATACTCACTAAATCCCACCAATAGCAAAGCTAAGGTAGGGTCTGAGGAGGGTAGATGTAGATAGCCTTACCTCTACCCCGTAGGAATAGAGAGCCTGCTTCCAGTGAGACCCCCGACTCGATTGTAGTTTTGTATCAAGCCTTGGACCTAAAACACATAACACTCAAACAATCGGGACAGAGACTGATTGGTACATGTACCACTGTGTCTTTCAGCTATCAACGTCACCACATGATGCATTGTAACACCTCGAAAAATTTATGTCCAATAATGTATCGACACGTGTCATGAGCTTTAAACGTGTAAAGAATTGAATTAGAGGGACTAAAGTTGATAAACAAAGAAACTATGTGAATATAAGGGTTCAGAGTGTCAATAATGGATAAATATACTTCACAATAACCCCACATGATGTTTATGCCCTTAAACGAATGAATCATGGATCATACGAAGCTAATTGTGGAAGAAAGTGAGAGATTACAAACTACAGGGGTTAAATGTGTCAACATGTTTAAAGTATACCTCTGAGTGACCTTTTAGCAAATCCGAAGCTTTGTAATGATTAATTATGCTCACGAGAATAAGTGATAAAAATTTCACAAGGTTTCGTTAAAGTATGAGAAAGTTATGACAATATTCGTATACGAGGGGTTAGAAGCATCAACGTTGAAATTTATGACTTTTCGGGTGATCAAAAGTTAACCAAAGACTTAACAAAGTTTGTATATGTCTTGAAGCCCTTAAAAGTCAAGTTAGAGGGCTCAAAATGCAAGAAATAAAGTAAAAACCACGTTTACAAGGACTAGGGACCTAAAATGCAAACTTTGAAACTTGTTTGGCCAGTTCTGAGAGGCCATACGGGCCGCGTAAGACCAGGCCCAAGTCTTACGCGGGCCGCCAGGGCATGCCAGCATTAGAAAAACCTGCAGATGCCTATTTCAGCAAGTTGCACCGACTTAGGGAGCTTGTTTTTGATACCAGGGGCTTGTTTGATGGTTTATTATGGACCAGGGACACCTGTAATGATCCCATAACACTTATAGGCTTACATGTCATGATCTTGGTGATCAAATTTCACTATATAAGAAGCTCCAATGTTGCAACATTGAGCACACCAACTTGCAAACCTGACAACTTCATTCCTGGAGATTTTTGGAGCTCAAGTGCACTTCCTAGTGATCTCTAGTCGTGCTTAGGACTATTGTAAGCTTCCTTAACCTTTCTTAATTCAGTTTTGCATAGTTAATTAGCTTAAAGTCAAACCGTCGTAATTAAGATTTGACTTCGTCATTAATCTTAATTTGTCCAGTCAAATTTCAAATTGAAAGTACCTATGAGTTGGTAATTACGTGGGCAATAAACCCTTAAAAGGGCACCCTCTGATTCCCACTCTAACTAGGTCAATTGTCGAGTCAAATTTGATCTTAAAAAGTCAACAGAAAGCTTATTTTCAAATTAATGCATAATTAGCAATGTAGAAGCTATGCAACCTGTTTTATCATTAATATAACTTGGTAATTAAATTAAGAACATGTCTAAACATGTTCAACTCGACAATTTTCAGTTTAAGCTCAGATTGGGACCGAAAGTCGCATACTTTGACTTCTGCTTTGACTTTCAGTTCTGACCCGTTTGAGCATAGTTTAGGAATGCCTTAGAGCTTTAATAGGACCAAGTTACCTGTAAGTATAACCCTTTGAGATTATACAACTTGGTTCATTAGTTATCTAGATCATTTGCATGTTTCCGTTAAATGCTTAAATGTTGACTATTATGCCCTTTTGACCTTAAAACAAGGATTTTAAAAATGTGAGAGGACAATAATCTTTATCACTGATATATAAACTTGTCCCTAAGATTTGACATCAATTTGAGGTCTAGATTAAGAGTTATGCTTATTAGCGTAATTAGAAAGTTTTTTAGTAATTAAATGGCGTAATTAGCGTATAGCCTATCTAAACCCAATTTTTAATACCAAACGTTTTACCCACTGATGTAATATAATATTTTAGGGTTTTTGAAGATTTTTATTTATTTTTAGGCTGAGCATAACATAGAGTTCTAAGCTTGATTCGGTTATTGCCGGTTTTGCCCTTTTGGCTTATAAAATGAGTTTTACAAATCCTTTTGATACCAAACCTTTTTCTACTGATCTAATATGATAAATAAAATATTTTGAGCCTTCTGGAATAATAAAAATATCAGCTTTCCTTTGAAAACCCGTAAATGGCTCCAAATTGCCTTTTTAAGCGTTTTTAACGCCTATTATGCATTTAAACTATTTTAAACATATAAGGTTTGATGCCTACTGATATTTTTAGTAAATAATTGTACTCTAACAGTAAGCAAAAGTTTTAAACTCAGATTTCTGATTTTGACCTTTTAAGCTTATGTGAAATTACCAAAATGCCCATATGGTGCATAGTTTGGTTATAATTGATAAATTTCACATATATGCAACACCCTACTGTTATAACTTATTAAATTAAGTATTTTTACTAACTATATCAGACCTGTAACTCAGGTTAATATTTAAACTCTTTTATAACCTTTAAAATGACCAAAATACCCCTACGGGGCGTAAATTGAGTTTAAATCTGTTTTGGGCATAATAGAAGATATCTTACTGATGTCACAACATATTAAAGGCATATTAACTTAGGAAACTTGCATATGACTCATTTGGTTACTCGTTAAGCACTTTTCGCGTTCGGATCGGCTTATGTAACTAGTTTGCATATATTAGCCGAAACGGGTCAAACCATATCGTTTTCACCTCAAAATCCAGAATGTGTTCAAGTTACCCATATTAAAAAAGCATACAAGCTTGTCAGGTCAAAACCACATTCTAAACCGGTCTTCGCTTTATCATGCGTTTGAACCGTGTCTTCCTTTTGAAAACTAACCGGTCTAAGTCTAAGATTAATTAAAGACCCGTTAGGATTCTAATAGGTTATTAAAAACCTTCGTTCCAGATTAGGAGCCTAGTAAAAGCTACGTGCACTTGCTGTATTTGATTTATACTTTGCTCAGGTAAATACTCTTAACTTATTTTCCCTATACGGGCTTGGGATACGGTACTATAAAAGTACCGCTTGGTCGGGTGTGTAGTCATTTATATCGGATTGTGATTTATGTATTTACATGACCCGTTTAATATGTATTATTTGGTGTATGGCCTTTCGGGGTTAAATGACCATGTCCCGGATATCCTTGGCATCATTCAAAGAAATGGCCACGACCTAAGCACGGGGTGTAGGCGTACACCTGACAGATGCATTATGTAAAAGCTGGTAATCCACTTAAAGGAAATAATCCTTGTGGGCATTATACCTGTGGCGTGTCAGTTAATCTAGACCGGCCCTACAAACCGGCCCTGACGGACGACAAATAAGTAAAACTGTATACAAGATTATTTTTAAATAATTATCCCAAGTTATAAAAGATATTTTGTGCCATGTGCATTCAAACTAATTTTCTTAAACTCTTTTCAAAATGAGTCAGTTAAGTTGTATTTACCAGTGTAAACTGACGTATTTTCCAAAAAGGCTAAGTGCAGGTACTATACGAAATAGGCTGGCTACTCCAGGCATCAATAATCAAGTCTCGTAAGCTCTAGATGTTAAAGTCTGTTGAACAAAGTTCCTTTTTATTGGATCCGCCTGTGGATCCGTTTCAACTATTTTGTGATACTTAATATTACAGTTTATTCAGTTGAAATGAATCTATCTTTTGCTTCCGCTGTGCATATAAATATTGTGTTGTTTGACAATGATGATATCAACTACGTCACGATACTCTCCACCGGGCCCACCGGTAATGCGTGGAAATACCGGGGTGTGACAGGTTGGTATCAGAGCCAACACTGAGTGAATTAAACACTAACCTTTTGTGTTTAATCTCAGTTACACAATTGCACATTCTTTGATTCTCGAGTCTAGACAAAGAACTTAGGACTAATCCTAATTCGTTTTATTTTGCCCTTATTTGTTTCCTTTGTTATTTTTCTGATTAGCCCCTGCATAGGCAAGTCATTTCAGTTAGATTTTAGTGGAACGGTTAGATTTAAAATATCATTCCCTTTTATAAAGATCTACCATTATAATAAAATGGCAAAATCTAAAAAGGACAAAAACCTAGCCCATGTGTCGTTATAAGACAGGGCCAAGATGGTAGTTCCTCAATTAGATTCAGATCCTTGTTAACATCTCAATTTAGGTTTGTTCTGCGTTAAATATTAAAAAGAATCTTAAAGGTAAAACCTAGCCTAAATGTCATTGCAGACATGGCCAAGATGGTAAAACCTATCCAAAAGATTCGAAACCTTGTTAACATCTGAAAGCATATTAACATGCTTAACAAAATATGATTCGATAAAATCACATAAGTCATTCTTAAAATGGGTTATTCTAAATTCCCTTATTTAAAATAATCATCCCTTAAGGATGAAAGTGCCTACGGGCTATAATTAACGTCCTCTGAGACTAAAGACAGTGGTAGCCTACAACTCCCTGTCAAGAAAAGGCAATGAACAACGTTCAAGCCTGAATACCTTGATTCTACAAAATCATGGTTTATAATTTAAAGTTACCATTGTGACTTGGCCTTTTTGTGCCATAGTTATATCTTAATTAAATCTAGGATAATTATAATGAAAATCCTGAATAGAATAAATATCATTCTTTTTCTGCCAGTATATGTATTAAAAGAATCTTAAAGGTATAACCTAGCTTGAATGTCATTAAAGACCTAGCTAAAATGGTCAAACCTGTTTAAAAAGAGATTCAGATCCTTGTTAACATCTGAAAACATGTTAACACTCCCGACAACAGTGATGTGATAAAATCACACTTGTCATCTTTATATTAGGAATTTCCAAACCCCTTATGTAGCGTAAATGATCAAGAGGAATCATGGCTAATAAACGTCGAACATGATGAACAAATCAAAACATCCATTAGGGATGAATACCTTCGGGCAAAGATGTATACATGAAAAAGATAGTTTTATTTCATAACTTCTTGTCAAGACAATGAACTATGAAATTTTCCGATCCAAAAGAATCATTGATTATGTTTTAAGATTTCCCTAGCGACAAGGCCTCTGTGCCATCAAAAGTCCTTTGGAATGAGCCCTTGTGTTATATAAAATGTTGGTACGACATTGGCAGTCATGACTTATGTCCCCCTGTCTAATAAATATGAAGGATTATATTCCGTTTAAATGTCAAAGATGGTTTATTTAAAAACCTAGGCAAAACATAATCAAATAAATCTAATACTATATATTGGCCTTTATGGTTTATTTGCACCATGGCTATTTAATCATCAAACTCGACACTTCCCTATATAATTAAGCAAATTATTACCACTTGGTTTGTAGCCTTTAAAGCTTCACCATGGCTGACCCATCTGAAGCTCACAATCATACAGTTGATCAGAATAATGATGCAAGACTGAACTTAACGAGCACCGAATTACAAGCTATGATAGATACAGCCGTAAACAACGTTGTGGACCGTGTGTTGAAGGATCATAAGAGAAAGTGCGATAATACCCCAAATAAAGGTTGTAAAAAGGGTAAGACCGGTTCAAACTATAACCCGTCCAAGCCAAAGGAGGCAAAACCCAAATGTAAAACTTGCAAGAAGAAGCACTTCGGAAAATGCTTCTATGAACAGACCGGGGATGTGGCATTTGTAAAGAAATGGATCACAAGACCCTTGAGTGCAAGGACTTGAAGGACGCCACATGCAATGGTTGCGGCGAGAAAGGGCACATAAAGACCCGCTGCCCAAAGAAGACAACTAAAGAGAAATGCACTTTGGAGTCACAAGCTAGGCCTTGTGGGATTTGTAATAAGGAAGGGCACAAGACCTTGGAGTTCCAAGACATAAAGGACGCAACCTGCTATGGTTGCAATGAAATAGGGCACATCAAGACAAATTGCCCAAATAAAACCAAGAAGCCTGGGGAGGCTAATAAGACCAAAGCTGGAAGCTCTCAAATGGACGCTCAAGAGGCTATTCAGGATGGCAATGTCATAACAGGTACTTTCTTTATCAATAACGCTCATGCTAGAGTATTATTTGATTCAGGTTCAGATAAGTCTTTCGTAGACAATAGATTTTGTAAATCATTAAATCTACCTGTTAAAACTCTAAGCGTTAAGTATAAAGTAGAATTAGCCGATGGCACCTCAGAGACTGCTTCAGCAACATTAGATGGATGTTTTATATCCATTAGGAACCATTATTTTCCGATGTCCTTGTTTCAGTTAAAATAGAGGGACTCGATATAATAATAGAAATGGGTTGGTCATCTTGTAACCAAGCCCATACTTTATGTGATAAGAAGCAAGTAGTTATCAAGACTCCTTATGGTGAGCCTTTGATAATTCAAGGAGACACTAGGTATGGATTGCCTAAGCACTTGTTGAATATTGTATTTAATACCAAAGATTCGAGTATGGAAAACTCAGAAGAGACAAACAACAGTCGCGATGCTGGAAATGCGACAAATGTTAATGGTGCATCCAATGTGAACCTCAATGTTAATGGAGTTAATCTCCAAAACTGTAATTAACACAGCTATTAGAAAGGCTATGAGAAAAGTCATGAAAAGGTTCAAGAAACCAGATGCTGCTCGCTCTAAAACACATGTCGCTGTTCATGAGAAGAGCTTTATTCATACTTCAAATGCGAAGAATAACCCAAACAAAATCATATGTGGAAAGGAGCCCATTCCTTTTAGGATATACTTAAAAGTACTTCGTCTCTTGGAAGTCAAGAGACTTCAATAGTAAAAAGGGGCCATCGATTGCAGGAAATTGTTAGATGAAGTAGAAACCATTAGGTATATCGGTGGTTATGCTGGAAGGACACGGTGAGGTATGCACCACGGTCGTTCGAGGGCAATACCCTTAATTAGTGAGGACGTTAATAAAGTCCACAAGAAAGATCCTCTTATACAATACGGAATGGTCCAAGTTTTAAGGACCTTATTAGAAAACCTATTATCCGCGTCGCGAAATGGAAAAAGATGGAATAAGAATTTTCTGACTCCCCCCATAAGAGTTATAAACTATCGGCAGTGTGTTGCAAACCTTGGCTCATTGATTGAAATAGTGCCCTTATTCGGTTAACCTAGAATTTAAGCACAATGCACTATATATATTGATGATTTAGCATCGGCAATAAGAGGGCACATTAAGGTTTCAAAGCCTGCTCATTATAAATCCAGCATGGATCTACCTCAGCTACTCACGTTATATAGATTAAGAAATAACCAGTCAAAGCTGAGACTGCCCTAAAATATGTCAAGGATTTTGTAAGCTAAGTTTAAAAGGATTAAGAATGGAGGCATTTAACCCTCCTGATGAATGATTAGAGGCAGTTCACATTAATAATGACACCGGATAAATCCCTTATTGTGATTTTATTGCTAAGAGTTATGTTTGGGTTCAGGTGCTGCTAAGTCTCTCATAGGGGTGCAAACAAGCCCAGAGGCTCGAGAGCTACTCGTGATCGGCTCGGTTAAAAGCTCGAACGAGCCGAGCCTTAACGAGCCCGACCCCAGCTCGAGCCTGAAATAGAGCTCGTTTTGTTATTGAGCCCGAGCCCGAGCTCGAGCCTGAAATACAAAGCTTGTTTAGGCTCGCGAGCCTAAACGAGCCCATACAAAATTTTAATCTTTTTATATATAATATATTAATAATGATGATAACATTGATGAGCCAAGCTTGAGCCGAGCTTTGCTTTATTTAAGCGATGTTGAAGTGAGCTCGAGTCGAGCTTTTAGCTCATTTAAGGTTGTTCTTAAAATAATTCGAGCCGAGCTCGAGCTTTGGGTGGAGCTCAAAGAAGTAGGCTCGAACCGAGCCGAGCTCGAGCTTCATAAAAACCTAATGAGCCGAGCTCGAGCCTGGTCGAGCTCGGGTTCAGCTCGGCTCGTTTACACCCCTAGTCTCTCATAAGACCATAAGCTTAGCAAACTTTTAGAAATTTTTTTTCCGTAAGAAACCCAGATATTAAGTGTAAGGTAAAACTTACAGGCAAAAATCATAAGAACCATTTCTTCTATCACTATCAGAAACCTTCAGTCGTAGAATTTTTTTTGAAGTATCCTCTCTTTAGAGGAAGTGCATCAGCATATATATGGTCAATATCTCCTTAATCACTATCGATTACGAATACCAGATGGTATGATAAAAGCGCCATATGAGGATTTGTGTATCTTAATATGTTCCATAGATTGCTTCCATGCCTGATCAGTATGGAGGTTTAATGCATGGGACCACAAAGATATTTCGGTGGTCATATGGTACTAAAGTCAGCTAATGGTATTCAAAGAAGATATCCAGAATGGAATTGTCCAAGTAAATGTCTCCGATTAAGGAATTCATTGACTCGTAACATAAATGTGTCACTTATCTGACACAGAATATGATAGATGAATTGGAGCCTAAGATTTGGAAAATCTCTGTAATCTCCTTATACCTTGGTTATCTTCTCCAAGGATTACCCTGTTTACCTCCTGAAAGACTAGTAGAGTTAAGATTTATATCTCATTTAGGGTTGTATTATTATGAAATCTCCAAGACGGCTAGTACCATCATTGGAAGAATCGAAACCTTGATTAAGTAAGTTTTAAAATAGAGGATTCATATAGCCTAACTCAATATCCTGAGAATTCGGTATAGTTAATTAAGAAAGACGGTTCATTTTGCTTATGCATTGATTACCGCAACCCTAATTAGGCAACAATTAAGAATCGCCATCAGCTGCCCAGGATCGTCGAATTGTTCGACTAGCGGCAAGGATTAGCTATTCCTTAAGATTAAGTCTTGAGCAATGGTTGGAATAACCATCTCACTTTAAAAATAAGCTTTTCTATAATAGTTGTTATATAAGTATCAAGGTTGTTCCTTTGGAGACCTTGCATAGATGGAATGCTAAACATCTATTGTTAGACAGAAGATTTATAAGTCTAATTATCAGGATCTAAAAGTTGCCTTGGAAACAACGAATAAGATCATACAAATCCATAATCATCTGTAAGTTTCCAGCATTCGGCAGAAAATCAAGGATTAATGAAAGTAGCAACCCTCCTAAGTTCTTGTTAAAGAATAAGGTTCAACAAAAGATATCACCCAGGAAGGGTGTGCCAATTTGTTAAATTATCAGACTAGTTAAGCTCTGAATATATAGAATCATTCGAAGGAAATTGAATGTATCAAGATCAAAGAGCTTATAAATTAAAACCTATTTAAGGAGCTTGGCGGGGTTCGCAATGCAATACACACTAATGATTTGAGGACGTGTTTCACCAATAAGTCGAGAAGCATTATCACATAATGATATACAGATTTATGATATGATGAGAAAACTGTATCGATTGAGGATCGACAGGTTAAGAAGCTCCAAAAGGATACATGTACATATTATAGAGGTCAGTTTGGGAGCTTGGAGAGACTCCAGATATGCTATAGAAGTTAAGTCCATTATACGACAAAAAGAACTTCCAGCATTTTAGCAAATCTCGAGGTCGAGATTTCTTTTAAGGGGGTGAGCATGTAACACCTCGAAAAAATTATGTCCAATAATGTATCGACACGTGTCATGAGCTTTAAACATGTAAAGGATTGAATTAGAGGGACTAAAGTTGATAAACAAAGAAACTATGTGAATATAAGGGTTCAAAGTGTCAACAATGGATAAATATACTTCACAATAACCCCACATGATGTTTATGCCCTTAAACGAATGAATCATGGATCATACGAAGCTAATTGTGGAAGAAAGTGAGAGATTACAAACTACAGGGGTTAAATGTGTCAACATGTTTAAAGTATACCTCTGAGTGACCTTTAAGCAAACCCGAAGCTTTGTAATGATTAATTATGCTCACGAGAATAAGTGATAAAAATTTCACAAGGTTTCGTTAAAGTATGAGAAAGTTATGGCAATATTCGTATACGAGGGGTTAGAAGCGTCAACGTTGAATTTTTTGACTTTTCGGGTGATCAAAAGTTAACCAAGGACTTAACAAAGTTTGTACATGTCTTGAAGCCCTTAAAAGTCAAGTTAGAGGGCTCAAAATGCAAGAAATAAAGTAAAAACCACGTTTACAAGGACTAGGGACCTAAAATGCAAACTTTGAAACTTGTTTGGCCAGTTCTGAGAGGCCATACGGGCCGCGTAAGACCAGGCCCAAGTCTTACGCGGGCCGCCAGGGCATGCCAGCATCAGAAAAACCTACAGATGCCTGTTTCAGCAAGTTGCACCGACTTAGGGAGCTTGTTTTTGATACCAGGGGCTTGTTTGATGGTTTATTATGGACTAGGGACACCTGTAATGATCCCATAACACTTATAGGCTTGCATGTCATGATCTTGGTGATCAAATTTCACTATATAAGAAGCTCCAATGTTGCAACATTGAGCACACCCACTTGCAAACCTGACAACTTCATTCCTGGAGATTTTTGGAGCTCAAGTGCACTTCCTAGTGATCTCTAGTCGTGCTTAGGACTATTGTAAGCTTCCTTAACCTTTCTTAATTCAGTTTTGCATAGTTAATTAGCTTAAAGTCAAACCGTCGTAATTAAGATTTGACTTCGTCATTAATCTTAATTTGTCCAGTCAAATTTCAAATTGAAAGTACCTATGAGTTGGTAATTACGTGGGCAATAAACCCTTAAAAGGGCACCCTCTGATTCCCACTCTAACTAGGTCAATTGTCGAGTCAAATTTGATCTTAAAAAGTCAACAGAAAGCTTATTTTCAAATTAATGCATAATTAGCAATGTAGAAGCTATGCAACCTGTTTTATCATTAATATAACTTGGTAATTAAATTAAGAACATGTCTAAACATGTTCAACTCGACAATTTTCAGTTTAAGCTCAGATTGGGACCGAAAGTCGCATACTTTGACTTCTGCTTTGACTTTCAGTTCTGACCCGTTTGAGCATAGTTTAGGAATGCCTTAGAGCTTTAATAGGACCAAGTTACCTGTAAGTATAACCCTTTGAGATTATACAACTTGGTTCATTAGTTATCTAGATCATTTGCATGTTTCCGTTAAATGCTTAAATGTTGACTATTATGCCCTTTTGACCTTAAAACAAGGATTTTAAAAATGTGAGAGGACAATAATCTTTATCACTGATATATAAACTTGTCCCTAAGATTTGACATCAATTTGAGGTCTAGATTAAGAGTTATGCTTATTAGCGTAATTAGAAAGTTTTTTAGTAATTAAATGGCGTAATTAGCGTATAGCCTATCTAAACCCAATTTTTAATACCAAACGTTTTACCCACTGATGTAATATAATATTTTAGGGTTTTTGAAGATTTTTATTTATTTTTAGGCTGAGCATAACATAGAGTTCTAAGCTTGATTCGGTTATTGCCGGTTTTGCCCTTTTGGCTTATAAAATGAGTTTTACAAATCCTTTTGATACCAAACCTTTTTCTACTGATCTAATATGATAAATAAAATATTTTGAGCCTTCTGGAATAATAAAAATATCAGCTTTCCTTTGAAAACCCGGAAATGGCTCCAAATCGCCTTTTTAAGCGTTTTTAACGCATATTATGCATTTAAACTATTTTAAACATATAAGGTTTGATGCCTACTGATATTTTTAGTAAATAATTGTACTCTAACAGTAAGCAAAAGTTTTAAACTCAGATTTCTGATTTTGACCTTTTAAGCTTATGTGAAATTACCAAAATGCCCATATGGTGCATAGTTTGGTTATAATTGATAAATTTCACATATATGCAACACCCTACTGTTATAACTTATTAAATTAAGTATTTTTACTAACTATATCAGACCTGTAACTCAGGTTAATATTTAAACTCTTTTATAACCTTTAAAATGACCAAAATACCCCTACGGGGCGTAAATTGAGTTTAAATCTGTTTTGGGCATAATAGAAGATATCTTATTGATGTCACAACATATTAAAGGCATATTAACTTAGGAAACTTGCATATGACTCATTTGGTTACTCGTTAAGCACTTTTCGCGTTCGGATCGGCTTATGTAACTAGTTTGCATATATTAGCCGAAACGGGTCAAACCATATCGTTTTCACCTCAAAATCCATAATGTGTTCAAGTTACCCATATTAAACAAGCATACAAGCTTGTCGGGTCAAAACCACATTCTAAAATGGTCTTCGCTTTATCATGCGTTTGAACCGTGTCTTCCTTTTGAAAACTAACCGGTCTAAGTCTAAGCTTAATTAAAGACCCGTTAGGATTCTAATAGGTTAAAAACATTCGTTCCAGATTAGGAGCCCATTAAAAGCTACGTGCACTTGCTGTATTTGATTTATACTTTGCTCAGGTATGTAGGATCGTGTAAGGACCCGAAACGAGTCAATCAGAGGCATTCTACTCAATATGAAAGGCGGAAACAGGCATATTGAGTTGGATTCAGCAAGAATATCACTTTTAACTGTCTTTCTATTGATCTGGTAACAATTACAAGTCTGTAGACACTTCGACAGAGCTTCACCGTCGGAAAACCTCAACCTAATTCCGTTTCAAATGAACCTGATCTAACCCTATTTATAAACTTCTAATTCCGCTTGAACATGACTCAAGCGGAATCACATTACAAGCGAAATTAAAGGTTCAAACGGAATCACTGTCTTCAAGCGGAATTACATTGTAATTCCAAGCGGAATTACTTGATGCTCCTTTCAAGCGGAAATAGCAGTTCAAGCGGAATTAGCCATTTGACAAGTTTTCTTGAACTTCGTGCCCTGAATAATGCAAGACTCGATACAAGACGAAGTTGACAGATGTATGCACCAACAGACTCCCCCTCGGATGTTGACGAGTCTTAAGTGTTGAGTCTTCAACGTCTTCAGTCTTTATCAGTCTTCGGGCTTTTCTTCAAAGTATCTGACAGTATAAGCATCCTCAAACTTTATCTCTTTCTCTTCTTCAGCATCAACAGACTCCCCTCGAACAATATTTCCTCGGATGTTGATTATAATCTGGCTTTCATAGGATCAGGATTATGACCTGGCTCTATATTCAGACTCAGAATCCAGGCTATCCTGCACATCCTCTACCTCACAATAAATTTCACAAATTTAACAATTTACAAATTTATTTATCCAAACTTCTCCACAAAATAAACCAGAATGATTTATTAATGATAATTTCAGATGATCCACTTGTAAACAAATTTTCAAAATATTTTCTCATTTAGACACACACTCCCCCTTACCACATGCTCATCATGTTTAGCACTTGGAACTTTGAAAATCAGCTCTCCAACATCAGTTGTCGAAAATCTTTTTGGATTTTTCAAAAATAACGCTAAAACACACTAAAATCTTTTTGGATTTTTGAATGAAATGAAATGCAGTAAAGAAATATTTACAGACAATATTTTTGTGAGTTTGTGTAAAAGGATCATATCAGTTTTTGACAAGTCACGAGTACCGTTGAGCTTAGTTACACATTGAGAATTAAACAATTCACTTAGATTGCCGATATACTGATCCACTTAAATTTTCACACAAATTTCAACTGATTCAGGATATGAGTTAGGTGTATTAAGAACTTAAACTCATTCATGTGTCCCACCTCTTGAATATATTCCCGTATCCAGATCCCAATATTCAGTCTTACAGGTGAGTATACCACAGATGATATCTGTAAGGGGTTATATTGCGAAGGCCGTGAGAGCTCAGGTCAGAACTTCCGTTCAGCAGAGAGATGACGGCTTCGACTTTTGGTGGTTCCCCTTTAGAGGATCTTTTCTTCAACAGCACATGATTAACATATTTTTTCAATGTTTCATCATTTTTTATGCTGAGGGCGGGCTATATTTCAAGCAAGCGTAAAGTATTCTCCGGGGACTAGGCCATTGCTTCCGCAAAATCAGAAGTCCCGGGATAATACCCCAGATATCACTGAGCATAAAGACCTAGTATCTCAGAAAGAGGGATCCTTCAAACGAAATTTCAGGGGTTACCTATATATCCAAGTAGTGTTCCCCACGAAATAAGTAAGTTTGAATTTAAGTTTATATCCCGAAAAAGCTTACTAAATGTGTAAAAACCTATCGGCATATCATCAGTGAGACCGTTTAACGCTATTTAAACATTACATTTCTTTAGCTTACTGTAACTGTCTACTGATGTACTATCATTTCCTCTTCTTTGACACCAAAACTCATTTTGTATTTTATCATGTTTTTGTCTTTTTCAAATTTTCAAATGTTTTGGATTTTCAGAAATTTCTTATTCCCCCTAAAATTCAAACACATTTAAGGAAATTTGAAAACAAACTATACAAGCAAAATGACAACTGATATCGAATCGCTTCAATTCGCCATCCACTTGGCATAAACAATCAGAACTCCCCATTTCAACAAACTATTTTCACATTATGATTTCAAAACACTTAAGTTTGTTTTAACCAAAATGATTTTTCCGGAAAATAAGTTTTGTTGATTTTACCACTTGTAGGTTAGGGGTTCATCACATTGTTTTTTTCAAAAATACCACTTGTAGTAATAGTCCAATCAAGTTCAACCTAATGACCTTGATTAACCACTTGTAAGATCACATCCCCTTTTTCAACCACATGTAAGTTCACTTCACCAATCATACCATTAAAACAGAATATAACAATTTAAAGATGTCACCCGTGGATTTACCAACCAAACAATTCAAGAATGATGCCGAATCCTGCTCCACTTTTACCAACCTGGGAGCTCCGGTAAGTCAGGATTTTCAAACAAATAATATGGACACCCAAGCCTGACCTTCCTTGGGTGTGACTTCCTCAGTTTTAGTTGGGGGTGTAAGTTGCTTTCTTTGATTCGTAAAATTCTTTTACCCCTTTGGCCTTTCCCTCGACTATTTTCCCAAAAATATTTTTAACATTTCCATTAAATGCTTTCTCAACATCAAATTCTTTCTTCTCAGAATAGAATTGATTTGAAATCTCAACCTTTCCAATTTTTGATTTAAAATTCTCAGCTCTCAATGGTGGAAAATGAACATCATCCATTGGAGGCACTGAGTTTTCATCATTTTTAACAACATGTGGCTCCTCTGATTTTGTGGAATCAGATTCATCGCCAAATTTTACATCTGATTTCTTAACAATCCAAGCTTGGTTGTCAAGATTTCCCCTTTTCTTGTAAAACCTTTTCGAACACTCACTATGTTGAATTTTTAAACACTTTAAACCTTTCAGCTGGTGGTTCGGTTTTATCAACAACTATTTCTTTGAGTTTTTCCGAGACTCCCTGTTTTGTGTTGGTTTATTTAGGACAGTTCCAAGCTATGTGACCAACTTCTTGACACCTGTAACAGGTTCTTGTCTCTTTTCTCTGAAGAGCTTCAATTTTCTTCTTTTCAGCAAGAAATTCCTGATTTGACTGTCTCCAGAATGAGCTCTTCTTTTCCTCCTCAGCAGACATACCTGACACAAATTTTGTATTTTTAGAATTTTTTTCATTTTTATAATTTTCCAGTGGAATAAAACCAAGTCCTTTCTTTTTGAAATTACCGTTATGGTTTGGTTTCTTTCGATAACCTGAACCAGAACTGTAACCCATTTTCTTGTTTAATTTTTGTTTTATTCTTGAGGTGTAATGTCTAGGTTTTGTAGAAAAATTTTCATCATTTATTTCAGAAATGTTAATTTCTGTTAGTTTGAAAACCTTGTTTATCATTTCAGTTTTCACACCTCTTATTGGAAATTTCTTTATCAAAATATAATTTGTCAGAACCATTCAAAGTATATGCAACTTCAAATGTTTCGTTATTCAAATTAGATTTTGACAACAAAAATTCTTTACTATACAACCGTTTTCCCGACGACTTTGAACTCCTGACAGACGAACTCGAACTCCTGGACTCAGACATTGACTCGGACTCCTCATCCTTATCTAACACCTTATCGACCATCCTTTTTATTAACTCGGACTCATGATCTATGTCGGACGCTGTGAATGTGATGTCAATATTGTCTGGTAATACATCGGTTATCTCGGACTCTAACTTTATATTGACTGCCTTTTTTACTTGTTCCTCATTTGGTTTTCTAGACGAATACCCTTCCCAAATTGGAGGCGGACACTTGTTATAACAGACACTCTGTTTCTTACCAGTATCCTTTTTCTTCGGCTTCTTGTCTTCAAACACTTCAAAACCTGCAACAGTTGGATAAATTCTATCAATTAAGTAATCAGAACTTGAATAACTTTTCAGTAATCGTCTGATTCTTTCATTTTCAACTTATTCAATTTCCAACTACTGCTTCAACTTAGCACACTCTTCAATGTAGTGATTGATCTCTTTTTGTTTGGACATCATTGTTGCATTCATCATTGTCAAGGCATCTTCTCTTTCAGAGTTTGTCTTCTGCAAACTATTCACAGTTTTGTTCAATACATCGTACTATTCTTTCACATTCTTAACATCAAACAGCAACTTCTCTTTCAACTTTTCAAGGTCACTAAACCTTTCATCTTTATCTTCACATTGTTTGCAAGGTTTCAAACATGTAAGACAAGGTTTTGTGACTTCAACAATCTTTTCAATCTCCACAATCTTCTCGACTTCAACTACTTTTTCCACTTCAACTATCTTCTCAACAACCTTAACTTCTTTCATTTCTTTTGCAGCTATTCTCTCTTTAAGTTTCTTCAATTTATCTGCAAAATAAAATTCAAAACTGTCAAAAGATAAATGAGTTTTTCCAATGTTTATATGTTCAACTTCTTTATCATCATCACTAGTATCTGTTGAACTGTTTTCAGAAGAAACAGATTCTTCATCTTGACTTTTCTCATCATCAGATAACACTGCTATCCATTCATTCATCAATTCTGGCTTTTGAACAATTTGAGCAATGAAAGCTTTAAACTCCCCATTCTCATCCACATACTTATCCCAGCTAAATCCTGGAGCCATTTTCTCATCATCTTGATCAATGATACCGTAATAAGCTTTCTTATTTGCATCTTCAATCATTTTCCCATGAGCAGTTTGTGAATCTTTTTGTTGATGCGGTTGATGAGCAACTTGTTGCTATATTGCTTTTCAATAGTAATCATGACCACCAAACAGATTCTTTGCTCCATTTGCTTCTTGATTTTTGCATTCTCTTTTGAAATGACCTTTCTCCCTGCATCGAAAACAAGTAACTTTAGATTTATCAAAACCTAAAGTAGAAACATGTGCATCCAAGAAATCATTTCTTCCTGTAATCATTTTGAATTTCTCAGCTCTCCTCGGAACACTTGCTAAGCACCACTTTATATACATAAGCTCCAATTCCTCTGCATCAATTTGGTCATAATCTTCCTTGATTAGCATAGGATTACCAATTCTTCCAGCAATCAATCCTTCATAAGATTCCAAAGCAGTAACCAGTAATGCCATATGACTTTTAACAACTTCTTCAGAAAAATTTTGACCATTTTGAAGATGCAATGCAACATTGCACTGAATCATATGTCCATTACCAACATTTGCACTTTGAACATTTGGAGGATTAACATTTGAAAATCCACTAGTGTTGATTGAACTTTGACTGACTGATCCAGATGAATTCCCTGCACTAAAAGCAGTTTGGATATTTGGACTTGCTTCAAACTTCTTAACATTTCCTTTGTAATATAACTTGATGTCTTGTTGAACATTTGAACTATTCATTCTTGCAATTTTTTGCTGTTCAAGATCTTGTCCCTCAAGTTTCTCGATGAATTGTGCAATTGATAATCTACTAAACTCTCCTGTATTCTTTAAAATCATGAGATATGTACCCCATTCTTTCTGAGGTAAAGCATCAGCTAACTTCTCAACCCATTCTGCTGGAGTTTTAGTAATTTTCAACTGAGACATGGTACGCACAAGATGACAATATCTCTCAATGAGAGTCTTTGTAGATTCACCTGGCATACTTGTAAACAACTCAAATTCTTTCTTCAACAATGATTTTTTTACTATTGATCATTTCTGTACTTCCTTCGAATTTCGTCTTAAGTGCCTCCCATATTGAATAAGCACTACCATCATGCTGAAGCAACACAAAGATATCCTCTTTGACAGCTTGTTGCAGAAGACTAATCATCATTTTTTCTCCTTTATAACTATCTCTCTCTTTGTCTGAAAATTCTGAGATAATTTTATCAACATTCAAAGCGGTCTGTGGTCTAACGTATTTTGTTTCAATGCTTTCCCAAGCTCTCAGATGGTTTGCCTGAACCCAATTCTCAAAACGATTTTTCCAACCATGGTACTCTTCAATCCCATAAGTTTCGGGGGGTTTTGCATCGTTCCAGTTTCGTTTTCTGCGTTCATGTTTTGAGCAATACCAGCCGGAGTAATTGGGGTTGAAGCAAACGTGTTATAAAATTCCTCTTCCATGATCCGATAAACTTTTTCACAAAACAGTAACTTTCAAACGAGATTACTTCGTCAAACGAAATTACTCCCCAAGGAAATTACCTTCAAGCGAGATTAACCTGAAACAACAACTTCAAACGGAATTAAGACTCAAACAGTTTCAAACGGAATTCCAACTTCAAGCGAAAAACATTTCAAGCGGAATATCTAATTTCGCTTGAAAACACTACCCTTTCAAACGGAATAACAAACTTGAAACGAAATAACTAATTTCGATTGAAACTTTCAAGCGGAATTACAAATTTGAAGCGGAATCACCAAACGGAAATAGGTTTTCAAGCGGAATCACTGATTCCGTTTCAAATTTTCAAGCAAAATTAGGGTACTCGTTCAAACGGAATTAACTGTTTTGCCCATTATTGTCATTTTTACTTTGAATTTTGATCTGATTCTCTCAAGGGTTTGTTAAAACACTATTACGCTTATGTTGTGAAAAAATCGGACCATTTTAACCATTAAAACTTGTTCAATTGATAAAAGAAGGTGTAGAAGTAAGAAAACAAGATGAATTCAAGCTGAAATCGACAGAACTCCTCCTCCTGAGCTCTGATACCACATGTAGGATCGTGTAAGGACCCGAAACGAGTCAATCAGAGGCATTCTAGTCAATATGAAAGGCGGAAACAAACATATTGAGTTGGATTCAGCAAGAATATCACTTTTAACTGTCTTTCTATTGATCTGGTAACAATTACAAGTCTGTAGACACTTCGACAGAGCTTCGCCGTCGGAAAACCTCAACCTAATTCCGTTTCAAATGAACCTGATCTAACCCTATTTATAAACTTCTAATTCCGCTTGAACATGACTCAAGCGGAATCACATTACAAGCGAAATTAAAGGTTCAAACAGAATCACTGTCTTCAAGCGGAATTACATTGTAATTCCAAGCGGAATTACTTGATGCTCCTTTCAAGTGGAAATAGCAGTTCAAGCGAAATTAGCCATTTGACAAGTTTTCTTGAACTTCGTGCCTTGAATAATGCAAGACTCGATACAAGACGAAGTCGACAGACGTATGCACCAACAAGGTAAATACTCTTAACTTATTTTCCCTATACGGGCTTGGGATACGGTACTATAAAAGTACCGCTTGGTCGGGTGTGTAGTCATTTATATCGGATTGTGATTTATGTATTTACATGAACCATTTAATATGTATTATTTGGTATATGGCCTTTGGGGGTTAAATGACCATGTCCCGGATATCCTTGGCATCATTCAAAGAAATGGCCACGACCTAAGCACGGGGTGTAGGCGTACACCTGACAGATGCATTATGTAAAAGCTGGTAATCCACTTAAAGGAAATAATCCTTGTGGGCATTATACCTGTGGCGTGTCAGTTAATCTAGACCGGCCCTACAAACCGGCCCTGACGGACGACAAATAAGTAAAACTGTATACAAGATTATTTTTAAATAATTATCCCAAGTTATAAAAGATATTTTGTGCCATGTGCATTCAAACTAATTTTCTTAAACTCTTTTCAAAATGAGTCAGTTAAGTTGTATTTACCAGTGTAAACTGACGTATTTTCCAAAAAGGCTAAGTGCATGTACTATACGAAATAGGCTGGCTACTCCAGGCATCAATAATCAAGTCTCGCAAGCTCTAGATGTTAAAGTCTGTTGAACAAAGTTCCTTTTTATTGGATCCGCCTGTGGATCCGTTTAAACTATTTTGTGATACTTAATATTACAGTTTATTCAGTTGAAATGAATCTATCTTTTGCTTCCGCTGTGCATATAAATATTGTGTTGTTTGACAATGATGATATCAACTACGTCACGATACTCCCCACCGGGCCCACCGGTAATGCGTGGAAATACCGGGGTGTGACATGCATGATTAACCATCCGCCGGTTTTAACGGTATTTTCACTAAATTAGTAAAATAACGTTAAAGTCAGTACCATTCACTTTTGCCCCCCGAGCGCCCACACATATATACATTATATGTGCACACCGCAAGCGGGGCATGAAGAAACCAATCAAATATTTTTGTTTTTTAAGGGGGCGCTATGTCGCAACTCCCTATCCCTAATCCCCGGGAACGGGCGGCCGCGAGCCAGTTTCGGTGGTATCTGGTGTTTGTCTAATTTGGCAGCGGAAATTTTCATCAGGACCGTAGTTAGGAAATATTGGATCAGGGTAAAATACCACATTTTTCATATTAAACACATGGGATAAACCCCAAGTTTGCATTACACACATTTTCATATGAATAAATCCTATTTTATTTAATAAAAATATCTATTTTTTTTAGGTAACTTTATTGCCACTTTTCCAAGCCTTCAGTGCTGTCCAACTGGCTTCTCTTTGGCTTTCACAGTTTGTTACCTGAAACGCGTTTTAAAAACATTTATCAGTGGGAAATACTGGTGAGTGAATCCCAGTTTAATCAAGTTTAAATAAAAACCATTGTACAGTATTGAGGGCGGTCTCGCAATTACATTTGTTTCCAAGTCATATCAATTATCACCCGTGGTACTGTCAGACCCAACTTGTGGAAATGTTACCCTTCCAGTAACAAATTTTGTATACAAAACCCCAACATACCCACGATAATTGTATCCTTACAAATACTCAATATCTGCTTAATATATAATTAATCGTATGAGGTTTTGTAAAAACAGTTAACAAAAAGTTTACAAAAAGCGGATCAACTCACATTGTTGTCTTAGATTATCCTTTAGGGTTTCCTGAGAATTATATATAATATACACAAAAGCACACGCGTTAGTATAATAACCCATTTTAACATTAGTAATACCCTCCCCGAGACGGCATTCCAACGACTACGTCGGGCAGAACCATGACAGCCGTTACGGAACCCTAGATCAATCGGGCAGCGTATCTAATACGTATCTAGGGGTTATAATACTTACAACGGAGCAGAACTTCGCTAATTAGGGGGTATAGTACCCGATTATAATGCCTACACTTTAGATTTGAGAGAAAGAAAACGTTTTTGAACGAATTCGACTGAAGATCCGATGGCCTCTATATATAGTGCTGATTCTTGGTCCTCTCGTGGCCCGCGTAACACGAGACCAGGGCCTACGCGGCCCGCGTCAACATCGGTCAAAGCTATAGCTTGTCCGGATCATCGACTAGACCTGCCGGGTGTTGGGCCACGTGGCGGCCAAGGGTTTCGCCACCTTTTACCCTGTCGCGGCCCGTGTAAAGGTTGGGGTGTGGCTTACGCGGCCCGCCTCAACCCAAAAATCAGATTTTTAATTATTTTTAATAATATTCAAGGTATTCGGGGTCCGTTTTCGCGTATGGGGTGTATTTTTGGACATCTTGGGATATTTTAAAAAAAATATTAGGGTGTTGAAAATAATTCGAGAGAGTGTCGGTTTAATTCAGGGTTGTTATATCCTCCCCACCTTGTTTTAGAGCTCGTCCTCGAGATCTACTGGAACAAGTGTGGATATTTCTTCTGCATTTCAGATTCAAGCTCCCATGTGTACTCAGGTCCTCTTTTGGAGTCATACTTTACTTTGACCATAACTAGTCTCTTATGTTTGAGGTTCTTGACTTTTCTGTCTTCAATCTGTAGAGGCCTTTCTACAAACTTGAGTTGTTCATTGACCTCTATATCCTTAAGAGGCACTACTAGTGATTCATCAGCTAAACACTTTTTGAGATTAGATACATGAAACACATCATGTATTCCTGCCATTTCCTCTGGCAGTTGTAGCTGATAGGCTACAGGTCCTATTCTTCTAATAATCTCAAAAGGTCCAATATACCTGGGACTTAGCTTTCCTCTTTTGATAAATCTTACCACTCCTTTCCAAGGAGAGACCTTTAACAATACTTTATCTCCTACTTGAAATTCCAATGGTTTGCGTCGGTTATCAGCGTAGCTTTTCTGTCGATCACTTGCTGCTTTCAGTCGTTCCTTGACTTGAATAATTTTGTCAGTTGTTTCTTGCACTATCTCGGGTCCAGATAGTTGCTTTTCCCCAATTTTTGCCCAACAGACTGGGGTTCGGCACTTTCGTCCATAAAGTGCTTCAAATGGTGCAGGGTTGATACTTGTATGATAACTATTATTATAAGAAAATTCTATTAAAGGTAAGTGATTGTCCCAATTACCTCCGAAATCAATTACACAAGCTCTAAGCATGTCCTCCATTGTCTGGATCGTCCTTTCACTTTGTCCGTCCGTTTGAGGATGATAAGCTGTGCTTAGATTCAACTTGGTTCCCATTGCTTTTTGGAAACTTGACCAAAAATGAGAGGTAAAACGGCTATCCCTATCAGAAACAATTGATAAAGGTATTCCATGTAATGAAATGATTTCATTTACATATAATTTGGCTAACTGTTCCATACTGAAAGTTTCCTTCATGGGTAGGAAATGAGCTGACTTGGTTAGCCTATCTACAATCACCCAGATTGTATCATTACCTTTCCTTGTTTTGGGTAATTTGGTAACAAAATCCATTGTTATCAATTCCCATTTCCACACTGGCATTTCTAGCTGTTGCAATAAACCTGAGGGTTTCTGGTGTTCAGCTTTAACTTGTGAACAAGTTAAACATTTAGAAACATAGGTTGCTATGTCCTTTTTCATTCATATCCACCAAAAATTATTTCTTAAATCTTGATACATTTTATCACTTCCAGGATGCATCGTATATCTGGACTTATGGGCTTCTTCTAATATACGATGGCGTATGTTTCCTATTTTAGGTATCCACATTCTCTTTTTATGGAATCTCCAAATTCCATCTGTTCCTTGTTCTAATTCTTTAATCATACCTTTTAGTTTTTCAGTATCATCCTTGATTACTGATTCTTGTGCTTTTCTAATTTGATCATTCAAATCTATTTGCAGATTTACTTTAAGAGAACGTACCCTTTTTTGTTTTTCATGATACTTTCGACTTAAAGCATCAGCAACTACATTTGCCTTTCCTGCATGATACTGAATATCACAATCATAATCACTAAGCATTTCCATCCAACGTCTTTATCTCATATTCAACTCCTTGTGCCCGAAAACATACCTTAAACTTTTATGATCAGTGAATATGGTAAACTTACTACCATAAAGGTAATGTCTTCAAATCTTAAGGGCAAAAATTATAGCTCCTAATTCTAGATCATGGGTTGAATAATTCTCTTCACGATTCTTAAGTTGTCTAGATGCATAAGCTATAACCTTTTGGCGTTGCATTAATACACATCCATAACCTAGTTTGGAAGCGTCACAATAGACTACAAAGTCTTCAGTTCCTTCCGGTAATGCTAGTATGGGTGTATTAGTTAATCTTTGCTTAAGAATTCTAAATGCTTCTTCTTGTTTTGGTCCCCATTCAAACTTAATGGATTTACAGGTTAACTTAGTTAAAGGAATGGCTATTCTAGAGAAATCTCGAATAAATTGTCTATAATAACTGGCCAATCCTAAGAAACTTCTAACCTCGGTTGCGAGAGCACCTTATCTACCACCAGATAGGCAAGTAGAATTCAAAATCGATATCATCCCCGGAGCAGCTCCTGTTGCGAGAGCACCTTATAGGTTGGCACCAACAGAGATGAAGGAATTGAGGACGCAGCTAGATGATTTGCTAGCCAAAGGTTTTATTAGACCTAGTTCATCTCCTTGGGGAGCGCCAATCCTGTTTGTAAAGAAGAAGGATGGATCGATGCGTCTGTGCATCGATTACCACGAACTTAATAAAGTCACTATCAAGAATAGGTATCCATTGCCCAGGATCGACGATCTGTTCGATCAACTGCAAGGGGCAAGTTACTTCTCCAAGATCGACATGAGGTCAGGCTATCATCAATTGAAAGTTAAAGATGAAGATGTACACAAAACTACATTTAGGACTCGTTATGGTCATTACGAGTTCCTAGTGATGCCTTTTGGGCTCACTAATGCACCTGCCGCATTCATGGATCTCATGAATCGTGTCTGCAAGCCTTACTTGGATAAATTCGTCATCGTCTTCATCGATGACATTCTCATTTACTCGAAGAGCCAAGCTGATCACGAGAAGCATCTCCGTTGCATTCTGAAGCTACTTCATCAAGAGAAGCTCTATGCCAAATTCTCGAAGTGTGAATTCTGGCTTCGAGAAGTCCAATTCCTTGGACACGTTGTAAGTGAGCCTGGTATCCAAGTAGATCCCGCAAAAGTTGAAGTTGTCATGAATTGGCAAGAGCCAAAGACGCCTACAGAGATTCGTAGCTTTCTAGGTTTGGCAGGATACTATAGGCGATTCATTGAAAACTTCTCAAGGATTGCTGCACCCCTGACTTCGCTAACACGTAAGAAGATTAAGTTTGACTGGGGTCCTAAGCAGCAGGAATCCTTCGATATTCTGAAACAGAAATTGAGCAATGCTCCAGTACTGATATTGCCTGATGGAATCGAGGAGTTTGTGGTATATTGTGATGCATCACACACCGGGGTGGGGTGTGTGCTTATGCAGAAAGGCAAGGTCATTGCCTATGCTTCACGCAAGTTAAAGGTGCACGAAAAGAATTACGCCACCCATGACTTGGAGTTGGGTGCCGTTGTATTTGCACTGAAGCTATGGAGGCACTATTTGTATGGCATCAAGTGTGTGATCTATTCTGATCACAAAAGCCTTCAACACTTGTTCAATCAGAAGGACTTAAATATGAGGCATCGACGGTGGATGGAAACTTTGAATGACTATGATTGTGAAATAAGATACCATCCAGGCAAGGCAAATGTAGTCGCTGACGCCTTAAGTAGAAAAGAAAGGGTAAAGCCTATAAGAATCAATGCCAAGAGCATTGAGATAAAGAACAGTCTGAACGAAAGGTTGTTAGTTGCACAGAAGGAAGCTGTGTTGGAAGCTAACTATCCTAACGAAAAGCTAGGAGTGACTGAAGAGCAATTATCTCAGGGCAAGGACGGAATCCTGAGATTAAATGGACGAATATGGGTCCCAATTTATGGAGGACTTCGAGATGTTATCCTCCAGGAAGCCCACAGTTCTAAATATTCCGTTCATCCTGGAGCTGATAAGATGTACCAGGATTTGAAAGCAAACTTTTGGTGGATAGGCTTGAAAAAGTTTGTAGCTACCTATGTAGCTAAATGTTTGACGTGCGCACAAGTCAAAGCTGAACACCAGAAGCCGTCAGGTTTACTACAACAACCGGAACTTCCCACATGGAAGTGGGAAATGGTGACAATGGATTTCATCACCAAGTTTCCAAGAACAAGGAAAGGAAATGACACTATATGGGTGATTGTAGATAGATTGACTAAGTCAGCACATTTCCTACCCATTAAGGAGACGTATAACTCCGACATGTTAGCCCAACTGTACGTAGATAAGATTGTAGCTCTACATGGCATACCAGTGTCTATTATCTCTGACAGAGATACTAGATACACGTCACATTTTTGGAAAAGTTTCCAACAATCCTTGGGCACGCGTTTGAATTTTAGTACGGCTTACCAACCTCAGATGGACGGTCAGAGTGAGCGTACTATTCAAACCTTGGAAGACATGATTCGAGCATGCGTGATTGATTTAGGTGGTAGTTGGGATAACCACCTGCCTTTAATCGAATTCTCCTACAACAATAGCTACCATACCAGCATTAAGGCTGCGCCTTTCGAGGCCTTATACGGTAGAAAGTGTAGAACGCCCGTTTGTTGGGCAGAAGTTGGAGATGTCCAATTATCAGGACCAGAATTAGTCTTTGAAACAACGGAAAAGATTGTCCAGATTCGCGATCGCTTGAAAGCTGCCAGGGATAGGCAGAAAAGTTACGCAGATCCAAAGCGTAGACCTCGAAAATTCGAGGTTGGTGATAAAGTCTTGCTTAAGGTATCACCCTGGAAGGGGGTGATGCGATTCGGTAAGAAAGGTAAGTTAAGTCCAAGGTATATCGGACCATTCGAGATCATCGAATGTGTAGGTTCAGTGGCTTACAAGCTAAACTTACCCGAAGAGCTCAGCAGCATTCATAATGTGTTCCATATCTACAACTTAAAGAAATGTCTAGCTGATGAATCGCTAGTCATACCGCATACGGATGTGCACATTGACAGGAGCTTAAAGTTTGTTGAAAAACCTTTGTCGATTGAGGATCGACGGGTTAAGAAGCTTCGGAGGAAGCATGTACCTATAGTAAAGGTTAAATGGGATGCCCATAGAGGTCCCGAATACACGTGGGAGGTTGAGTCCACAATGAAAGAAAAGTACCCTCATCTGTTTCCGTAAATCTCGAGGTCGAGATTTCTTTTAAGGGGGTGAGGATGTAACACCTCGAAAATTCGTGTCCTATAATGTATTGACCCGTGTCATAAACTTTGAACGTGCAAAGAATTACATTAGAAGGACTAAAGTTGACAAACAAATAAACTATGTGAAAATAAGGGTTTAAAATGTCAACGAAGCAAATGGTGAAAGAAAGTGGAAGATTACAAACTACAGGGGTTAAATGTGTCAACATGTTTAAGTTATACCTCTGAGTGACCTTTTAGCAAACCCGAAGCCTTGTAACGATTAATTATGCTCACTAGATCGCGTGATAAAAATTTCACCAAGTTTCGTTATCGTATGAGAAAGTTATGATAAGATTCGTGTGCGGAGGGTTAGAAACGTCAACGGTGAAATTTATGACTTTTCGGGTAAACACAATGTGATCAAGGACTTTGCAAAATAGGTATAAGTCTTGGAGTCCTCATGTGTCAATTTAAAAGCCTCATAATGCAAGAATGGAAGTGAAAGCGACGTTTAGGAGGACCGGGGACTGAAAATGCAATAAACAAGAAATGCAAAACCTGACAGCAGGTCTGAGGCGGTCCGCGTAAGAGTTGTAAGAACCTTACACGGGCCGCGTGCGATGCCCAGATGCAGAAAACACAGACAGGTGTCTGTCCAGCCTTGTAACCGACTCAAAATGCCATTTTGGCATACCATGGGCTACTGGTTTTTAGGCTATAGAGGGCACTTGTAAGCATCCATGATCATTTGTAGACTTGCATGTCACAATTATAGTGAGATTGAATTCACTATATAAGGGCCATGATTTGCAACTTTTGTTCTTGCAATCATAAATCATCATCTGAGCATTTCTGGAGCACAAGGACCATCCTCAAGCATCACAAATCGTTCATAGGACTCTTGTAAGTATCCTCAACCTTCCTTGTTTAAGTTTTGCTTAGTTTATAGCCTTAAAGTCAAACCGTCGTAATTAACGGTTGACTTATTAATTAATCGCTAATGGTCCAGCAATTAGTCAAACTTAAGGTAGTTATAAGTAGGTAATTATGTGGGTTTAAACCCTTAAAAGGGCACCCTCTGATTCCCGTCCTAACTAGGTCATTTGTCGAGTCAAAGTTGCTTAGAAAAAGTCAACATAATGCTAATCTTTGAATTAACGCGTAATTAACAATGTAGAAGGCGTGTAACCTATTTTATCATTCATATAACTTGGTAATAAGTTTAAGAACTGGTCTAAGCTTGTTTGATTCGACAATTTCCTGTTTAGAACCGATTCGGAGCCGAAAGTCGCAAAACTTTGACTTTTGCTTTGACTTCAGTTCTGACCCGGTTTAGATAGGTTTAGGCATGCCTTAAAGTTCTATTAGGACCTAGTTACATGTTAGTATAACCCTCTGTGGTTAGTACATTGATTGTCCAATTCGTTTGCACGTTTCCATTAATTACCCAATGTTGACCATATTGCCCTTATGTCCATAAAACGAGAATTTTGGAAATATTAAAGAACAATAATCTTTGTTACTGATTAATATGCATTTCCCTAAATTTTCACATCAGTTGGAGGTCTAGATTAGGAGTTATGCTCAATGGCGTAATTATGACGTTTTTAGTAATTAAACGGCGTCATTAGCATAACGCCTATCTAAACTCAATTTTTGACACCAAACCTTTTACCCACTGATGTAATATAATATTTTAGGATTTTTGAATATTTTTAATTATTTTTAAACTGATCATAAGCTAGGATTATCGCCTTAATTCGGTAAATACCGAATATACCCTTTTAGGCCATAAAATGAGTTTTACAAGTCCTTTTGACACCAATCCAATTGCTACTGATTTAAAATAATAAATGAAGTGTTTTGAACCTGTTGAACTGATCAGAAAACTCAGAATCCTATTTCAACCCGTAAATCGCTTAAAACGGCATTATACGCGTATTAAACGCATAGTTTGGGTTTAAAACCATTTTGTCACTTAAGACCTTTTACCAACTGATATAACCTGTTAAACTAAGTCATTTTACTGATGTATTCTGACCCGAGTCACAGAAGTTTAATTAATCTCTTTTATAATCTTTAAAATGACCGAAATACCCCTACGGGGCTTAAATTGAGATTAAACTCGTTTTGGGCATAACGGAAGATATCCTACTGATATCACAACATGTTTAAGGTATATTAACTTAGGAAACCTGTTTAGGACCCTCATGAATACCCGTTACGCTTATTACGCGTTCGGTTCAGTTTATGTAACTAGTTTGCATAAATTAGCCGAAACGGGTCAAACCTTATCGGTTTTATCTCAAAATCCAGAATGTGTTTAGTTTACCCATATTATACAAGTCTTCAAACTTGTCGGGTCTAAAACACATTCTATTCCGGTCTTCGCTAAATCGTGCGTTTAACCGTGTATTCCTTTAAAACTAACCGGTCTAAGTTTAGGCTTAATTAAAGACCCGTTAGGATTCTAATAGGTTATTATAAACCTTCGTTCCAGATTAGGAGGACCAGTAAAAGCTACTTGCATTTGCTTATTGTGATTATTACTTTGCTCAGGTAAATACTTTTAACTTATTTTCCCTTATACGGGCTTGGGGTACGGTATATAAAATACCGCTTGGTCGGGCATTCGACCTTAATCGTTTGGTGGTTAAGTATTATCGAGATGACCAGTTTAAATTATG
The DNA here is from genome assembly GCA_030545235.1 of Helianthus tuberosus. Taxonomy (NCBI): domain Eukaryota; kingdom Viridiplantae; phylum Streptophyta; class Magnoliopsida; order Asterales; family Asteraceae; genus Helianthus; species Helianthus tuberosus. Next base: position 9,899,812 of record CM060368.1, on the reverse strand, counting down.
TTTTGTTTACTTAAAGCCTTTGGGAGGTTAATGACCATGTCCCGTATATCCTTGGCATCATTTTACGAAATGGCCACGACCTAAGCGCGGAGTGTAGGCGTACACTCGTCAGTGCATAAATAAATAATGTGGTGTGTCTATTGATCTTTAACCCGGCACGAACCGGGCTACTAAACGCATAAGGAACATGTAATTCGTTTACAAGTTTATATATTTAAATAATTATCCCAAGTTATAAAAATGTTTGTGCCATGTGCATCCAAATCAATTTTTAATCATTTTTAAAATGAGTCAGTTGATTGTATTTACCAGCGTAAACTGACGTATTTTCCCAAAAAGATTAAATGCAGGTACTAAGCGTAATAGGCTGGATTCTCTCCTTAGCATCAATAAAGAGTCTCGCAAGCTTAAGATGCCTATCGTCTGTTGAACTACTGTTTCCTATTTATTTTGATCCTTCTGTGGATAAACTTTCAACTGTTTGTGATACACGATATTACAATATTTTATTCGGTTGAAATATATCTTTCTTTTGCTTCCGCTGTGCATTTAAATATTGTGTTGTTTGACTATTATGTTGCCAACCATGTCACGATACTCCCCACCGGGCCCACTGGTGACACGTGGAAATTCGGGTTGTGACACTTGATGTGACCTTTTTCTCCACAGTTGAAGCACAGTCCATTACTGGATTTTCTTCTGCAATCTTCTTCCTTGTGTCCTAGTGCCTTGCAGAAATTGCAATGAGTGGAGCATTTTCCCGAATGCTTTTTCTTGCAGACCTTGCAGAATGGTGCAGAGGTAGAACCTATATTCCTACGGTTGAAATTTCCAGAACGGAATTCTTGGGTAAGCCTTTGGGATAGGTTTCTCCTCTGGTCTTCTTCTCTAGTACGGATTAATTCATCTGTCAAGGTGTTCGCTAGTTCTACAGCTTCTTCTATAGTTTGAGGTCTAGCTGCCTTGACTACATGTCTAATTTCCCCGATTAATCCCCAGATGTAACGAGAGATTAATACCGGTTTAGGTGATGCAAGGGTTGGTACTATTCTAGCATATTCAAAGAATGTAATAGTATAACCCTTACTATCTACCCCTGTCATCCTAAGGTTCAAAAATTTATTCGCTATCTGTTCTTTTTCATTGGGAGGGCAGAATTTTCTTTCTACCATATTCTTAAATTCCTCCCATTCAATGTTGTATACCCTATCACTTCCTCGTGATTGGAGGATAGTGTTCCACCATTCTAAGGCTGAGTTCTTAAACAGGTTAGAAGCAAACATTATTTTGTCTTCTTCAGCACACTTGCTTATTTTTAAAACAGCCTCAGTCTTTTCTATCCAGCGTAGAGCTGCAATGGGTCCTTCATTGCCCGAGAATTCTATTGGTTTGCAGGACCAGAATTCCTTATAAGAACAACCATAAGGCATGGTTCTTCTTCTTTTGGGAATGGGCGCTTGAAGTACGGGTCCACTGTTCACGCTGTGTTCTGGTTCAATTGGTCGCTTACTGCTATGTTTACTTTTATTATTCGCTTCCTGAACCGTTTGAATAATAAATGGTATTGCATCTATAATTCCTTGTGCCACTATGTGTTGAATGGCACTATTGTCCATTTGGTTTCCATTGTTATTGATGCTTGGATTCTCATTAACCAAGTTAATGTTACTCTGATTATCGTTATTCAGATTTTCTTGATTTCCTTCGTCGGCCATCTGGATTTTAAACAGTTACCCCGTATTAATATCACAACATAATATTTAATATCATCAATCACATGACACGCAATTTAGCCAAAAGCGTCGATCATTGCGACTTTACTCTATTCATATACTATGCATCTATTACACACCAGTACTGAAATAAAAATTACAATACTAACTGAATTAAAATTACACTAATAGTAGTAGGCATCCATACACACATATTTTATTTTATTATTTATTTTATTATTATATTATTATTATTACTACTACTACCGTTTCCACCATCACATCTACGGATATGAATTCATCCATAAATCCATATTGCGCTCGTCATACTTCCAGACGAGTCGCTCTCCCACCTGTCTCATTCGTTCACTACTCTCTAAAATTTCCTCATCAAATGTCCTAAGTTCTTGTGCATTGTCTGCACTCAATGGGGTTGCAGGTTCTAGGAATGGGTTCGGAATCTGGGGTGCGGGTTCCTGGTATGGGGGTGTAGGGGCCTGGAATTGGTAAGGATCTTCTAAAATCTCCCTAATGTATTCATCGTGGTAATAGGGATCTAAAGGATCCAAACCTGGGTAGGCTCCCATGTTTGGCATGGGCATGTCTTCATGTATTGGGTAACGTTGCACATAGTCCCTATTGTCGTCCCACCAGGGGTCATAATTTGGGTCTAGGGGGTTTGGTGCAGGTACCCTTGGTATTTCCTCCGGGTTGAAGTCATGCATTTCTACTTGAATTTCAGGGTTTTCTATTTCCATTGGTTGGTCAGGAATTGGTAGTTGTGGTTGGGGTGCTATCATTTGGTTCAGATTAGGGTCAGTTGCAGTGGTTGCTAGGATGTGGATGTTGGTTATTCCCCTATTAATCATGTCCTGGGCATAGGCATCTGCCTCCCTTTTGGCTGCTGCTAGGGCTCTCTGGTCTTGTAACTTTTTCATACGCTTTCTACGCTCTGTGCCCCTCGACTGAACCATCCCCTCTTTTTCTGAGGAAATGGCTCTTCTGACTGAGCCTTAAACACAAATATTCCTTCTTCCGTATCAGCAGAGTACCCTGAGAGGGAAGGCTGAGAAGAGGAGGTGCCTTCGCTTCTAGGCGAACCAGACAATTGACGATACGCGTCAGATGGTCCTTGGTCGCTCATACTACTGTAAACTAACAAATAGTCAAATAACACATAACAATAAAATACAATTATGTACGTATTCCCGTAATTTATTTCCTAACAAATTGATTTTTGATGTCAGCAGAACGCTTCTATGGCTGAATCAGTGGCTTAGCTCTGATACCACCTTCTGTCGCAACCCCCGATCCCTAATCCCCGAAAACGGGAGGCCGCGAGCCAGTTTCGGTGGTATCTGGTGTTTGTCTAATTTGGCAGCGAAAATTTTCATCAGGACCGTAGTTAGGAAATATTGGATCAGAGTAAAATACCACATTTTTCAATATTAAACACATGGGATAAAACCCAAGTTTGCATTACACACATTTTCATAGGAATAAATCCTATTTTACTTAATAAAAACATCTATTTTATTTTTGGTAACTTTATTGCCACTTTTCCAAGCTTTCAGTGTTGTCCAGCTAGCTTCTATTTGGCTTTCACAGTTTATTACCTAAAACGCTTTTTAAAAACATTTGTCAGTGGGAAATACTGGTGAGAGAAATCCCAGTTTAATCAAGTTTAAATAAAAACCATTGTACAGTATTGAGGGCGGTCTCACAATTACATTTATTTCCAAGTCATATCAATTATCACCCATGGTACTGTCAAACCCGACTTGTGGAAATGTTACCCCTCCAGTAACAAATTTTGTATACAAAACCCCAACATACCCACGATAATTGTATCTTTACAAATACTCAATAACTGCTTAATATATAATTAATCGTATGAGGTTTTGTAAAAACAGTTAACAAAAAGTTTACAAAAAGCGGATCAACTCACATTGCTGTCTTAGATTATCCTTTAGGGTTTCCTGAGAATTATCTATAATATACACAAAAGCACACGCGTTAGTATAATAACCCATTTTAACATTAGTAATACCCTCCTCGAGACGGCATTCCAACGACTACGTCGGGCAGAACCACGACAGCCGTTATGGAACCCTAGATCAATCGGGCAGCGTATCTAATACGTATCCAAGGGTTATAATACTTACAACGGAGCAAAACTTCGCTAATTAGGGGGTATAATACCCGATTATAATGCCTACACTTTAGATTTGAGAGAAAGAAAACGGTTTTGAACGAATTCGACTGAAGATCCGATGGCCTCTATATATAGTGCTGATTCTTGGTCCTTTCGCGGCCCGCGTCAACATCGGTCAACGCTATAGCTTGTTCCGATCATCGACTAGACCTGTCGGGTGTTGGGCCACGTGGCGGCCCAGGGTTTCGCCACCTTTTACCCTGTTACGGCCCGCGTAAAGGTTAGGGTGTGGCTTACGCGGCCCGCCTCAACCCAAAAATCAGATTTTTAATTATTTTTAATAATATTCATGGTATTCGGGGTCCGTTTTCGCGTATGGGGTGTATTTTTGGACATATTGGGATATTTAAAAAAATATTAGGGTGTTGAAAATAATTCGAGAGAGTGTCGGTTTAATTCAGGGTTGTTATACGCTAAACAACAACATGGATGTTAAAAGGGGGCGTCATTGTTGCCTCATAGCCTACGTGGCGTTGATGTGGCGCTGGCGTGGTGATTTAAAGCCCTTAGAGGCTTTATTCCACACCATCTAACCTAAATATTAACATAAACCAATTAAATGATCTCATTTAGAAGTTTTAACAAGCTTTCTAGAATAATGTATTGTTTGTTACACAAATCAAATTATTGTGTCTTGAGTGATAAATTGCATGAAAAAAGCAAGAAGAAAAATGTTTCATGGCGTATACATGCATGTACCATATACATGCATGTTACATGATAATAAAAATTAGGAAAAGAGGCGAGTATAGTAATACAATAGGTGAAAACTCAAAATAATTATTGATTTGTTTAGTTTTGATAGTGTTCCAGCAAAAGTGAAAGAAAAACAAAACACGAGTCGCTAGCGGAAGGGATATCCCCGTAAGGTCACTTTCGTACATCATAAGAAGAAACAAGCTGGTCAAACAACCCCTCCAACCAATCATATTTCAACATTCTTTAAATCAATTTTAACTTTTTGTTTTTTATTTAACGTCTTAATTCTATATATATTTCATCTAATTCACTTTCCTCTTTCTATATATATCCTTCTCCTAATTCAGGATTTTCTTCTACCATCTATTAACGCCTCCTTCATCACTTGTAGTATCCCTCCATTAAAGTGCCTTTGTAACCTGAATCCACCCCTATACCACCCTCATGGCCTCTGATTTTTATATTTTTTAATCCAAAATAGTTACGACGTTATTCTATGCTTTAGTGTACGAATGTGGACAAAGTAACATTGACGGTAGGTTTTGTTTCTCACTTTGTATATCTTAAATGTTACGATTTAACTCACATCTTATGTATTGTAATCTCTTAAATGGTAAGATTAACTCATCAAATGTGAATCCTTTTCACGAGAAAGGAATTACACATAGCCAATATTATTAATTTAAATATATTTTTTTCACATAAAAATTTTGTTGAAAATTAAGGAGCCATTATTAACATGACTTTTTATTGTTACGCTAGTTCATTCTCTCTCCAGTTGCCTTCTTCCTTTAAACCCTATTATTTGCAAAGAATTTATCTCTCACACGCAACTTGATTTCTCAAAGTGAATACCTAACATTCATCACCTACTCAAGCATGTATGTATGTAATATTCATACATATAAAATAATTTTGTAAATCACTCGATTTGCTTTGATTTTGACTGTGTGATCGGTAGCAACCCTTTATAAGCACCCCTAAACTCCGGTATAAGAGTTAATTAGAATAATACTCAGAATTTCGGGAGAGATTTGTTTGCTTGGTTATACAAACTGTGTCACCAAAGATAAAAATAAGTTTCTTTTACGACTATGCCCATTTTCAATTTCACTAACTTAAAATTTTTAACAAGTCAACCATACACATGACCATAGGATTTTATGTTTACCCCTTTTCAGGTGATATGCCAATGTTCTACTCACGCATGCAAGAAAAAGAAAACTACGAAATAGTAGTCTTGATAATGTGAGTGTATTTTTATGGGCATTTATGTAGGTTTTTTTATAACTTTTAATTTAGGTTTTTTTTTAACTTTTATTTTCTTTATGTGAATGTCTTGAAATAGGATGGTAATTAAGAAGCACATTCTTGTATGGAGGAATAGCTTCTCTAGGATACAATATGTATATGGAAATGATCTTAAAGCAACTTTCACCTTAAACATGTCATTAGAGTCACTATTGACCTACTTTGCTACAATTTTCACAGTAAGTGACTATATTGTTTTAGATATATTTGTTCATTTATTTACGTACCAATTTTTTTTTAACATCACTCTATTTTTATATACAATTTTGCAGGTCGTTGACCAATTATTTGTCACACGAAATCCTCAGCTCTACCATTTAACTGGACATTTGTTATTCCTTAACTAAAATCACTTATTTATTGAATATAACCATAGCAGTAACATACAACGACACATTGCTTTATCGTTACCTACCAAAAGATTGTCCACATCACGAAAACTTCCGGCTTAAAATCGGAGTCGTGATCAAATTTGTGCTTGTGATGCTTACATTAGTACCTGCCATATTTAGTGACTTCTATGGTAAGTTTTTTCTTTATGCAGAACAAAAAAAAAATTCATTTATTTGTATAAAAATGTATTAAGTATTTATCACGTGCTTTGTTTAATTGCTTAAATTTTAATAACTTTCCTATCTTGATACTTTAGTAATTAAGATTCTATCTTAAACTTTACCTCCCAGTTATTAAAAACATTTATACATTCTTCACATGATTATAGATATGCTTGTTCAATGGCTTATGTTAATGCTAGTTTTTAATCTAATATAATGTATAAATCACTGAGTAATCATTTTTCTTATTTTTAGTTGAGCTAACAACATTTTGTGGAGCGAATGCGGGAGTGATGGTGGTGGATTCTAATTTCCATGAATAATGTATTGTATTCTGCTCTTACTTTTTGGCTGAATAGGTTTTGGTTAGTCATTCATTATTCCCGTCGTTTGCTTCTACTGTATCATGTGGTCGAAGAGCCTAATAAGGCATATATCATATATAAGTTCCTTAACTACAAAATGATTAAAATAATGGTATTTACTATTATTTTAATTATTTGCAAGATTGATTTTGTAGAAAGTATGCACTTGGGTTATATTCATCTTTGGTGTTTGTGGAGGATTAGTTACACTTATTAGAAGCGGTATAAAACTTTCCCATGTAACAAAATCTTAATATGGATATGTGTATGTTAAAATTGTGATTGAGAAAGTAGAGCGGGCTTAACTAATATGTATAGCTTTGTTTGACTAATAAATTGAAGTATGTATACAAAATTAACATATAATTAGATAAAAATACAAAAACCAAACTAAAACCTATATAAACGTAAGATTATATAAGGTAATATTTGGATACAATGATTCATAATTTGTTGTAATTGGCTATCTTAACTCATCATATAGGGTTGTAACTTGTAAGTTGGATGTTGTTAATGGTTCATATTTTGTTGAAATTGGTGGATATTGGGTTATAATGAGTTACAACAAGTGATACAATCATGATGGATTTATGGGTGATGATATTTCTTAATGATGCATTATGAGTCGTATTTGAATATGACTTCATGAAATACCCGTCTAAGAACATGTTGTATGTGATGATGTCGGGACGAAACCCGAAAGACGGGAGGGAGTCAAAATCTCTTCTTGCGTTTATTATATCACCCAACTCACAATAGCCGTGTATAAGAGACGCTATTGTCTTCTGGTCAGGGATAACTCGATTCTGCAACATGGTGTTCAGAACTGCCTCAGCGGATTCCATGTTCAACATCGAAGCATGTGCCGTGATGAGGATGGTTTATGTCATAGCAGATGCATGGATACCCATTTCAAGCATTTCTTTAAGAGCCTTGTCAGCCTCGTCCCAATGACCCAAGGTAAGGTAACAATTGATGAACGAGTTGTACGTCACAACGTCTGGGTCTATACCTTTTCTGAACGGATGGTTATTTTACTAATTGGTCTACTGGGCTTGAGTGGGTTGTATTTGGTCGTGTTAGAGATGTGAAATAAGTGTTGATCGAGTCATATTGAAATGTAGAAGCATAGGCCGGGGTGTGCACGAGTCGGTTATAAACTATAATCTCAAGTACTAATCAAGAACTTTAGTTATTTTGAACTAAGTTTCAGTTACACAGCAGGTCGGTTATAAGTTAATATGCTAGGGTCGGTTTGGTTTCAATTAATAATAGATAAAAGCCTTAAGACAAAAAGGGCAAGTAGCATAAGGATCCATATTAATTTTCCAGATGTCAGATGGCCAAACATACATAACTTTCAAGTTTGGCTTGCAGCAATGTAACCTTTGAACATAAAAACTTATTATGTATATAGCGTTTTAATTTTTATTTGATACAATAAAAACTATTATGCATATAATTATTACAAAGATAACTAAAATAAATTTTTATACGTAATCGTAATTACTAAAAGGGGAAGGTTCATTTGAGAAGAAATTTAATGTGAGAAAAAAAGAAGAAAGGGCATAATGGTAAAACACTAAATAGTTTATAACTCCTCTCATTAATTATGTTATCTCTCAATAATAAAGCAAAAAACATTTTATCCTACACATTTCAAAATTTATCCTACATATATCTTACACTTACCGAAATTTACCCTACGCATATCTAAATTTATCATACACATTTAAGAATTTATCCTGCACATACTAAAATTTATCCTACACATGTCAGAAATTGTCCTTCACCCTAAATTATTTTATCTTTAAAGAGTATATTTAAAAGTGAGTTACAAATTTAACTAGTTAGCTAATTAATTACAATTAGAAATTTACCTATATGCCCTTATTAATAATATTAAATATACATATTAAATGAAGTAAATGAAGCATTTTTATTAGTTTAAAACTTATTGTTTTTATTCTTACAACATTTTTCTTCTCATTTGAACCATCCGCTATATATAAAATAACTATGTATTCATAATATAAACAATTAAGTAATTAAAAAATTATGACAAGACAATCATTAAATTAACCAAATAACACAAGAATTGATGAACAAAAAGTGAAAAAATGTTTCATAATGATTATGCCCCAAATCTGAAAAAATAAATTTAAACAGGTACAAATTCAATGTCTATTACACAGTCAAATTCAGTGTCTACTCAAAATTTACAGAAAATGTAGCAACACTACATGTCACATGTGCACGTTTGATGGACTGCACGAACCTAACCGAGCCTACCCAAAACCAAGAACCAAAAGTGAATTATTTTGAGAATCGTAACCGAACCCTTTACTACATGTTCGGTTTGAGTATGTAACGGGTTTAGGGTGTTGGTTCTCAAATGGTTTTTATAGAACCAAAAATCTAAAATTTATATGTGAAAAGATGATAAGTATGTGATGATCAATAACATATACGTACATTGAATCAAATACATACATTAGAAGATGATGAACATGTGATGAACAAATGATGAAGATGAAGAGTAACAACTGCATTCATGTTGATCAAGAAGATGACGAGAAAGAGTATAATACTTGTGATGATCATGAAGACGATGTACGAGTGATGATTGCTGAACTTAGTTTAATCGACGATGTTTAAGACTTTAGGCAGATGAGTCAAATATACCTGTAAAGAACAAAGGGATAACTCAGAAGTCAGATGGCCGTGTGCTAGTTTTTTTTTTTTCAGAAACTAAACGAACCGACTACCTTTACTCATAAAAAACTAGGTCAAAACATGAAAATGGTTCCGATTAGCTACAAAATTAGGAACTATGAACCACCTCATATTACATTGCACAGTTCAGTTATGGTGAAGTTGTGGTTCGAGTCTACGGTTCTACGAGGTTGGAAGTGTAAGTTGCACAGTCCTAACGCTCAGTGTCATGGTTCGACCATGGCTCGTTCGTAATACCCTCTATCTCTCCTTGATTGGATGTGTAAATATAAAGGGAACTAGCGAGATATTGATTAGATATGCATTTTAAAGTGTCATGATCAAAAGAGGTGAGTGAAAAAGGGCGGGGAAGGCTTATATTTGTAGGCAAGACACGAAGAATCAAGAAAACAAACCCCGACTAATCTAAGGTCAATCCCACGAGCTATCCATCAACCGTGGATCTTTCGGTTTTTGTCTTAGTTCGTTTTGAATATTGAACATTGTGTAACAGCTATAATCTGCCCCAACACCTTTTACACACCTATTCTTTTGTCTTGTTTTGTTTTTACTTTTAAAAGCAACCCTTGACATTAACACAAATGTTTCTTTTCTAAGCATGGTAATGGTTTGGTGAAGCATATTGCTTTCTTTCCATTTATGGAAACTATGTCTTTCAACATCATTACACCCTTCAAATGGTTAAAAAAAAAAAGCCGGATACTTCCATTTTCAAAATATTTATCCCGTCAAGACAAGTCCAACACTTACCTTATATAAGGGAGGGCACTCTAACACAAATCTACTCCGCTCTCTCTCATATACATCTCATATACATCACACATAACATATAAACAATTAGTGTCCGTAATAATCACCACAATACTAGCAAGTGAGTTCACGACAAGGTGTGCAAAAGCAAAACCAATCCTAATTGGCCCAAACACCTTTGAGTCAGTCCAATTCTCGGGTGTTAGAATGGTTCAGTTTGAAATCAAATAAAGTTGGAGGAAACAAATTCGACTAGTTTCATTATATTATAGCGCAAAAATATCACTAGTCTGATGGAGACATAGGAGAAGTTTAAGAGTGGAATGTTTGCAATTCTACTTAACGTCTCATATTAACAACGTATCCTTCAATCAATGATACTGCTACAATTGAAACATGATCACTTCCTCTGCAAGTCTATTTATTTATTTTATTTATGATTGTTGCAACCTTTTGATAGTTATTGAATCTTTCAAAACATACACATAAAAACACAGAAGATTAGCGAATCAACAAAGTGTATACACAAAGCAACCAACCGAAACCTTCTCATCTAGACACACTTGTAGGCTGAAATGCAACTCAAACGAATGAATCTAGACACATTATAGACTCATGTTACAAAACTATCATTATTTACAAGTAAAATATGTAACTAATGTAAATAAGTATATAACCTAGATTTCAAAACTATATACATTAACACACGTAACATACAATTCATACACACTTCACTAGGGGATGAGTAAATCCTATCCCGTCCCGATCCCAAAAATCCCGATTTCGAATTTCGCCAAAATTGGTTACCAATACCGAAATATGTCGGTACGGTACGGTATCGGCATGGTATCGGTACGGTAGCGGTGTTCGAAGGTAAAATTCGGTATTTTACCGGTACCGTACCGAACCGATACCAATCCCGAAAATGCCAAAAAGTGGATACTGTTTCCGGTACCGAAAAAATTCGGTACGGTATTTTTGGAATCGGTATGGTATCCTGACAGGATCTGTATTTGATACCAAATACTCATCCTTACACTTCACGATTTTTCTAAAATCACTATTTCCATAAACCCTTTCTTTACCCTATAAATACGAAAACCAACAAATCAATTTGAAATCTGTTTATTCATTCGTTAGGTCATACTCATACATACCTGATTTGTTTCGATTGGCATGATTCATCGTTTCCTGCGAGTGAATCAGAAGTCAAAAAGAAGAAAACATGGGGCACAGTTCCAAGAAGAAGAAGAAGCGTGCCGGAACAGGGCGGCGTAGGCCACCGTCCGATCACACTTCCATCGACGGCGTTGGCGGCGAGCTTCTCTCCGATGAGCTTACGGCACTGTGAGTAATTTATAATAATAATAATAATAATAATAATAATAATAATAATAATAATAATAATAATAATAGTTATAATAGTTTTGATAGTTGATACTACTGTTATAAGCTGTAACTGTATTTGATTATTATTTGAATTCGTCACATCAAATTATATGATTACAAGTAGTGTTAGGTACTTAGGTTACCAGTGATACTTCCATTCACCATTGAGTTGTCCAACATTTGACTTTGATTGTGTGTAGTTGAATAAGAATTACTGCTGCATATAAGGACCTTTTGCTGTATAAAAATTAAACGCCCCGCTTGCGGTATGCGCATATAATATAATATATATATATGTGTGGGCCATCGGGGGGCAAAAGTGAAAGTGCACTAATTTTAACGTTATTTTACTAATTTCGTGAAAATAACGTTAAAAGCTGAGGACAGTTAATCATGCATCATGTGGTGGCGTTGATAGCTGAAAGACAAAAGGGTACATGCACTAATCGGTCTTTGTCCCGATTGCTGAGTGTTATGTGCCTTATGCCCTTATGTAGCTTGATGCAAAACTACTATCGAGCCGGGGGTCTCACTGGAAGCAGCCTCTCTATTCCTACGGGGTAGAGGTAAGGCTGTCTACATCTTACCCTCCTCAGACCCTACCTTTGCTTTGCTATTGGTGGGATTTACTGAGTATGATGATGATGATTCATGATGCTGTATAAAAATTAAGTAAATAGTCATCATTTTGGATTGGAAAAATAATGCGAGTAAATTGTTAAATTGAGAAGCCAGATTTCGTTAAGTGAGAATACATGAGTATTGTCTAGGGTAGTTATCGACTCGTGGATGCATCTTTGAACAAATGTAGCCGTTCGTTTTGGTCAATCAAGTAATCTACAATTTCATTTGGTATAAGTGTTTGGATAATGGAGGTGTGATTGTATGTCTAGCTACTTATGTGATGAGAAAGGAAGTTGGGACCACAAAGTTGAGAGTAGGTTAATGGTATAAATGAACTGAAGTTGTTTTGTGTTAATGGATGGGGACCAATGTTTAGTCAAATAGGTGTAACTGTGCTGGCTACAAAGTCTTTATTGACCACTTTATGAGATACCGACACGTTTTTCTCTTACGTTTTGGAATCAAGGATGTATTACTATTGGCCTTATTGTCGTCTAAACGCATGTTTTGCTTTTTAGGTGTGCTATATTACAAGAAGACTGTGATGTTGTTTCAGAATCTCCACCCCAAATCAAGATTAAGCTAAGGTTTGTGAAAGTTAAAAACTAGCTAACCAACTCCGGACCGGTTGTTGTGTTTTCTGTTTTAAGTTTTTACCATATAAATTTACAGACCGTACTCGCAAGATTCAGGCTACGAGGATGTAGATGTTTCTGCTTTTCTTTCAATAAGGTTAATATGTTTGTTCTTATCTTATCATTATCTTGTGATGACATGGACATTCGTTAAACCGATCTTTGTTGTTCGTGATCATGGTTATTAGGTTTTTACCTGGATACCCTTACAAGTGTCCGAAGCTTACAATAATTCCAGAAAAAGGGTTATCAAAATCTGATGCAGATAATCTTTTGTCCTTGCTTCATGACCAAGTAAGACTTGACTAGTGTATTGTGAAAGTTCTTTCTATTGCTTTTAGTAACCATACATGAATTTCTTGTTTGATGCTTTTTTTCATCCTCAAAAGTCCGACAAGTTGACATTGTAGTGCACTATACGGATAAAAATATCAATTCATTTGTTTTGTCTCTCGAATTACTTCATTATTGGTTATTAAGAAGTCTGTTGACTGCCTATGCAGGCCAATTTAAACGCACGAGAAGGACGCGTGATGATTTATAACTTGGTAGAGGCCGCACAAGAATTCTTGTCTGAAGTTGTCACAATAGACCAACCACATGTAAGTTTAGTTACTGTTCATCTACACATGTTTTTGTTTATTGCGGCAAAATCACACACAAGTTTATATGACTGTTTTGATTATTTTTTGTTCCTTTTATATTTCAGTTATCTCGAAAGAATGCTACAGTTTCATGTGACAGGCCTTCAAAGGGGCCTTTCGTATATGGTTTTCTTGATCTTTTTATAGGCTCTGGGGAGTCGTGGCACTGGGGACTTTCAGTCGAAGAGAGCAACAGCACAATCGTTGCCTTAGATAACCTGAACAACGGTGGTCAGCCTTCATGGGAAAAAGTCAACCCAACCATGAAGATGGGGGTGATTGAGGGTGGTCAACTAAAAGTCAAATCTACTGAAAGACTTGATGTTCTGGAAGAAGATGATAGTAAGAGTACTGATTCTCTTGCATCACAATCTGCAGAACCAGTGGAGAATGTTAGCGTTGGTGAGGTAAGATCACACCTTGTGTCCTTTTGTTAGTGTAAATTTCTATTTTTCTTGCTATAACTATACGAGTTATCATGCTTTATTTTATATAATTTCTAGAGGGCTGGCTAAACGGGCAGGTTGGGTAACGGGTCAAAATGTGTTTGGGTCAATACAAGTTATTTTTGCAGGGTTGGGTTGACCTGAAACACGTTTTGTCTAAAAATGACAGTTTCTTATGAATAAATAGCATGTTTTGACTTGTTCAACCTCTTCGATTCATGCGATTAAAGTTTTATTTTGAAATTTATGAATGTATATCATGGGTAGTCTGTTATTCTTAAATCATACTTTTCTTTGTAATTAATGATCATTAACACCACTAATGCAAAATTACACAGGATTATCCTCTAGCAGAGGATACAGAAGAAGAAACTGATTACGACGAGACTGAAAGTGATATATTAGAATCAGCATCATCTGTGGATCACCATCAAATTTCACATACTGTTGAGAGAGATTTGATTCTGGTTATATTTTACCTTTTCTGTTACTGATGATAATTATATATGAAACTTATATAAGAACTAACATTTCAAAACTTGTAGGCTCATTTACTGCGACTTGCTTGTGCTCCTAAAGGTCCACTTGCTGATGCCTTAACCGATGTAACATCGGAGTTGGTTAACCTAGGGGTATGTTGCTTACACTTCATTTTTTAATACAGGTGACAAAATGGGCAGGTCTAATATCAGTCAAAATAGGTATATATTTTGGTAAGGGTTAAATTGGGTCTGATTGACCTGCCAACACATGTTAGTCGAGATTTGTTTTTGAATTTGATAAATAACTAGGATGTTAAATAAAGTGATTTAGGATGTTAATATTTGACGTATGTGCAGATTATATGTAATCCAAATCGACCCCCTTTTTCATGAACAGGTCAAAATTGGCATTTCTAGTTCTTGTTTCTTCACGTTGACACATATCTGATTAATGGTGTTTTAGATTGTTTCAGACCGGGTGGCAGATTTAGCTACGGGTTCATCATCACTTTTTGACAGAAGCTTTAACCAAGCCTTTGGAAATCGTATGGTTAGTGCGTTTTAGTTCTTTTGTTGGTTTTTTCAACATTTTAATGTAATGTAGAGGAACCACTATCTTGAATCTTCTATGTCACCGAATAGGTAGCCTCAAAGATATCAAATTTTTGGAAAACTGCCGCTGATTCCAAGGGGCAGCATACCTCACCTACATTAAGCTCACGGTATTTGAATGATTTTGAGGAGCTTCAACCCATTGGTGAGTGCACACTATTCCATGAATGCAATTTGCTGAAATATGTATTTTTCTTACATATTTACGAGTCTACCACTATGTTTTGATGTCTTTTGTTGTGACACGTGTCAGGCCATGGTGGATTTGGTCATGTAGTGCTATGCAAGAATAAGCTGGACGGAAGACAGTATGCTGTTAAGAAGATTCGACTAAAGGACAAAAGTCAACCTTTAGATGACAGAATTTTGAGGTAGCGTTTTCTAATTACCATCTGAAAAAATAACCAAACCAAAAGTACCAAAATTACTCTAGGAACATACATCATGTTCAATTTAGCTTAACATCGTCCTCCAAATATCAAATGTGCATTCGAAACCCGTTACGACTCACGAGTAGCGGAGTAGAATGGTAACATTTCATGAAAAAAGTAAAAAAATTATAAAATTTGATTAATTAATATCTTTATTCTTTATTTGCCACTATTTTGAGGTGCTTAGAGAAGTAGCCACTC
This sequence comes from Helianthus tuberosus, assembly GCA_030545235.1. Lineage (NCBI taxonomy): Eukaryota > Viridiplantae > Streptophyta > Magnoliopsida > Asterales > Asteraceae > Helianthus > Helianthus tuberosus. Next base: position 9,884,006 of record CM060368.1, on the reverse strand, counting down.
TTTCCCGATTGCAGCACCAACATGTTGTACGTTACTATCAGGTAAGTTTCTATGCTTTGTCTTATTAATTTTATTTTTGCAAACAGTAAGTGTGTCGAGTATGATTACGAGAATTATACTATTTCAGTGATAATCGATTTTTTTGAATATAATGATTTAGGTAATTTTATGCATTGAAATAAACTTTAGATAAAACATAACTTGAATTGACACATCCAAAAGAAAAATGGGTCGAAAGTAGACTGTTATGTACCATTTTAAGCAAAATAACATTTTATAAATTATGACCGTGCCACTAGCCTCTGAAAGTAACTCATATTTAATTGATAAAAAATTTCAGGCATGGTTTGAAACAGGAGATGCTGGTTTTTATGATGATGCCACCTGGGGTTCCAGGACTGCAGCTAGTTCTAGTTACAGTTATATAGATCATACTTCAACTGATGTCATAGGGCAAGACAACAAAGTCGGAACATATCTCTATATTCAAATGGAATACTGCCCAAGGTTACCTCCGTTATTTTATTATTTGTTACTAATTTTATAATGTACTTGTGATTTTATTATTTATATTTTTCTGTTGTGTTTATAAAGGACTCTTCGGCAAATGTTTGAATCTTATAGTCATTTTGATAAGAAGGATGCATGGCACTTGTTTCGTCAAATTGTAGAAGGCCTGGCCCACATACATAGTCAAGGAATTATTCACCGTGACTTGACTCCAAATAATATTTTTTTTGATGCTCGCAGTGATATTAAAATTGGGGATTTTGGTCTTGGTAAGTTACTCTACTTTGAATATCATATGTTGTGATTAATTAGAAGCAGTAAAATGGGCCAGTTGGGTAGTGGGTCAAAGGATAATCTGGTTCGGGTCAAAACACACCGGTTGATCCAAAACACTTGTTGTTCACAAATCATAATCTCTTTAAATAGAGTATATTCCACAAGCGGTCCTCTGGTTTATGTTTATTAGAAGTTACAATGATGGCCTGTAAGTATAACAAACACACCAATGATCACTAATTTGAAACCTATTGCACATATGGCCTCTAGATTGGATCCTGTTAGACATCCATTTATTTTAGGAACGATAGGGGACTTTCCGGTAACCTTATACAAACCACCCGGACCCTTTGTGTAATTTACTCTTTTAGGTAACTACTAACCATAGTTATCAAAGGCGCGAAGCGCACTCTAGGCGCATAGGCACCGATTAGGGCCCAGGCGATAGGCGCAAAAAAAGCGTGGGCCCGAGAAAAAAAGCGCACTTAAATATAAAAATAAAACCTGAATATTGATAACACGAACTGAACAGTCCTGATATTAAGAACTGAATAATCTTGGTGATAATGTGATATACGAACTTAAACTTACAGCCCTATAAATGCTGCAGAAAAAGTGGAAATTACTAATTAAAAAAAAATAAAAAGCATGAAACAATAAATACACATGGGATGAAATGTCTGCGCTATCATTACCTAGGAACCATAAGCGCAGTTAATGCGAGTCGCCCAGAAAAAGCGCCTAGGCGCCAAAAGCGCTCGCTTTTGATAACTCTGCTACTAACTTTTTTTTTTGAACGGCAAATTTCTTTTATTCCTGTCGTCTATGAGACTTGAACCCAAGACCTCCCTCTCCCAAGGTGTTTAAAGGCTTTTGCCTTTGCCAATGGACCACCACCCCATTGGTAACTCGGCTACTAACTAGTGTGTCAATTTTATTACAACTGTTATATATTTGTAATAATAATTTAGTTTCTCGAGTAATATGATTTAAGAGTCTGTATGCATTAAAAATACACTTTTGGTGACTTTCGACTCAGTTGACCAGTTCACTCCATTTGGCTTTTCTTTTATTCATTTGTTTGGCCTTTTAGATATAAAGTATAGCTGGGAGTTGACCCATTCGTAGGTAAACGGGTCCGTCGAAATTGTCACCTCTATGTCTGATTAGATTAATATAATAATATGTCTCCGTCTTCTATATCAGCTAAGTTCTTGAAGCTGGAGCAGTTGGATCAGGATGTAGATCCTGCTGAAACAACTGGAGTGTCGGTTGATGGTACTGGTCAGATTGGTACTTATTTTTATACTGCACCAGAAATCGAGCAACGATGGCCGAAAATTAACGAGAAAGTAAGTACATATTAGTTTATGCATGTTTTGGGGCCAAAGTAAAAGACTTAAAAGAGACTTTCATTCTCTCCATGGTTCATTATATTGAATATTAGCTGTATTATTATGAGCCCACGGGCCCATTAGGTATCTAGGGTTTGCATTCTGTTCTCTATATATTGTAATGGGCCCGTGGGGTCATAATGATAAACCTAACATCCAATACATTATTGTATTGATGCTTCAATTTATCCTTTAAATCATTTTGCTAAAAAAACTAAATTATTGTTCAATTATTATCATCTTTTGTAGTCACATTCGTGATTCGCCTACTATATTATATGTAACAGAAGTTAAAGATTTTGGACAAAAAGTGATTCGGGTTAACCCAATCCAATCCGTACCAACAATTGCCCGTTTTGACCCGAATCTGTTTCTACCTGCTCATTTTGCTACCTTTACTTCTAAAGTACAAAAACTTACAGTATTATGCTTTAGTTAAAGCCTTTAAATCATTCTGATCAAAAAGTTATATTGTTCATATGTTTTTTCTTGCTCTTCAGGCTGATATGTATAGCTTAGGGATTGTATTTTTTGAGCTCTGGCATCCGTTTAGCACTGGAATGGAAAGACACATTGTTCTTTCTGACTTAAAAAAGAAGGGTGAACTTCCATCAGATTGGGTTGCTGAGTTCCCTGAACAGGCGGCTTTATTGCGCCGCATGATGTCATCAAGCCCATCGGACCGCCCCTCCGCCAATGAACTCCTTCAACATGCTTTTCCTCCAAGAATGGAATCTGAGTTGCTAGACAGTAAGTAATTAGTACAGTAAAACCTTGATAAATGAATACAATCACAACTAGAAATAAATATATAGGATAAAAGTGTAACTGATAAATGAATACAATCACAACTAGAAATAAATATATAGGATAAAAGTGTAATGGAAGAATATGTATTCAATTTGATTGTAAATGATTTTGTTAATTAAGTTCTGTACATAATACACTTCAGATAAACTTGCCATTTGCCACTTGTGTCAGTTTACAGTTGTTTTTTTGTAGGTATTTGTGTAATAATCATAAGCTTGCCATTATTTTGCAGATATTTTACGAACAATGCATAATTCTGAGGACACTAGCATTTATGATAAAGTTGTGAATGCTATTTTCAGTGAAGAGATATTGAGCACTAAAATCCAAGATAACGATACGGAAACACTGAAATTAGGTCCAAATGTTACCTCATCTATACAACATACAGATTTAGACACTGAAATTCGTGATCTGGTTTCGGAGGTATCTGCTGCAGTGTTTAGGTTACATTGTGCAAAGCATTTGGAAACAATTCCAATGCGTTTGCTAGGAGATTCTGTACAGTTTAACAGGTACAATCATATTTGTTGATTTCTCAGTACACGGATGGTCCCCCTGGTTAACCAAAATTTTGGATTTAGTCCCTAGTTTTTCAAAAGTACACGGATAGTCCTTGTGGTTTGCACTTTGTAACGTATTTAGTCCCTGACTTTTGCCAAAAGTACACAGATGCTCCCTGTGGTTTGCACTTTGTAACGCTTTAGTCCCCAGCGTTTAGTGACACTAAATGTGTTACAAAGTGTATACCACAGGGACCATCCATGTACTTTTGGAAAAAAGTTGGGGAGTGAATGCATTACAAAGTGCAAACCACAGGGACCATCCGCATATTTAAAAAATGCTAGGGACTAGATCCAAAGTTTTGGTTAACCACAGGGACCATTTGTGTACTTTACTCTTATTTTTAGTTATTTCGAATTCCAAATTTGTTTCATGTATGGCTAGAGGTGGTGGTTATGACCCAAAGTGTATAAATGCATACATTTTAAATCATTTGTATTAAAAATATTGGATTATTCTGTATGTTAAAAGTTCGAAAAAAAGTGCTCGTGGGTGAATCTGGCCCATTTTGCCTTGCACTGCAGATGATCCATTTTAATGTAATCTCATTTTGACCCATTACCAGATCCGTCTCTCTTGCCCATGGTTTAAAAAAAAACAGTTGAGGTGTGCGCCTCGAGGCGAAACGCCCAAAAAACTATTCTGAGGCATGCCTCAGGGGGTTTTATTGTATGTGCGCCCTAGAAGGGCTGAGTTGCTAAAAGGCTGCGCCTCAGGTGCCCCTCAAGGGTTTTTTATATTTGTTTTTGACTTTTTGTGTCAATTTCAAGCAATTTACGTCTTTTCTATGCGTTTTTTTTTTTATTTTGATGATCAATTTAGTTAGTATTATTATTATTTTTATACGATATACAATTTTATATTTATTTTTCAATTCCGCCTCAGGCTTTCGCCTCGGTTCGCCTCGTGAGGCGAAAGGAAAATGCCTCTAAACTCTTTTCCGTTTTTTAAACCTTTCTTGCCATCACTAGTATATGCACATAGAGCTGCAAACGAACCGAACGAACACGAACAAGGCCTTGTTCGTGTTCGTTTGCTAAGGAAGTAATGGTGTTCATGAACACTTATCAGACGGGATTTTCTGTTCGTGTTTGTTCATTAAGGAAATGAACATGTCCGTGTTCGTTCGTTAATTTTAGATAATGAACACAAACAAACACACACAAATGTCACGAACACAAATGGACGTTCATGAACACCAATGTTCATTAACAGAAACAAACATATATTAAACGTTATGTAATAATGCAATGCACTAATATTTATTAAATGTTTATTAGTGGGAATATTAAAGTATTTAAATAAAAAAATTCAAAACTCTAATGAACTATGAACTATCAACCACAAACGAACATAAAAGAACACGAAACGGACACGTTACCGAACGTTCACGAACATAAATGTACGCGAATGCGGCCTTTGTTCTAGTTCGTGTTCGTTCATTTACTAAACGAACGGAATTTCTAGTTCGTGTTCGTTCATTTACTAAACAAACGAGCACAAACGAACTTCTCGACGAACGGTTCACTGAAAGTTCGGTTCGTTTGCAGCCCTTTATGCACACATTGATAATAACTTTTTGTTGGTTTTGCATTTCATGTAACATTTAGGCTTTAATCAGACATTCTGGTATTTACTTAATAATTTTTTATGTGAAGGAATAACGTTAAGCTTTTGACAAACGGTGGAGACATGCTAGAACTCTGCCATGAGCTACGTTTGCCCTTTATAAATTGGGTTGTTTTAAACCAGGTATAGATCCATCACTTCCGTAAACAACTATTTGCACAAGTTCAACATTTGCTGAATATGTGTTGCAAATGGAATCATGTGTATTTCTTTATATGTTTATTATTGTCACAGAAATCTACTTTCAAACGATTCGAAATTGGTTATGTATATCGTAGATCAATTGGTCATTCCCCACCAAATCGATATCTCCAGGTAAAGTTCTTTTTTATTATTGTAATGGTGACACTTAAGATATAAAGGTAGTTCTACAAAGTAATGCAATTCTCACCATATGCAGGGTGACTTTGATGTTATTGGAGGCGATTCTGCAATCACAGAGGCCGAGGTTATCAAGGTATATTGAGTTCTTTTAGAGATGAATCTTCACAAACTGCAAAATTAGAAATCAAGGATAAATTTCAAGCGAGATAGTAGTTAATCTTAGTGTAAATTATTAGAACTGTTTTGTATGCTTCATGTGCTGATTTATTTTGCAGAAACAAAACGTAATGTGGTTTTTATAAAAAAAACTGGGCTTTAAGAAACTTAACTAGTTTCATAACCCTTTTTCGCCCTAATTTGATCATATTCTTTCAGCTTTTAGATATCATGTACTGATGTTGAATCTGATTCTCCATTGGTTAATATGCAGGCTACAATGGACATTATAACCCGTTTTTTCCATCCGGAATCATGTGACATACATCTGAATCACGGGGATTTATTAGAAGCAATTTGGTCATGGATTGGGATTAAAGCAGACCATAGACAAAAAGTAGCAGAAGTATGTATATTTCTTCTTTTTCTTTCAAACAATGACTAATTTTGTGCTTTTTGATATATAAACCTCAAGTGGTAGATTGAAAATTTATGCTTTTGCGTCTGAAGCTTTTGTCTCTCTTGGGCTCCTTGCGCCCCCAGTCCACTGAAAGGAAAACAAAGTGGGTGGTAATAAGACGGCAACTTAGACAGGTTAGATTTGATTAATTTTTTCTCTTTGATGTATATTTTTATCTGCTTTTAAAACATCTAACCAGTGGCGGACCCAGGAATTTTTCCATGGGGGTGCGGAACATTTTCAAAAATTTTAGGCCCCTAGGTATATAAGTAAAAAAATCGGTTCGTATCGGGTCGGGTCATGTAAAACAAACGAACATCAAACTAAATTTATATAATCATCAAAAACATGTCAAAACCTTGTTACAAACATAATTAAAACGTCGACGCCCTACGGGTTTTCATTTTTTGAAATCTATCCAAAACATCATCTAAAACTAATTTCTTAAGCAATTCTTTCTCTATATAATATAAGTTAATCGCTCCATAACATAATGTTTCAATTTTAATTTTAATTTTCAACAATTCAAGTCCTAGAAATCATAACGTAAGTTGTAATCACCCTAAAAATATATAAACAACATTATCACCCTAAAAATCATCTAAACAACGTCAAAACACACAAAATTTCAAACCTATTTAACAACTTTATTACCCTTTATTCTCCCATAATATCAACCAAAATCATCAAAATAACAAAGAAACTTACCCGTGTTCGGATTCTGGTTAGATTTGGTGTCAAACGACGGTGGTATGGTGGCTGATTACGGTGGTCGTCGGCTGCTGGACTGTTGTCGCTGAGTGATGTTGTTCGTTGGCAGTGCAAGGACGCAAGAGAGAGAGAGCGGGAGAGAATTTCTAAAGGTTTTGGGCTTTAATTATTTTATTATAGTTTGAAATATTGTTGGGTTTGGTTAATGGGCTAAGACTTAGTGGGGTAGCTACTTAGTAATTATAAGTGGGTAAAGGTATGGGTATTTGGGTTTAGTTAGCTAGGTATTAAAAGTTATATAATTTAGGTAGTATTTTTTTTTAAAAATAAGAGTTTACTAAAAAATAAATTAAAATATAAATTGATAACACTTTTTACCTAAGGGGTGCGGACGAAAAATTTCAAGGGTGCGGTCGAAAAATTCCAAGGGGTGCGGACGAGATTTTCGACGAAACTTAGCACTAAATTTTTTTTTTCCCCGGGGGTGCGCCCGCCCACCTTGGGCTGGGCTTAGGTCCGCCCCTGCATCTAACTACTGTTTGGAAATGTTATGGACTTATCACTTATGGGTGTTAGTTTCTACCTTTATTATTATATCTTCTTCTAGAATATCCAACTACTGCCAAGGAGGTGGTGGTGGAGTGGTAAGGGAGAGTCTTGGTGTTCTAAGGGACCCAAGTTCAATTCTTGCCCTCCCCATTATTTTCTGCGGCACCTGGTGATGATGGGAGACTAGGCGTTTAGGTGGAGATCGCTAGTTCGATCCTTGAACTGAGCGGGTTTTACCTCACCGCACTGTCGTGCTTTCGGGCGAGTGTTCACGGGCTTTGGCCCTAGGTGAGGGTTTCCCCGGTTCGGAGGCGAGTGTATCCCGATGTGGTGATTTCTCCAGTAGCCCATTTGGACGATTCGTTGGCCGTTCAAAAGAAAAAGAATATCCAACTACTTTTAGGTTTCTAGTCGAATTTATCCCACTAAGATGGTGGAGTGTGTGATGATGTAAGAAGTACGGACGTATGGTAAAAAAGGATGAAAATACATAGTACATCAGATGAGGCCGGCACAGTAAATAATAATATAAAGATATTAAATATATAGCATTACTTATAATGTTTCTCAATTTGAGTATAAATGTCGGTAGTAATTTTACAATTGCTTAAATCTTATGATCTAGGAAGATTCACTCACCAGTGGAATGAAAGTTTAAAGTAATACAAATTCCTTGCTTTTTACATCTTTTGTTTTTCCATTATGCAGACGAGGTTTTACTCTATTCGTTCACTTTTTCTTCTGAAATTAACCCCTTCGGTTTTCTCATATTTCTTTTTCAGGAACTTAATATCACAGAAGGCGCTGTCAATAAGTTGCAGACGGTGGGTTTACGGTTTTGTGGAATTGCGGATCACGCCCTCGCTAGATTGAGAGGTGCACTTCCCTCTGGTATGTTTCTAAATCAACAATATCTTCTACAAATCTTTTATTTTTTCCACGAGTTTTGATTTAATTCATGTGATGGCAGTGCAGATACACTTGCACGAAAGGCACTTGATGAACTTTCTCAGCTACTTAATTATTTACGGATCTGGAAAATTGATAAACATGTTTTCATTGATCCTCTTATGCCACCCACCGAGGGTTATCACCGGGACTCGTTTTTCCAGGTTAATATTTATTTGTTTCTATATTTTTCCATGCTTTTGGGAATCATCATTCCCGTCTTGTTTTTGAATACTACATGCAAAAGTTGATTAATCAATTTTGATAAAATGCCATTTTCGTCCCTGAGGATTGGCTACTTTTGTGACTTTCGTCCAAAGGTTTGTTTTCCTCATCTGGATCCAAAAGGTTTGAAATCTTGCCATTTTCATCCAACTCGTTAACTCCATCCGTTTTTAACGTTAAGTCGGGTATTTTCGTCCTTGTAGACATTTTTTTGTGATAATTAAAGGAGTTGGGTGGGGAGAAAGTCAAAACAGGTGGATTTTTATTTCTTATAATGTTTTTATTTTAATATAAATGTCTCATAAAGACAGAAATGCATCTCATTTAACGGAGAAAAATGGATGGAGTTGACGAGTTGGATGAAAATGGCAAAATTTCAAACCTTTTGGATCCAGATGTGGAAAAACAAACCTTTGGACAAAAGTCGCAAAATTGGCCAAACCTCAGGGACAAAAATGGCATTTTACTCATCAATTTCATTACTTTTCTAAAGTGTAAGACAAACTGTGTTAGCAGGGCACAAATTTATCTTTTTTGTAACTTAAAAACTTATGCTAGTGTATTTTGTGCTTTTGGAGCAGATTTATCTAAGGAAGGATAATACTCTCGGTTCACTTACAGAAGGGACATTGCTTGCCGTTGGTGGTCGTTATGATTATCTCCTTCACCGTATGTGGCAATCGGAATATGTAGGCTCTGACTTCCTTTATTACTAATTTTAATTTCTAGTTATAATTATGCCGTAAAGTGCACCATAGTTATAAAATTTGATTCAACTTTTTTTATAGAGTAAAATGCCATTTTCGTCCCTGAGGTTTTGCGACTTTCATTCAAAGGTTTGTTTTACTGCATCTGGATACAACAGGTTTATAATCTTGCCATTTTCATCCAGCTCGTTAACTCCATCCATTTTTTTCGTTAAGTCAAGGGTATTGCAGTTTTTTTGTTAACTTAAAGGGCAATTCAGTCTTTTTTCAGGGGTATTAGGTCTTTTTACATAAAGTGAAGAAGACCGAATTGCCTTTTAAGTTAACAAAAAAAGACCAAATACCCCTGACTTAACAGAAAAAAATGGATAGAGTTAACGAGCCGGATGAAAATGGCAAGATTTCAAACCTTTTGGATCAAGATCTGGCAAAAAAACTTTTGGACGAAATTCGCAAAATTGGCCAAACCTCAGGGACGAAAATGGCGTTTTACTCTTTTTTATATGTAAATTCTCTTGACTGAAAGTCATACTTTAATTCTTTTAGAAATCAAATCCTCCAGGAGCAGTTGGGACCAGTCTTGCTTTAGAAACCATTATTCACCATTCTTCTGTTGATGTTTACAGACCCTTTAGGTACATTTGTTTATTTTACATACATGCTGCTTCAGCATCGTTGTCTTTTTTGTTTTAGATTATCATCATTGTACAATTCGTGCAGAAATGATTCCAGCAGAAGTGTTCTTGTTTGTTCAAGAGGGGGAGGGGGTTTACTAGAAAAGCGAATGGAGCTAGTTACCGAATTGAGGGAGGACGATATCAAGGTTTGTAGTACGATTTTTAGAGATGACAAAATGGGCGGGTTGGTTAACCGGTCAAAACGGGTTGGGCTGACCCGTAAACTTTTGCTATATTCAACTTTTATAGTTTTTTAAAATTTGCTAATATAAACTAAAACTATATTAGTGAAGCTTAAGCAGTTTTTTTTATTATTGTTTCTAATTAACTTACATTTAAGTGATGTATGTGGATCATGTTTTTATCAGGCAGAGTTTGTTCCAACTTTGGATCCAAGCCTTACGGAACAATACGAGTACGCAAACGAGAATGACATTAAATGTTTGATTGTCATTTCCGACACCGGTGTTTCTCAAAATGGATCTGTCAAGGTAATTCCTGTTAAGCTTCAATAATGCAAATTAAAATCATACTCAATCCAATTATAACTTGTGATGTTTGATTAGGGATATAGCTTATCGAAAGCGTATCAAATGTCTAAACTAGCCTTTAATGCAAATAATAATTACATAAAGTCAACACTAAGACAACTTTTTATTTGAAATTGATTGATAATAGTTAAGGGTTAATATTTTCCATTTCAATTGAAATTGTTAAATTTATACAAACATGGGAATTTATTGGTAAATTCGGTTACTTATGCAATTAATTTCCCAGTTTTTTATAAATTTAACAAGTTCAGAGAGTCAAATATATTAAAGCATACTAGGTTAGATTGACTTTTTGGTTTAAAACGAGAAAATATGTTTGGTTTTTATGTTGTTAACCCATTGGTTAATCGTACATTTATCTTATGATGACTAACCCTAACAAAATTGTACGAAAATTGGAAACAAACAATGACTTTTTTTAATACGTACAGATTCGTCATCTTGAGCTTAAGAAGGAGAAAGAAGTAAGCCGAGAATCGCTGGCCAATTTTTTGTCAGACGCAATGGCGTCTCAGTTTAGAAACCCATCTATATGGAACTAGATGCAGAAATCAGATTATATTTTTTTACACCAAATTTCATAAATGTAACCTTTTAACTCATTCATCAGTTAGTTTTTACAAGTTTTAAGATGTGTACAAAGTTTAGACAGTTACTCTTTGGATATTTTATGCAGTTAATGACTTCTTCGTTACAAAGTTGACTACGGTTTGTTTGTGTTGGTCTAACCACTAACTTATCTTCTTTTTATACATTTATCATGTAAGACAGTAAGAGCATTCACATTCCCTTCATCATTTTATACCCTATAATTTATCTAGAAATCAATTTTTTTTTTTTTCAAAATTTCTCTTATATTAAAAAATGTCTCAGATCACCACATTTTTATCTTTATTCTACTCACAAACACTTATTTTATTTGTATAAACTTACAATAGTTTGATGGATTATGATTTTTTTTTTTTTTTGAAAAAAAAGGGCGGTGTATTATAAAACCTTAAGCAAGATGCTCAAGCATAGTACAAACAAGGGAAAATAAAAGAACGAAAATACAATACAATTACTCTATCAGACTAAAACTTCTCCATTTCTCCCATGACAAATCCGTGAGCTCTGACCGATTACAAACCCAAGTGAACGAAGTTGCTTTAATATCTCCAATCAATTTTGCAAATACAGAAGATTTGTTTTTAAAAATGACCTCATTCCTCGTTCGCCAAGTGATCCAACAAGTTGCCGCCACCACTGTATACACTGCCCTTTTGAATTTCTTTACCCCTTTATAAGAGTCGATGAATTCCAATAATTGCACCACACTTAGGATATACCGCGGTAAGGGAATCTTCATCCATTGAAAGACCACTAACCATATCTGTTGAGCCAAATCGCATGTAATAAGAAGATGATTGACCGATTCCAACTCCCAATTGCAAAGGACACAGTTCACGGAGGTAAGGTGGATACGTCGAATCTGGAGTGCCTTTTTTGATGGATTATGATAGAAACAAGAAATCGAAAGCTTTGATTACTGATAACAATTACATAAATAGCCAAATTCGAGATAGGCTTGATCTCCAAATACAAGGTATAAACCCTAATTTTATATAAAAAACATCAACCCCTAAAAAGAAAAAGGAAGCTGCTATTAATACTAATCCTAATCATTAGTTATAATGTAGTCGGTGTATTGTTCGCTACCCGTTCCGGTTTTTGGTTCGGTGTGTTTCTATAGAAGTATACGTTTCAAAAAAAAAAAAACCTAATTAACATTTACCAAAATAACTCCCCCACTATTCTACGGGTTTTGTGGACCATTTAATTTCGGCGGGAATCTAAACCCTGGTTCGTATCAGATTATGAATAGTAACTTTTTATATATGAAAAAAATACAACTTCCTAAAATTTAGGTTTGGGGGAAAGAAATAGGGGATAGGATGTAGTGTGTTTTTAAAAGACTTTAAAAAAAAAAAAAAAAAAATTAAAGATTGTGATGGTTTGATGGATGAGATGTGAATGCTCTAAGGCCATAAATGTTCTCACACCTTAACCTTTTGGATCTATAAGGGAAATGTATTGATATATACCATAATACAGAAAATTAGCAGTTCTTTCATCTCAAATGGGTCAAGACTTGACGTTTTGAGTCTATTGATTAGACTTCAAAATTGCAAAAACTCAATTCTTTGCAAAGTGACCACCACATTAATACATAATATAAATTCTACCCTTCATCAAGAATCAAAAGACCAGCTATCAAACAACTATAAAAAGAACAAACACTACAAACCAAATCCACAAATACCATTTGTGTTTAAAGTTGATTCATTGATACTTCAAGAAGAAAACTGATCTGAATTTATATAAGTTATAACAAAAGGGGTTAGCAAAAACCCAAAATGAATGAAGTTATCCATTTGTAGGATCAAACCCTTCCAAAAACATCCGCAGAACACCAAATATTTTGCAACTATAACCCGAAAGAACTCTACCAAACAGTCAAACTCCAACTAAAACTATTTTGCAACTTTTACCAAAAATAAACTGCACATCTTTGGAGATAGCCCTGAAACCGATAATTATGTTATGAGCTCCTGATTTGTTTTTTGTCACTCTGCAAAAGCAAATCACCACTCTTGTAAGCCAACAACAACTCCTCAGCATGATTTCTGTCTTTAGATATAAATTTCTCCAAAAACTCATCTTCAGGCAACCGCATCACATTAAGAAAACTTGGCATTTTCTTCAAAATCCTTTTCGACATCATCATATTCAAAACCTTAAACCGAGGAATCACTCTTTCCTCCAAACTATACATCAAACACGCAGGCCGACGAACCAACACTTGCCTTTCGAACTTAACCGTATCCAGAAAAAAATCAATCCCACATTTCAGTTTCGCTTCCGACACCCTAAGCAACCCAGGCGCCTTTTTAAACATACTAAAAAACTCAACCTTGGTGAACCCATACGACCGAAACAAATCCAACTTTCTTTCAAATGTCTGATCACTCAAACAGGTACAAGTAAAAATAGCATGAACCAACATCCTATTATCGATCGAAAACCCCATATCCAACACCTTAGATACAAGCTCTTTAAGATCTAATTCACTCATAATCAACAACCTAGGTTGCCTTGTTATAAGTGTAGCAAGCTGTGCACCAACAATCCCACATTGTTCCAAATACTTAACATTAGCAGACACTCTAACTACAGGCTGGTTTACATTAGCCCAATTGCACCTTCTCAAAGTTTTAATCAAATTCTCATTGTTATGATCATCAAGCATCAATCTTTTTACAATATCCACACAGGGTTTTAATCTTTCTTCAAATCTGTTGGATAAATAAACCGGTTTTTTGGAAATAAACTTACCCAAAGCTGAACCGGTGAGCCCTAAATCTTGAAAAAAATGAATGCTTGGTTTAAGGGTTTTCTCAACGTCTGAAAAGAGGATCTGGGGCGATTCGGTTACCCATTTGTGGATATCTGTGATGTTGAATCCGTGAGATTTTAAGAAGAGGATGACGGATTGAGGGTTTGTTTGGGTGGATGAAAATCGATTGACGTAGAATACGGCTCTGGGTTTTGGAAAGCCTAGGGTTTGTGTGAGGTAGGTTATAATGGAGGATTTAGATGGTGGTGAGGATGAAACTGTGTGAAGATAACGATGGAAGAGAGTCGTCATTGCAAACGACTTGCAGATCGATGAAAGCATCTGCAGAGAGGGAAGGAAACGAGGGTGATGTGGTGAACTCATGTTTTAACACCCGGTTAAAACCGGCTGGTGATGCGAGTTGAACTGTCTGGTAGAACCGGTTAAACTGTCTGATATACTCGATATGATATAAAAACCGGATTTTAAAACATTATGAAAACGAGGTTGAGGTGAATGGTTGGTGGGGTATTTACCGGGTCATGGTTGTGTAGGGATTCGAACATGTATTTTAATAAATTTTAGAGGAAAGTACACCATGATGGTCGTTCTGATTAATCTAAATTTTGGATTTAGTCTCTAGCTTTTTAAAAGTATATGGATAGTCCATGTGGTTTGCACTTTGTAACGCATTTAGTCACCAACGTTTGCCAAAAGTACGAGTGGTCCTTGTGGTATGCAGTTTGTAACTTATTTAGTCACGACGTTTATAGTGACTAAATGGGTTACAAAGTGTAAACCACATGGACCATCTGTGTACTTTTGACAAAAGTTGGAGACTAAATACGTTACAAAGTGCAAAACATATAGACCATCCGTGTACTTTTGAAAAGCTATGGATCAAATCTAAAATTTTGGTTAACCGCAGGGACCATCGATATACTTAACTCTAAATTTTAATTCATCGAAAACGAATATGTACAAATTAATCCAAACCAAAACTTTGGATTATCTACAAAGAGTGCAGATACAAACTAAATTGAAACAAAAACAACCTTAACTACAAGTCTTTAAATTTTCTTCATTTAGTCTAACCACCAAATTATATTCTTTTCATACATTTTGTGCATGACAAATCATACACATTAATCATTCAAGCTCAACAGTGTTTTTGCAAAATAGATGTTACTTTTAACACGTTGACAACCGAAAAACAAAGACCTAAACGAGCTTTAGAACAGGGTTTCTTCAGGGATATTTTCCGAGTATCAATGGATCCTTGAACAAACCTACAAAACAGAATACGCCGTTAGTCTCGCTACAAGAAGGAGGTTCATCTTGTGACCATCCTTCAACGTGAGGATAAGTATGGGTTTAACCAACTCCCTCGTGACGTCACCTCGTTTTCTATTGAAGGAGAATGATTCAAGAGGGAATTGTGCCAGTGCCACGTCAACTCTTGTGGTCCCCATGCCAATAAGGCTAAAGGGTGTGGTCATAACCCTCATGACCACCATAACCTGCCACATCAGCGCCATGTCATCTACCTCTAATCCACCATTCAAAACCACACTACTCTAAGGGTGTGGTCATGACCCAAACCACTACCCTTCTTAATTATTTAATAAAACACAAAACATTCAAATCTTGGAAAATGGAAAAGATGGACCGTGGCTGCCGTGGTCTTATGTGGCAATTGATGACCCAACCCATGATCCTCACAGCTTTTAGACTAAAGGGTGTTGTGAAGATACAGAATTTGTGGCCCAGTATCTCAGGACTTTGGGCCTATAACTCTTCAATAACAAAGTCGTGTGAGATTGAAAGGGTGTTTATCCCATGTGTGTGGGGCAAAATGGCAAATGTTTTTACTTTTTAAGATATTTTTACTAGGCAATAAAGCCACTTCATTTTACAAACAAAAGTAACTAAACTACTAAAGGGTAGAATAATATTATATATAAACTATATCATCTATTATTCCCTTAGGGTGTAAGTTTACTACAAAGTCCATTTTTCCTACAAAGTATAAAAAGTCATAAAACATCATAATATCAACCATAAAACACACTCAAAACTCACAACTAATATAGTGAAGATTACTAAAACATCATATTTGTGGGTTTTGTGTTGTGTTTTGGATGATAAGTCTTTGATTATCGAATGACTAACATTAGTGTGTTTTATATTGATTATCATGTTGTGTTTTATATTCATAGTTGTACGATGATGTGCTTGAAGTTTTTAAGGATAGTGATATGAATTCACTATGTTATCTGTCGGTTTTGAGTGTGTTTTATGACTTTGTAGGAAAAATGGACTTTGTAGCCGAACCTCACCTATTTCCTTAAACAATAAAAGATATTAACTAGTCAACACCATTATTACAACTTTAGAGGAGCATCACATGAGAATAATATTTTACTATAATTGATAAATATAAATTTTGTATTAAATGCAAAAAAAGATCTTGTAAACATCATTTATCTCCATAAATAAATTATTCAGTTCCTTATAAATCAGAATTCATTAAAAAGACTTTTTTTTTTCTTCTGGAACAAGAATTTGCTCTAAAATCACACTGAACCACTATGGGCCTAAGACTAAGGTTATCTACTTTAACAAGGCCGGTTTGGCCCATGAAACTTTCTTCAAAACATGTCCTAAAGCCCATAATCAGTACTTATAGTTGATTATCATGTTGTATTTTATATTCATTGTAGTACAAAAATCTATGGATTAAATAAAATGTTATGACTAACATATAGTTGAGAGTTTCTTTTATTGACAATGACAATCAATTTGGTTAATATTTGCCCACAACATCTTATTTCTCAATACAAATATCCTATATAATCTATATTATTTACTAACTAGTGACTTAACCGTAGGAATGTGTACGAGACTTTAAGCCTCATCTACCATCTAACGGGTTTTTTTTTTTTTTTTTCTTATGGTATTTACAACCTTGGTTCTAGCTCATGAAGACTATAAACACACAACATTGTCATCGCCACCTAGACCATTCTAAACCAGAAACGTCTTACCCCTTTAGGGATGACAAATGAATCTGAACCCAAAACCAACAAGTAAACCTGAAAGCCTAAATATTTGTGAAGGGTGCCAGGCATGTGATGAGTTTTAAAAGTTTTCGCTGGTACAGAATATGTATGATATTAGGTGATACCCAACCTAATTACCGAAAAGGCTAAAACATAGATCTTCATACACACGTAACTATTGTCGATTATTTTTCTTTGTTTTTGGGTAATAGAATATTCCACTAATTTTTGGTAATAAATTACACAAACATTAAAAATGGCAAGAAATGCATTTGGAAAAAGAAAAAAAAAAGTGAAAGGTAATTTTTAACAAACTAAAGCATACCTTATACTCAACGGGTAATTATCTAATACCCTATAAATATCCGACATGTATTAGATTGAATACATGACATATTTTACTAACGTGTATGAGACTGAGATTATCGATACGCTAAAGAACCCGTTTTCCATCCCTAGTGATATATTTTTATGCTCCCAAGTCCCAGCAATAGCAATTGTATTGTATACTATTAATAGACAAACTAAATGAATAGTAACTATTTGTTTTAAAGGATTTTTTTTGTGTTGTTTAGTGGTTTTATATGTATTATGTGGTTTTTTTATATATCTTATATAACTTGCGTTTGTTTTTGATCCATGTAAATCATGTGTCGGTATTTTTTGGTCATATCAAGATTTTTTTCTTTATGGGTTGTTGTAACGCGTGTAGGTGGCGTAACAAAACAAACCAATGCTGATCAAATTCCCGCTATGTTACTATATTTTTTGTCATATCATGATTTTTTTTAGTTTTTTCTCTATTAGTTGCTATAACAAGTGTCAGTACCGAAGTAAAACGAACTAATACCCACCCACGGCGCAACGCGAGGATTTCCGGCGCAACGCGCTGATTTAATAGCACTAGTTGTTATAAACAGTCAATATTGTTTTATATTAACAGCAAGAATCAAATCAAAACTATAATAATAAAAAAAAATCACTAGTTAGTTGCAATAGTTTTCATCAACATGTGTTTGTGCTTCATACTAAATGCAATAAAATTAACAAAAAAATAGTTTCCACAAACACCTTTCAATCCATGATTTCACAAATCAATCTGTAGTAATATCACTTCCATTAATTAACAACTCAAAAGTTATGCTGCAAGAACATATGTTGTTGAGGAGAAGCAGGTCCAATCTCTTCTTCCAAGCTCCTCAATCCATCACCAACTGTTCTGTTCTCAGACACCTTAGGATCCACAACATCCACTTCCGAAACCGACGATTTCCGCCTCTGCGACGACGCTACACTCGGAAACGTGATCCACGAAGGAGCCCGAAACTCCGTCCGTTGATCCTCCGTCTCCGCGGACACATCGCCTTCCATTTCAGACCGATTCGATGACCGTTGCGATGACTTCTTATGCATTCGGCTGCTTCCTAACACAACCTCTGTTGGTAAAATCGGTTGGTCGTTACTCGGACTTCCCATTAGCACTGCTAATGCTCGCTCTAACGCGGTCGTTACTTTGTCCATCGACGGACGCTCTTTGCCGCGCATGCGTACGCATTTACACGCTACGTTAGCGATCTTTTTTAACGCCTCCATGTCTGACGGTGCAGGTAAAACAGGGTCGAGAATCGTGTGGATCTCGCCTGATTTAATCAATGGCACTGCCCATTCGACAATGTTTCCTTCTTCGAACTGCATATCTATCGCTTTTCGACCACTGAGAATTTCCAAAAGCAAAACACCGAAGCTGTATACGTCCGATTTAGTCGTGAGGTAGTGTAGTCGGTAGTATTCGGGATCTAGATACCCTAAGGTTCCAGCTGGCAGCTCAGCTAACGGCGAGCTGCTATTCGCCGGTCCTAATAACGATAGTCCGAAATCAGATACTCGTGCATTGTGTTCTTCGTCTATGAGTATGTTCGACGACTTAATGTCGCGGTGGATCACTGGTGGACACGCGTAACCATGTAAATACTCGATGCCTCTAGCAGCTTGAACCGCTATTGTTACACGTTTCACCCAATCTAACTGTGATTTTAACGAGTTAGGCTGTCCGTGAAGGTGTTGATGCAGTGACCCGTTAGCCATAAACTCGTAAACAAGCAATCGTTGTTCACCTTCTTCACAGTATCCAAGTAGATTGAGTAAATGCGCGTGATTTAATCTCGATAACAAATCAAGTTCGTTATGAAATTCCATTGAGTTTTTCTTCATATCAGGCGAAAGAAGTGCACGTTTCACCGCAACAACAACACCATCTTTTAATATCCCCTTGAAAACACACGAAAAACTACCTTTTCCGACTTGTGATTCTTCGGTAAACCCTCCTGTTGCTCGCTCAAGTTCGCTATAGCTGAAGACTCGAGCTCGTTGGATCTTTAATTCGTCTAAATCGGGTTGAATCTTTCCTCCGTCTTTCTGGAACGCGCTGTTCTTCATGTATTTAACGCCTTTAGCTGTGCATTTACAGTTTCTTAACTTGTAACGTACGTAAAAGATAGCGGTAATTGATACCACAATCACTAACAGCACCCCGAAAATAATCTCGCCTACGATCACAGGCAGCTGTAACGACCAAAATCTTTCTGTTTTCTTGTCGGTGTACGAACAGTTGGAAGAGCACTCGATCGTGGTGCAGTTTGAGCAGTTATACTCGCAAACTCGATCAGCGTCTTTCGTGCATTCGGATTTTTTATACATTTGAGGCGGGCATTCGTTGCTGCACGGTAAACAAACCCGTGATCCTGCAGACTTGCATGGCGAGGTTCCGTTGTTATACTCGTAGAATCCGTTGTCACACGTGTTTGATCGGCAAACTCCTGGAGAAACAGCCAGTGGCAACGATGTTGGAAAACCGGCACCCCAACAAACCGGTGAAAGCGATTTATCAGCCACAACACCACACGAAAAGTAGTCCCCTGAGGCGATTTCATAAAGCCGGACCCCTTTTGGGGGCTGTGTGCTTGTATCAACCCGAAAGCCCCAACAAACCACCTCATGAGTATAGCTTTTAATGCCACAAGCATGAAACCGTCCTCCAACTACGGAAAGCATTGGATCGAGCGGGGCTAAGTCAACGTTGACTTGGCCCTGGCGAGCCAATGCCATCGCAAGTTCTTCTTGGGACTCCCAACTCGCCCCCCAACACAACACATTCGAGTCGATACCTTCAATTATCCCACAAACATGATAACCACCAGCGGATATTTTCCGAAACTTAGCGTTCTTCGGTACACCGGTAATCACGCCACTACTAGTCTCGTCCCCCCAACAAAACGTGCTACGGTTTTGTGCAAACAACCCGCAGTTAAACTCGGAGCCAGCGGAAACCGACTGAATTTGACCGTCGAAAACGTGACTCTTGGTCATGTTATAACCCCAACAATCGACAAGCGAAGTGTCTCTTTGCTTGCCCATTAGGGGTTTCCGGAGACCACATAAATGATGGTCTCCCGCGCTGAGTTCAATGAACTCAGCGAACTCAGCCATGGGTTTTGGGACACCCATGGCTATAAAACCACTTATCCCCCAACAAAACGGCCGACTGTTATTCATCAAAAGCCCACAAACAAACCCGTTCCCAGCTGTTAAACCCCTAAACTGCGTTCGCGCAGGGGTCGAA
This sequence comes from Helianthus tuberosus, assembly GCA_030545235.1. Classification (NCBI taxonomy): domain Eukaryota; kingdom Viridiplantae; phylum Streptophyta; class Magnoliopsida; order Asterales; family Asteraceae; genus Helianthus; species Helianthus tuberosus. The sequence goes on along the minus strand of CM060368.1, from coordinate 9,863,458 downwards.
CCAATGATCTTCGAATTCGAACCGTAACATGTGACAAGATGAGACCCATCTGATTTTAGACCACAAAAGGCAGTACCATATTCACCATAAGATATAGCAATTGATGACATTGAACCAAGACCAATCACTACACCATTTAAATCAAATGCAACCATTATAAACACTAGTGTTTGTAGTCTCAAATCCTCAACAGAAAACCTTAAACTCCCCATTATATATTCACTTGACAAAAAACATAATCCAAACAAAAACAATCATTAATTCCCACGAAACAAACTTCCAAATCCAAGATTGTCAGATCTTGCTTCACAAACATCCAACAAAAGTACAAAACCCATCTTCCGTTGACCAACAGAAAGTCAAACAACACTATAACTCCATAGAATCTCAGAACAAAACCAAGATAACCATTACCCAGATGAAATCATACAAAACCCATCTGAAATCAAACATATAACAATTAAAAAACTATAAAAAAATCCAAACTTTAACCAAAAAGTTGTAGCAAAACAGCATATATTATTGATATGAAATGAAGAAAGAGAGTAGTGAACTTACAGGCTGTGGTTGTGATGAATTTGGGGTGGTGGAGGTGGTAGAGAGGGTATTGAATGTAGAGCAATGTGCAGTTCAAAAGAAAAGAGGGTGTGTAGGTGACTGCATTAAATGTTAGGAGTTAATGCAAAATTGATCTTTTCATGCCTGGATTTCTGTACATATGTCCACTACTTTGGTCCTTGAAACTCTCTTTTTTTTCTTTTATATACCCCTACAACAACCCCCCCCCCTTCTATAAACTTTCGGTTTATTTAAACTTATTCCGTTAAGGACTAATGAATATTTAAACTTATTCCGTTCTTATCATAATTTCTATCTTTGACCCACTTAATGGGAAAAAGGTAAGGCTTTAAAATGCTTATTAATGTTTCCAAAATGGTAAAAGAAAGTATTAAATTGGTTGGTATGGATAATTTAACTTTTGTAACTTTTTTTTAACGGTAAAGAATCTCACGTATAAATCCATCATATTCGGGGCTATTTTCAAGGTCGACTACTCAAGTGCCTGATGCACGGGAACCAGATGGAATTCGTAAACCCTGGCCCCTGTCAGATTCATCCATTCACCCAGATGTCACTCGAAAATAGCCCAAACGGGAATCGAACATGCGTCTCCACTAGTGAAGGCAACGTATAGCAAGGAATGAGATATAAACCTATGAAATTCAAGGCAACAGTTATAACGGTTGAGTCTTGACGGATTTAACTGGTTAAGTAAGAAATAGAGCGTTGTACGTTTTACTTATCGGTGGTTTAACTATAAAAACCATCGCGAATCTAGGTTGTAATCTCTATTGTTAAATATGATAAGTAAACTTAGAACAAATGGATTGAGAAATAAATCTACGAAACCGAACGACTCTATTTATAAAGGGTTGTATATAAACGGGTTTAAAGTCGTGTAAGTAAAGGCTTTCACTCAACTTTCATTTAGGTATAAAGAATTATCATAAATCTAGTGTGTAATCTATGAATATTTTAGTTTATTATTATAAAAATACAAATAAATTTAACATTATGCGTAAAACTTGAAATTATAAAAATACAAATAAATTTTTAACATTATACGTAAAACTTGAACCGAGTGATTGAAAAATATGAATATTTTAGTTTATTATTATATTATAAATACAAATAAATTTTAACATTATGCGTAAAACTTTGACCGAGTGATTAAAAAATAAACCTATCACAGCCAAAACAACATCGATCCAAATATATAAAACCATCATAAAATCTTGTGTGTGATCTCTAATTTATTATTGAATTTTTAACATCATATGCCAAAACAACATCGGTCCAAATATGTAAAACCATCACAAAATCTTGTGTGTAATCTCTAATTTATTATTGAAGTTTTGACATCATATATAAATTTCAAACATAGGTCATTTTCTTTAAGATATCTAATAATTATTTAATTATTATTACGTGGCAACACATGATTTCTTGTGCCACATGGATCAACTGCCTTCTGTCTCATATCTCGTAATCGTTGGAATAGTACTTTAACTATCGTGAGATTTTGACATATTTATAGAATATTTTTAAATTTGCACAATAAAAGGGAAAAAAAAAAACATATTTGTTGTTACAACAATATGTGAAACTGACAAAACATAATTGACTTTGAGCATTATTATCAACAATATCTGTTCTTTTCGTTTCTTTTTGCTAATTATAGATAACTTTTATTATCAACTATATCTGTTCTTTTCATTTCTTTTTGCTAATTATAAATAACTGACTTTATATAAAAAAATATATATATTATGATGCTTGATTAACTTTTTTGTTATTCTAACTAGGTTATAATCCCGTGTGTTACACGAGTTGAATAATGAAAATTGTATGTTTGTAGAGCACAATAAAATAATTAAGCGTATCTGATAATTATCTCACAAATCTAAAATCTTTTGCTCATAGTTATTAAATACCCAACCCGTTTATAAATTGCTTAACATTTGAATTATATTTGAAGTATGGGTCATATTTTTGTAACGTAATTATAAAAAAAAAATACCATTATCATTATAAATCTAATATAATAAAAACTTACAAAAATATGTTTTTGTGAGCTTAGGTAAAAAAATATCGTTATCTCTAAAAAAAATTTGAACAAATTTAACTTGGCTTTAAATTTTGATCATTTCATATGGACGGGGCAGACAGGAGTAGACTTAGGTGTTTTGGTTGGTGAGCGGACGCACCCCTTAAACAAAAAGTTTTATGAATTTTATAGGTAAAAATCTCGATCGCACCCCTTAAAAGCTTGATTGAAACCTTCATTCACACTTTCATTCAGAAAAATAATTCATGCATTACTGGGGACAAAGATATTAAATCTTTAAGTTGGAAAAAAGAAAGTGTATATTGCTTATTGAACTTGGCTTAGCTATATGATAATGAATAATATCAAATATTAAATATGATACAAATTATCAACATATTTCTAATATAAAAAGGTATATTTGATTAGCTAATTAACTTATTAAATTTTTTTATTTGTACCGATCTTTTATGGTATGTTATTAGATAGATTTTGTTATTAGCATATTAAATTATTAATATTTTTGTACTAATCTTTTATGGTATATAATTAGATAAATTTTGTTTTAAATAACAATAATTTAGAATATAGATTTTTTTGAGGAATAATATGGTGTTGACACGTGGTATTTTTTTGGAGTCTTTTATTATAGTTTAGAAGATTAGAAGATTAGATTTAAGTTTTTGTCTTTTAATGAGCGTAAATTTAACGTCAAAGATTCAATTACTGAGATTCTAAGACGATATGTCTATCGTCAATAATATTTCTAATTATATATATGATAAAGGTAGGAGTTGCTTACAAAGTCCAAAACTAATAAAAAATGTAAAAAGTAATAAAACATTATAATGTCAGCCATAAAACACACTCAAAACCCACATATAACATACTGGAAGTAATTAAAAACCTATAAATGTGAGTTTTGTTTTGATTTTTTGGATGATAAGTTTCGAATTATCGAAATCTTGACATTATTGTGTTTTACGTTAATTATTATGTTGTGTTTTGTATTCGTAGTTGTATGATGATGTGTTTGAAAGTTTTGTGGACTGTTATGGTCAGGGGCGGATCTAGGCCACTTTTGCGGGTTGGGAACCCATTCGGTTTAGAAAAAATGGGAAAAATTAGTGAGAACCTCGTATGATTTGGAAAAAAAAATAGTGAGAATTAGTGAGAATCTACCAAAAGGAACCCAGTGAAAAAAGTTTTTAAATCCGTCACTGGTTATGGTTCTAATATAGTGTTTTCGTAATGTTCACTTTTTGTTTGTGGGTTTTGAGTGGCTGACATTATAATTTTTAACGACTTTTTACATTTTTTAGGAGTTTTAGACTGTGTAGTCGAACTTCACCCTAATACGTTGGATCTAAAGCCTATAATCCCAAAAACAATCTATTATTCATCAAAAACATTCGGTTGCATCGCATAAAACAGTGGATATGCATACCAAAATGTATGACTTACGTCAGCAATATATTTGAAGTTTGACTTTTAACGCATTGTTTGACTAATGTCTTGATCTTGTCAACTTGTCAATTGTATAAATAGATGACATTAAAATATTAAATATAGTAATATTATAATTTTTAATGTATTTAAAACATATAAAACTAATAAAGAAATTATTTAAAAATATATTCCCACTTTCCTTCTTTTTAATTACAAAAAATTAAATCAACTATTACTAATTTTGTTATTTAAAAAATACAACACTTAGATTCAAAATGTGACACTGACTAGTTACCAAGTATGAAGAAAATATAGATATCATCCAATATATTTTTTAAGCCAGGGTGAGGTTTAAAGTAGATTTTTAGGAAAATTAAATAATAATAATAATCTCAACGATCTTTTATGCCTAATGATATGTGATATAGTTGTCATATGTCACAAATTTGTGAACCCAATTTTTTTTTCTAGTTTCTCTTATTTCACCCTTCGTATTCTGTTTTCTTCATTTATAACTATTTAATATTTCTGTTAATACACAAAAAAAAAAAAATAGTTGATATACTTACCGGATAGTTAATGATAATTAGATAACTAAATGAAAATCAAAGAAGTTTAGTTAAAAGAGATAAAGGACAACCCGGATAAAATAAAAATAATAATTTTAGAAAGTTATCTTAAAAATCCTTACACTCTTTCTCCTAAAATCTTCTTCTCTTCCCAAAAATCAAATAATACAAACAAAATAACAAAATGCATAAATAGTTATTGTTTACATGTATGTAAGAATAACAAATAATCACTAGAACTAAAAATTCATAAGAAGACATAAAAGAGTTTACATGTATGTTAGAATAACGAATAATCACTTTGATGATATCTGCCGTTCTATTATAGTGAACATGATGATTGTTGAAGTGCTTGTCATTTCTTGCCTTCCAAATCTCCCAAAAAGTCACCATAATCACCGCCCCAACCGCCAATCATATGGTCGATTTCATCTAGTAATCATGTTCACCAATATCACGTTATTTGGTTTGATTTCTTCGTGTAATTATCTCTTGATTTCTATGATAACCTGCCACGTGATCTTTGATTAATTAGATCTTGAAGCATTGAATTTTTCTCTAGTCGTTCTTGATTATCTATATTTATCTTGATGATCTTACCAAATCAACTAATTAGAGAGCAAATCAAGGAATTAAAAAAATAGATTGCTACAAAAAATAAATAAAGTGTGTCAAAGTTACATAATTAACCTTATGATAAATATAAAAAGAAAAAAATTGACTGGTTGAGATTGGTTATCATGGTTGTCACAAGACCACATATCACATATACATGTACGGGAGAATACTAGAATAAAAACTCACTTGAGTTGAGAAACTCTAAGGGCCGCTTGGCAACATCTGAATGGTTAAGTGTTGAACCATTAAGAGGTTTGAACCATTAAGTGTTGAATCGGTAAGAGGTCTGAACCATTAAGAGTCTGTATAATGCTTAACCGTTCAGAGGCAAATGTCTGACCAATTCAGATTACAGATCTTAACCATTCAGACTCTGTATAAATCTTTTAACCATTCAGAGGCAAATGTCTGAACCATTCAGACATCTGCTCGTGAAACAAACAGTCTGAACCATCAAGTGCTGAACCAGTAAGAAGTCTAAACCATTAAGAGCCTCGTTAAGAGGTAAACAAATAGCCCCTAAAAACCCTTGAGCCAAACATGTTCAACGCCCAATAATAACATGTATTTAACATATGCGTTTTTAGTAAAAATGATGTCACCCACTTGAGTAAACTGCAATTTTACACCATGGGGTTTAGCCCAATTGGCACTCTGACCCCCTCCCCCCTAACGAAATAATTGCAATTTTACCCCCCAAAGTTGGTGTTATGTCGCACATTTACCCCCCGGCGTCAATTTTGTTAACTGATATGTTAGCTTTAATTTGAAATGACTATTTTACCCTTTAATTTTAGCCCCAACGTTCCTGTTATGTCGCACAATTACCCCCCACTGGTAAATTACTAAATTGTCCTTTGATATTACCCCCTGTACTTTGTGTTTAGAAACAATATTACCCCCTGCAACTTCCAAAACCCTTCCCGCCAAAATCAGAAACCTATAAGTATACTCAAAATCAAACCTGTTCTATGTTTCTATACTAAAAAATCAGAAACCTATAAGTATACTCAAAATCAAACCTGTTCTATGTTTCTATACTCAAACCTGTTTCTGATTCAATGTTGGAAATATCAATTGCATTGCATTATACTCATCTATCTATAACCTGCTGGTGTTGGAAATGGGATCATGGGTACTGAATCAGAAACAGAATACAAGTATGCAACTTAGATGAGTAGCTAAACAACATGAGTAACAACATAACTAAATCAAGTTCCAACATGAGTTATTCAACATGAGTAATATCCACCTATAGCTGATGTGTAACAAAATGAGTAGCTGACTTAGATGAGTATAATGGACATGAATACAAGTTTCTGATTGTGAGTAACAACATGAGTAGCTGACTTAGATGCTAGCTAAACAAGTTCCAGGTATAACCACCTATAACTACCAACTTCCAGGTATTCAAACCTGTTCAACACTTGTATTCAAACTTGTATTCAAACATGTTCATGTATTACCAACCTATAACTACCAACTATCATTTGTTATACCTGGCTGCAGCATTCAGAACATGTTTGGCTGATCAAGCATACCTGCTAACTCACAATCAAGCATACCTGTTCTATGGTCAAAATAAGTTTACAATTATACCCCTCAGTCGAAACATTAGCTGCTGCACTTAGTGGAGGTTCAAACATTAGCTGTAAACATACCTGGTGCAAAGCACATACACTCAAACACATACCTGCTGCACTTAACTGTAAACATACCTGCTGCACTCAAACACATACCTGCTGCACTTAACTAGGCCTATTTGATCAAACACATACCTGCTGCACATTATAACTAGACCAGTATCAATACATTAATATATACAATTAGATTAGTATCAAAACATTAATATATACAATTAGCATACATATTAAACCAAAAGATCCTAATATATTAGAGTTCAACTACACAACCATTTCCTGCTGAGGGGGAAACTGGAAGTGCAGAAAAGGCCGGCCTCGCATCTTGACAACCAAGGAAACCACAATCGATCCTAGTGAAACACGAATCCTCATGTCCACTGCAAACACGGAAAAGATCCATGTTCAATAACCCCTGTTTTTTAACCTGACATTACTTATTCTGTAACCTGACATTACTTGTTCATTAACCACGATCACAATACTTGTTCGATTTTACCTGACAAGTGCGAGAACAGGGAGGATCGCTGGTGGACAGGTGGATCGACGGTGGACGAGGGCATCGCCGTTGGTGTGGTCGCCATTAATGGCTCTGCTGGTAGAGGTGGAACATCATTGCATTCTCTGATTCGCTCATTCTCCGGTGTACAAGCTTAGGAAGGATCGCCGGTGGGTGTGGTCGCCGGTGGGTGTGGTTGTCGGTGATGAAGAAGAAGGAGTGGGGGAGTGATGAAGCTTAGGGGGTAAGATTGAGAGTGGAACTAATATTAAGGGGTAATAGTAATATATAAGGTAATATTAAGGTAAAATTACATTTATGCCCTTTGACCAGCTTTGACCGTTTAAAGATAACCAGGGAATTTGACGCCGGGGGGTAAATGTGCGACATAACACCAACGTTGGGGGTAAAATTGCAATTATTTCGTTAGGAGGGGTCAGAGTGCCAATTGATCTAAACCCCAGGGGGTAAAATTGCAGTTTACTCCACCCACTTGTTACATTAAATATTAATTATTTAAAAAAAACTCCACCCGGTGCTTTTTGGGAAAAAAATTGGCTTAAAATTGCTTGAAAATATGTATATTACAAGCTCTAATTTTTTTTTTATAAAAAGATAAATAAAAGGGCGTTTTTCATGGGTTTTCTCAACTCAAATGAGTTTCCATTCTAACTCATCCCTATATGTGTGTGTTAAAAATTGAAGACGTTATAATTTTTTAGGTTATACAACTAGCTTGCCTAAAAGTCTAAAACAACTATTATGATTTCCAGACCAAGTCGGTGAGTCTATTAGAACTGTTACTTCGTTGATTTAATTAAAATGGCTTGGCGGGCATGTTTTTTCATATAAATTTATTTCAAATTTATATGACTGGATTTTGAACTTGTTTTATGCTTATAATGTTTAAGGTTTAATCTTTGAATTTGTCTGCGTTTGAATGATTAACGTTTTAAGTTCTCATATTTTTTTAGACTTTTTTTAGTCACTGTATTTTTTTATTAAATAACTATATTATGTCATCCAATTGTTCAGACCGATCCAAGTAGTAAACAAATAGGTAGTCGGTTCACTCATCTTTTTCATTTAAATTCACTATTGAAGACTACATACTCAATTTATTCGTTACTAAATTTATGTTTTTTTAGTCACATTGAATTTAAATAATCCAAACTTTCTCAATTTGGCTGATAATAATTTCCAACTCAGTTATTGGCCGATAATAATTTCCAACTCAGTTATTTGCCGATAATAATCCGAACTGGTTCACTTTTGGTCGATAATAGTCTACGTTAAAAATAGCTTAACGGAGTTAAGTTTTATTCCGAATTACAAACCGATGTTTTAGGGCTTTTGATTAGAACGAGGATACGAGTTGATTGACGTAGAATTTACCGAGAAATATAGCCCCAAACGACGAAAACGGTGCTTCAATTCGGGTGTTTAAACTTCCAATCAACAAAAATCAAGCCGTTTGGAGCACCGTTTCGAGGTAAGTTTTACATAAATCGACTCGTATCCTCATTCTGATCAAATCTCTAAAACATCGGTTTGTAATTCGGAAAAAAAAAAACTTAACTCCGTTAAGCTATTTTTAACGGCGGACTATTATCGCTCAAAAGTGAAACAGTTCGGATTATGATCAGCAAATAACTGAGTTGGGATTATTATCAGCCAAATTGAGAAAGTTGAGATTATTTAAATCCAATTTTCCTTTTCTTATGTAAGTTATGTTTGATAGGTAGTATTGTAACCAACAGCTCATGGCTTTATAGCCTAGTGGCATCTTGGGGGTGAGATAAGGCTTTGTGACTAATAGGTCCTGAGTTCGATTCTTACAAGGGGGTCCCATATTTATTGGGTTTCCTTCTGAATTGGTGTATAGAAATTATGTCTAGTGGAGATGGATATGATCGGGTGGTTCCGCTGGTGACACAATGATACTCCAATGGTCCGTCAGTGATCCAAATTTGCCGTTAAAAAAAAAGTATTGTAACCAACACTATTCATGATTTTTTTAGTAGGGCCCTGCTGAAATTAATTGACTTCAATGGTGTTAAGTGCTACTTTTATGTTATTAATTATGTCACATAGGTATTAATGGAAATTAAAACTGGGACTAAAACTGTATAGGTCATTCCTTGCTTATAATGCATTTTTATTGATTTGACTTAATAATACTCTTCTGGGATATAGGTAAAACTGTCAATTTATATAGGTAAAACTGTCAATTTATCTTATATGATTATTTTGCAAGTCTTAGTAAAAGATTTTGGCTATTAACTTGTGGAAAACTGTCTTAAAAAACCTATGAGTTGAACCCCTACATTTCATTTGATTTGGTTTGGCTAAGGGGTTGTTTGACAACTTCTGAATGGTTAAGTGTTGAACCAGTGACAGGTCTGAACCATTTAGAGCCAGTATAATGCTTAACCGTTCAGATGCAAAGTTCTAACAAATTCAGATTAGAGGTCTTAACCATTCGGACCTAGTATAATGCTTAAGCATTCAAAGGCAATTGTCTGAACTATTCAAACATCTGCTCGCGAAACAAGCAACCTGAAACATTAAGTGTTGAACCAGTAAGAGATCTGAATCATTAAGAATAAGAGCTAAACAAACAACCCCTTAGTTTGGTTCGGTTATGATCTATATTCGGTAACTAAGGTCGTGCAAAACTTTATGTAGCCAAACCAAACCTATGAGTCTAACTAACAAATATACCTGTATTTTACAAGATTTGAATCCTCCACCGATACAGGGAGGCTATCCATGAAGATCTAGCTATACGTTCTTGTGTTGAGAACTATATTTACCTAAAACCCGTTTTGGTTCTATTTAATTTCACAAATCAATCGTCAATCTAGTCGAGTGTGGCAAATCATAACTAAACCGACATTTTTTTTTTGTTTTTAGACATTAAATGATGCAAGCGTGAAGATTTATTACATATAACGACCAACAACTTGTGTTAAATGCGTTGTATTTTCGTACAATTCACCCTACAACATAACTCGCGATCATGTCACATTAAAATATGACAATCATAGTACAAGTTTAATGGTGCATTTAACCAACAATAGTTGTTTCTATGATTACATAACATAAAACATGTATGATTACTTTCCAAAATATAAAGTTAAAGGAATTTGAATCAATGTCGAATAATATCTATAGCCGAATCAGATCCGGATACGAGTGTATGTAATTCTCATAGTGATCATATGTGTTCAGTTTATCCTCCTAGTCCTACCAACCAACCAAACATTAATGTTGAAAAGGTACCAATAGTACATCAAAACATATTACCAGAAAAAGTGATGAAAAATGTAATTATGGCTGTTAAAAAGAAAATAATCAAAAAAGTTAAGCAGCTTGTATTGAATAATTCACTCCAGTAATCCAACAGCCTGCACATAAAAAAAATAAGTAAAACAAAATATCAAGATTTAAAAAGCTGACAAAAAGTTCTTGGCAGCTCTGAAATTCAAGTACAACTTTTTTTTAAGTACAAAATATATATAAGTGAAAAAAAAATGAATTCATATATATCCTGAAACACATATTAGGTTGATGATGAACAAATAATCTTGCTTATATTTTGTGAATTTTTATTAGTTTTCAACTTTTGGTAGTAAATAATTTGATGATTCTAATTGTTATTTCTATTAGGTTTTGTATATTGGTTTCGGAATGGTACTATTTTAAATTTTGTCGATCAAGTATATAGTTTATTTAACAATTATTACGTTCTTTTGTCTTGACTGTGAGCTTTTTTTTGCATCTAGGCGAAACGTGGGCCCTTTGTACCTTGCGATTGTGACTAGCTAGGGTCAATCTACAAGAAAGCGAGACAACAGTATAGATACCTCTGTAAATAGAATATTTGTCCCAACAGACCCCCTCTAGCTCCACCCACGTTTAAATCTTAATATAGCACACACATAGCGAATGTAATAGTTATGAGATTTAGGGTATGTTTGGCAAAAGTAGCTGGTAGCTGGTGGCTGGTTCTGGTGGCTGGAAGCTGGTAGCTGGCGGCTGTAGCTTTTTAGATATATTTAGGTGTTTGGCAGAGTAGCTGGAGCTTTTAATAAAATGTATAAAATAACCAAAATGGACATAACTAAAAGGTTCATTATCTTTAGAGGTTAAAATAGTCATTTTTTCCCTAAAAGCTTGTAGCTCCTTCTAAACGCTACTAGTAGGACCGTTCAACCAAAAGCTTCAAGCTCCTAACCTAAAAGCTTCAAGCTCCTTCAACCAAACAAGGCTTTTTATTGAGTATGAGCTTTTTCTTAAAAGCTTAAAGCTAGAAGCTCCTAAAAGCTCCATGCCAAACATGCCCTTAAAAAGATATGACTGCAGAACAAGAATCATTTAAACTGAAATTAGACAACCTAAAGTGGATTTTTAGTCGTTACCATCTACGATTTATATATACTAAACAGAAAATGCTGAAACACATTTGAAGAAGGTATATTGCTAGGCAGAGCATTCGTAGAAAATAAGTTCGATCATCTAATATAAATAATTAAATATTTCATTCAGCACATTGGATGAAAAATCATTGTTTATACCTGCAGTAATATGCAAGCCTAGTTCCGGAGCATAAAGTCTATATCTGTAAAAACCATTGTAAATGTATCCTGTAGTACTGCTTCTTTACTGAAAAATAAAAAATAAAACAAAATAAAAAAATATTAGCTACAAACATGATAAAGAAGCTAGTGATATCAAGAAATTAGAGAACCTTAGGGTGGAAACGTGAGGAACGCCAAACGCTAACTCCATCACGCTCTTGAATTTTCCCACCAAAAACCGGTGTGCTTCTTAAAATTCTTTCATGAGATTGACCATGAATGTCATCACTTTTGTAGTTACGTTTCTTTCTCTTAGGCCCGTCATCAGATGCGGGTGTAACACATGCATTCTCTTCTCTTCTGTCATTTACATATATAACATATTACAAATCCACACACACACACACACACACACACACACATATAGTGAAAGTTTAAAATACAAAAGGCTCTTAACGTGCAACGGTACGCGACCACAAAATAACGTGCGCAATTATGTATATAACGTGTGTAATTAGGGTTAAACCAACCTATGCGTTATTTGAGTTAACCCACGCGCAATTTAAAAATGAACATGCGTAATTTACTTGCGTACCGTTGCACGTTAAGGGGCTATTGTACGATAACCCACCCCTATATATATAACAAAGATTATTCTGATAAGAATATTACCCTGACACTTCCATTCCTTCTGCAGACTTGATTCTTTCCTGCACATGTAACAGTGGTAATGTTAAAAGAGGTGTTTGGTTGTGTGTATGGGTGTAGACGAGTCAAGCTACTCGCGAGCTACTCGAAATCGGCTCGAAACGATCCGAGCCTAAAAATAGGTTTGTTTAGCAAACGAGCCCGGGCCCGAGCTTCACTTTTCGAGCTCGAGCTTGAAAAACTACTCACGAGCTGAGCTTGAGCTCTCGCAAGTGAAACGAGCTCGAGCCTAGTCGGGCTCAGCTAGGCTCGTTTACACCCCTAGTTGTGAGCCAAACGTGGTCTGACTAACGTGTTAAATGGATGGTGTTAAGTGAGGTAGACTGTCATTGTTACCAAGGTGAAAGTACTGGTACTGTTTTCGCAATTTTTAAACTAATGAACTATAATGGTTATTTTCAACATACCAAGACGACGAAAAACGTAATTAACTTTCTTCTTAAAAGAAATGAACGAGGATGCCTCTGCACCTGCCAGGCAGGTGGTCTGACTAACGGGTAAATGGATGGTGTTAAGTGAGTGGACTGTCATTGTTACAAAGGTGAAAGTACTGATACTGTTTTTGCAATTTTTAAACTGATGGACTGTAATGGTTATTTTCAACAAATCACAGGGACGAAAACACGTAATTAACTCTAGAAAAAAACATTCCTAACAAGAATTCCTAAAAAACAAGGCAAGTACAGTAAGTTTTATGAAAGTCAACATACCTCGTCTTTAGCGGTTGACTGTTTGTTATTACCACCAGCTTCTTGATTAACCTCGGTAGTGCTATTTAATAAACTTTCAGAACATATTTTTCCAGTTCTCGAACATAACGAGCCTTTTTGTGGACTTGAAAAATCTGACAACTGTACTACCTCAGAATTGTCAGAACTTCCAACTAAAACTTCTGACTTCTGGTCAACCTTTGACCAACACCGTTTAGAACCACTTACAGTAACCACTTCCGTTTCTACAACTGAAGGAAGCGTTTTCTCAATTTCTCTACTCGTTGATCCAGCCGAAATTTTATTTTCTACACAAGAACTTATGCTGGCATCTGAGGCAGAATTTTTGTCAGGTGAACTAACTTTAGCGTTATTCAACTTATTCCTGTCACTCAAACACTCGACCTCTTTCCGGAAGCTTCCAAACACAGGCTTAGAAAGATCTTGGGATACACTAACTTTTTTTTGCATACTTTTCAGCCAATCGGATCGCTTCATATTTAAATCAACAAGAAGATCGATCCCATTTTTTGATGCAAAGTGATATTGAAAAGATGGAACTGCTGTAGAAGATTTCATGGATACGGTATTAGCTGAAAATGCACCGTTATTTTCATCTCTTTGTGGAAATTGATGCTTCTTTTCTTCCTGTGTCTTGCCTTTGGAAACCAAATTTTCTTTACATAGGCTTGGTTTTGAAGAGTTCTTTGTATTTTTGAAATTATTGCGGTAAGATTTAAATACGTATTTTGAGCCTGATGATAATTTTTTATTGCTTTGCAAACGCGATGACTTTCGGATAGAAGAATTAGACGCTTCAGCACCTGGAGCCTGCATTACATTACTGGAGTTAGTAAAAGCACCGTCTTAATTTTTTATATATAATAAATATGTCGAATACGCTAATTAAGATTGTACAGTTTCAATGATACTATAATTTTTTAATAAGATTATTTAGGAGGTTTTATGTATCATACGTACCTTTTAAGCGACTTTTGACCCACTCGACCCATTTGACCCATTTGACCTAGTACCTTTTATATTATTTTTTTAATTTACCCGTTTGACCCATTATGTCTATTAATGTATTTGGCTTGCTATTTATAGAGATAATCTTTCGAATCCTGCTTGAAGTAACATTAGGTGTAACAGCCGTCGTAACGATTAAAAAAACTGTGAGCAATGAAAGAGACAATACCTCAACTCCTTCCTTTTCCATAACTTTCAAGTGATCATTATCCATAAGTTGGTTGATGTTCTAGAAGATTCCTGAACCAATAAACATCAAAATTAGTAGTGCCACTATGGCACTATCTGTAATTTTGAACATTTTATGCAGTGTTACAAATCGTATGCATAAGTTATGGTTATCATGATTGACGATCCTGCTGTAAACTTAAAGAAATTGGTAGTTCAACAATGTTTGTGGCAGACATCACGCTAAGTTAGCAGACAAAACAAATTCTGGTAAACGTCTAGGGTTAATTTAATGCATATAGTTAAAGGGACATCCTAATTTAACTCGATTTATAGCTGCGTAACGCTGATCCTCAAGTTTGGAATATATTATAGTAATTCCGAAATAGATAACAAGAGGGACCGCATTTAAAACAAGACTAAAAACATATCACTTGTAATAAGCAGGCAATGAACTTCAAAATGTGAACAAGTCTCGTTTTCTAAAAAAAATTCAGAACATACACAAAACTGGAGTAGAACAAACAGCAAATTCCTCTTCTTTATCTAAATTTGAAAAAAAAGGACTGGGAATTTTGTTAAAGTCTTAACACATGACCCATGAATGTTTTATATATAATGTTGAAATTTTAATAAAGGAATTGGTAGTATATAAAAGTGCATGAAAGGATGTCATGCATGTCTTCAAAACTTTAGGGAATAATTTACGTATGTTTTTACTGGTTCATACTTTCATGTCCTTTTAAGTACGCATTTGTTTATATAAAATACGTGTCGACTGACTTGAGATATAGGCCCTACCAATATTGATAAAAATGTAATCCCTAATGATACTTATTACATCTCAAGTAACTGACTAGCCAGTAGCCACTAGTTTGCCACTTAATCAATACCTGACATTATAAAAAACGATAATCTCAAATGGTAATGAAAATGATTACATTTTGTACATTAATTCAATCCCAGGGAGAGGTAATACATACTTCTAAGTTCTAACACCATTGCACAAGCCTAGTGCCTATGATGACATAACATTTTGAGTTACAAACTTCCAGTGAAGTCAAATACAAATAAACCTAGTAAACTTTTTAAGCATGGATATTAAATGATGCACAATGTAAAGGCGAACATGTTAACATGGTTACATCATAACTAACCAGAAATGAAGAAAATAAACAAAGGAAGACAGAACAAAGAAAGAATGAAATAAGAAACAAAAATACCGAACGCAACACAGGTGACGCTGCATTGTGCAAGCGAATAATTCGTGTATGGAAACACTGATAACAAAAGATCTATATCCTATAAAAGTCATCAATCAGATATAAAAGGAAACAAGAGATCGTAACCACGTAATCCAAACACGAGTTTCACAATTTATGTATCGTGGTTATAACGAAAACAACTCACAAGTGAAATTAGTCATATAGCAATATATACTCATAGGTAATGATGTTTCCACAGTTGTCACAGTCTCACAGATTAACTCTTTCCACAGCTAAGACTCGTTCAAAGTATTTCCTACTTTCTTTAACGTTAAACTCACTTTCACTTACAAAACCGGCATCACACTACATACCTTAAACTTCAACATTATTTGACACAAGATTCTTCAAAAATAATACACACATAATGCTACTAAGCCTTGTTACTAGGCGTTGAACATAGGGTAATTCACAAATCTTATCTGCCCTACACTTACTATATCTTACTTGCTTTCATTACTACAAAAATGCGGGTTTCGAGACACGCGTCTCGTCAAGAGCAGCCTCTCTATCTCCTGGGGACAGAGGTAACATTTGCCCTAGTCTCAACCCCCCCCCCCCCCACACACACACACACACACTACCTCTACGAGTGGGATTCTACTAGATAAGTTTGTTTATATCTTTGTTTATGCATTTTATCTCCAAGATTCCAAATATGTATAATGCCCAAGTATATAATATACCCTAAAAAAACAAAGTATACAACAAGAACTTCACAATTTATATACCCATCTACAATTTTAGCAAAAAAAATAACTGGGTGTGATTAAAATCGGATCTGGCCCGTAAATAGCAACCTACGTTCAAAAACGACCAAAATCTAAGATACCCATGTGCAATTTGTCGATAAAAATTGGGAAAATGAGAGTAATGAAGTTGGGTGAATCATACCAAGAAACAATGATGAAGCTGCCGCTGTGGACGATAAGGTATGGCGGAGATAGAAGCGTGAAACAGAGTAACGGCTCAAAGAGCGGCTTTCAGCGGAGCCAAAAGTTTGGAATCCATTTCAAATCCCCAAAACATCCAATTTATTTGCATTGAAGCCCCTTCTGTTTTTGGCTATCAAGCACGTTTTTTTTTTTTTTTTTTCGGTAGCGGACTAGCGGTGGAGTGGTTGGGGAAAGAATTGTTGTTCCTTGTGACCCAGATTCGACTCTCACTCTTATCATTATTTTCTGCGGCATCCAGGTGAAGGGCGAATACGGGTGGCGACGAACTCCACTGTCGGGTATTCGGGCGGGTGGAGGTTCGGTTTCCGTGCATCTGGGAGAGCCAAGGGGTGGCGGTCTGCGGCATCCAGGTGAAGAGCGAATACGGGTGGCGACGAACTCCACTGTCGGGTATTCGGGCGGGTGGAGGTTCGGTTTCCGCGCATCTGGGAGAGCCAAGGGGTGGCGGTCTGCGGCATCCAAGTGAAGAGCGAATAGAGGCTGGCGGCGGCCGAGTAGTCGACCTTGGCCACAGCGCCCGGTGTCACGGTGGTTGGCACATCGTTCCTTGCTGTTAAAAAAAAGGGTGGGCCTTTCGGTAGTGGGTTTCATTTGGAATAGTGACGGACGGGCTCACGAGTGTGTATTTGTGGGTGTGGATGGCTTTTATTTCATTGGTTTATTTTATTCGGGTGATCGGACTTTTGGTAATCGTTCAAAAAGTTATAATCATGTGAACTCAAGATTCTTTTTTGTTTATCTTATTTTACATTTTCGTGTTCTATCTCTTGCTTTTGTAAATAAGGGTCAAGTTATTCTACAAAATCTTCTAATTGTAAGAAGTGTAAGAAGGATTTATAGAGTGACAAGTGTCCAATAAACTAAAACTAAACCCACTACATCACCACCAAAAACCTAAACACCCACCCACCCACCCCCACCCCACCCCACCACCACCCAAAAACCTAACCCCCCCCCCCCCCCCACACCCCCGGGCAATAAAAAACAAAACAAAAACTATACCTCACCAAAAAAACCTAACCGCGAGGCCCAACGCGATGTAGTTTACACTACTTTGGGTCGGGGCTTGTAGAGATAACCCCTAACTGGGCCTGGCCCATTGAGGTTAGGGGAGGCCCATATCCCCCTATATAAAGAGGTCTTCACCTCTTGAATAGGGCAGAGCATATGGAGCCACACACTTTGGTAGCTGGAAACAGGAGAATCTTCTCCTACCGGCAATCTCTACAGCTCCACTTTCTTCTCCATTGCAGGTCTAGGTTCAAGAGGAAGAGCAATGTGTGATTATTCACCCTTATGTAGAACGCGGTCCAGTCATCCCGGGGTGATCCCGTGTTTCTTCACCCCCCCTACCCCCCAAAAACCTAAAAAAACCTAACCCCCACCCCCCAAAAACCTAAACCCCCACCCCCTCGGCAAAAAAAAAAAAATAAAAAAAAATTGGGGTGGGTGGGGGGGTTAGGTTTTTTGTGGTGGTGGATGTTTAAGGTTTTTTTTTTTAGTGGAGTTTTTTTTGTGTAGTGGGTTTTTTTAGGTTATTGGACACTTGTCACTCTATAAATCCTTCTTACACTTCTTACAATTAGGATCCTTTGTATTTGATCCTAATCCTTGTAAATATATATTATTATAAATTTTAAATACCGTTTTATAATTTATAAATCTCCGTTGTTAACTATTTAATTTTTTTTCATCCAACTCGAGTATTACGAGTTTCTAACCTGATCTAGCTATCGCTTTAAAAGATGTTATATTCTCAACTACTACAAACTCAAGTGTCGGCCGCCGACACGGTAATAGTTGTGGGCTATCATTGGGCTAAATGGGCGGTAGGGATAATAGTGTCAGGCAGCTGCCTGGCACTCCCCTATTGGCCCAACAAATTTACGATTTTATCCCCCTTTAAAATTACGATTTTGCCATCAGTTAAAAATTATGTTTTCGCCCTCCGCTTAAAAATAAATTTACGCTTATGCTCCCAGCTAAATATTTCAATTTTGCCCCCGGTTAAAAATTACGATTTTGCCCCGTTTCAATTTACAGTTTTGCCATTAGATTCTTTCCCTTAAAAATACGATTTTCCCATTAGTTCAAAGCTATGTTTTTACCCCCACTTAAAAATAAATTTACGCTTTCGCTCCTAGCTAAAAATTCCAATTTTGCCCTCGGTTCAAAATTACGATTTTGCACCGTATAAATTTATAGTTTTGCCATTAGTTTTTTTCCTCACAGCCAAGTTACGATTTTACCCTCAACTTAAATTTACATTTTCCCCATCGTTTTTCTTTGTTTTCCTGCTGACATTACAAGTTTGCCCCCGGTGTAAAATTACAGTCGTGCCGGCAACTTCCTGGCACTCCTCCCTTGGTCCATTTAGTTTACAGTTTATCCCCGAATTAAAGTTATGATTTGGCCCTCAGTTAAAAATTGCGTTTTTCCCATCGTTTTAGTTTTTTTTACCAAAACTATAAAGGTTTTTTGTTTTAATTGGTTTACTCGATTTAATTTTTTTTCGTGTTAAGGAGTTGCCTAACACTAGCTCATTAGTCCTGAGAAATTACAGTTTTGCCATTACCCCAAAATTACGGTCTTATCATCGTTTTTGTTTTTTTTTCCTAGCAAAATTATAGTAGTCTTTTTTTAATTGGTTGAGAATTATTCGGTTATCGCCCCGCAACGCGGGCGGGGCATCTACTAGTTCAATACAATCGTGTACCATTTTATATTTTTATATGTATCTCATGATTCAATGATTCATGATATGTATCTCGTGATTCATGCAATGTTTTGAATAGATTTAAATGTTTCGAGAAATAATAATAATAGTTTTTAATGATACCTCTAAATTAAGATAATATAATCATCATCATACCCAGTAAATCCAACCAATAGCAAAGCCATGGTAAGGTCTGAGGATGGTAGATGTAGACAACCTTACCTCTATCCCGTAGTAATAGAGAGGCTGCTTCCAGTGAGACCCTCGGCTCGATTGTAGTTTTGTATCAAGCCTTGGACCTAAGACACATAACACTCAACCAATCGGGACAGAGACTGATTGGGGGATGTACCCCTGTGTCTTTCAGTTATCAACGTTACCACATGACGCATGATTACCATCCGCCGCTTTTAACGTTATTTTCACGAAATTAGTAAAATAACGTTAAAGTTAGTACAATTTCACTTTTGCCCCCCGAGAGCACACACATATTTACATTTAGGACTGTAAATGAACCGAACATTCATGAACTGTTCGTGAACTTGTTCGGCGGTAAGTTCGTTTATATTCGTTTCTTTAATAAACGAACGAACACAAACAAAAAACTTTGTTCGTTTAATTAAATGAACGAACATGAACACACCTTGTGTTCGTTCACTTATGTTCGTGAACGTTCGTTTATGTTCGTTCATTTATATTCGTGAACGTTCGTTTATTTACGTTCGTTTAAATTTTAGTAAATACATAAATAGTTATATTTTTTTTATAAATATTATGTTTTCTAACTACTTATATAAATATAACTAAGGGTTATTGGATTTTAATAATCTTAAGTTTCACCAGTTGGTCGATAATAATCACAACTTTAAAAATTCCCTCAAATAATTCCAACTTATAAAAGTTTGGCCGTCATTGATCATTTTCAAACATATAAGAATTTGGTCTCCTCAATGGATTCAATTACACCTAAAGACTCTTTAATTGATTTAAGTGCACCTATGTTAGAAAATGATAAATGGGGACCAAAATTTTACAAGTTGGGATTATTGGAGGGAATTTTTAAAGTTGAGATTATTATTGGCCAACTTGTG
This sequence comes from Helianthus tuberosus, assembly GCA_030545235.1. Classification (NCBI taxonomy): domain Eukaryota; kingdom Viridiplantae; phylum Streptophyta; class Magnoliopsida; order Asterales; family Asteraceae; genus Helianthus; species Helianthus tuberosus. The sequence goes on along the minus strand of CM060368.1, from coordinate 9,842,849 downwards.
AAACTTAGGATTATTAAAATCCAATAACCCTATAACTAATTAGTAATTGAGTTTTCTAGTAATAAAAATAATTTTTATAACTTTTTCTTATATCGTAACTGATCACTTACTTAATATTTATATAAAAAAAATACTTAATTTTAGTATTTATGAACCCTAATTTCGATGTGTTTTTGGATGAACTGTAATATATTAGACTTGTTTGTTTGTGTTCACTAATGTTAAATTGTGTTTGTTTGTATTTGTTCAGTTACGCTCATTTGTGTTCGTTCAATCATGTTCATTTTTTTTTGTTTATTCAAATATGTTCAGTTATTTTTTTGTTTATGTTCGTTTGTGTTCGTAAACTGTTCGTTTAGGCTTTAAACGAACGAACATAAACGAATACAAACGAACACAAACATACCCGATTTCTTAATGAACAAACACGAACAAAAAATGTGTTCGATTATATGTCTGTGTTCGTGTTCGGTTAAAGTTAAATAAACGAACATGAACATGCATATGTTCGTGTTCGGTTCGTTTACAGGTCTATATACATTATATGTGCACACCGCAAGCAGGGCAATATAATATAATTTATGTTTGTTAAATAATTTCTTTTTTATTAAATTTCTTTTTTTTTAAATCTTAAATCACTCACAAGAGTTGCAAAGAGCCAAAGGCTTCATTAAAATGTACATCTTTTCATAAAATTATGTGTTTTAATAAATTAGGTTTTATTGGATGTCTTATAGATGTCATGTATCATTATTTATGCATGTTTCCTAGCTATAATAATACATGTATCGGCATCACTTGACATTTATTGTGGAGCGTCTTTATTTCCTAAATAATTATCATTGGTGTTAATGTTTACCTAATTAAGCCACTCCACTTTGATTAATCGGAATGGACGAATGGAAGAATTTTTTTTAAGAGCAAATTTCTTTTATTTCTGTCACCTGTGTAACTTAAACCCAATACCTTTCTCTCCCAAAATGTTTAAAGGTTTTGCCTTACCAATGGACAAATAGAAGAAATTAACGCCTAGTAACAAACTATGAAACTCACGACAACAAATGGAACACTGTTGCGAAAGTTTTTGATAAATATTGATGATGTTTCTTAAAATCAGTTAGTAACAAATCTATGAAACAAGCCGATTTGCGACAGGAGTTTGGGTTAATATCTGTAATTCCTTGAACAAGCCGATTTGCGACAACCAAAGTATTCGGAGTTTTTTTAGAGGAGAGGTTATCTCGGGCTGTGGCATTCTTTTCTGGCTTGACCCTTGGTTAGTTGATGTTCCCCTAAAAGAGAGGTTCCCGAATCTTTTTCATCTTGAAGTCGTGAAGAACTGTTCTGTATATGATCGTTTGGCCGGCGACGGCCTGTGGTTGTGGCGGCATGACTTCGGATCAGCGGCTGAGGTTCAGGAGTGGGCTGCTCTTTCAGGTTTGGTTTCTGCAGTCGTGCTCAGGCCGGGTAATGATAAATGGAAATGGTTGAAGGATGCTGCGGGGCAGTTTTCGGTTAGGTCTGTGAAGAAGTGGTTGAATTGTGAGGTCGGTGAGCCGAACGCTTTTGTTATTGACTGGTGCAAATGGATTCCCCTGAAGTGTAATATTTTCATCTGGAGACTTGAATTGAATCGTATCCCGACGCTGGACGCTCTATTCTCGCGGGGCATTGTCAATCAGATCGGTTCCTGTTCTCTTTGCTGCAACGAAGACGAGTCCGCGAACCACTTGTTTATCTCATGCCAGTTTGCTTCTGAATTATGGCATAAGGTTAGTAGGTGGTGTCGTATCCCGCCAATTTTTGCGTTTTCGATTAGAGACCTATTGGAAGTTCATAAATTCAGCAATCTGAACAGCTTGGAGTCGAAGATAGTTCACGGCATCATTGTTATTACGTGTTGGTGCATCTGGTTATCCAGGAATAAGTTCATCTTTTCAGGAGTCCGTCGAACCGTGCAGGAAGTCTTCGGAGAAATCAGATCTACCGGTTTCTTTTGGCTCAAGCACAGGTCTTCTCTTCGTTCGATTTCATGGAGTGATTGGTGTAAATTTGTAATTATGTAACTTTGTTTTGTTTTGTTTGTTGTGCGTTGATTGCCGGCTCGGTTTTCGGGTTCGGTGGTGTTAATGAAAGTTTATTTTCTAAAAAAAAAAAAAAAACAAATCTATGAAACTGACCGTAACAAAGTAATAACTGATTAAAATAATCAATTAATTAACTGAAGTTAACATTTATTAACATTCAACAAAGTCATAGTATGTAACTAACAAATACATAGTAACAAATGGTAAAATTTTAATACATGTAATGATTATGGAAGAA